>OX422222.1:243575648-243908148 GCA_949130495.1 Sambucus nigra
AGGGCCGTTAGAGTTCTGTTTCGAATTTTCACCCTCTAACGCCATGTTTTTAAGCCTAAGTCTAGAAATATGCAAATTAACGTCGTACTCTCAAACCGGGAGACCCGCGGCTGTAGAGTCAGTTCCTACGAGTTACATTGGTCCCGTGGAAGGTGTTGGTGCCACCCACGGGGCCGTTCGGGGGCTGTTTCGAGTTTTCACCCTCTAAAGCCATGTTTTTAAGCCTAATTCTATAAATATGCAAATTATCGTGGTATTCTCAAACCGGGAGCCCCGCGACTGCGGGGTCAGTTCCTACGAGTTACATTGGTCCCGTGGCAGGTGTTGGTGCCACCCACAGGGCCGTTAGAGTTCTGTTTCGAGTTTTCAGCCTCTAACGCCATGTTTTTAAGCCTAAGTCTAGAAATATGAAAATTATCGTCGTATTATCAAACCGGGAGCCCCGCGACTGCGGGGTCAGTTCCTACGAGTTACATTGGTCCCGTAGGGGGTGTTGGTGCCACCCACGGGGCCGTTCGGGGGGTGTTTCGAGTTTTCTCCCTCTAACGCTATGTTTTTAAGCCTATGTCTAGAAATATGAAAATTACAGTCGTATTCTCAAACCGGGATCCCCGTGACTACGGGGTCAGTTCCTACGAGTTACATTGGTCCCATCGGGGGTGTTGGTGCCACCCACGGGGCCGTTCGGGGGGTATTTCGAGTTTTCACCCTTTAACACCATGTTTTTAAGCCTAAGTCCAGAAATATGCAAATTACCGTCGTATTCACAAACCGGGAGTCCCGCGGCTGCAGGGTCAGTTCCTACGATTTAGATTGGTCCCGTGGGAGGTGTTGGTGCCACCCACAGGGCCGTTAGAGGGCTGTTTCGAGTTTTCACCCTCTAACGCCATGTTTTGATTAAGTCTAGAAATATGCAAATTAACGTCGTACTCTCAAACTGGGAGACCCGCGGATTTGGGGTCAGTTCCTACGAGTTACATTGGTCCCGTGGGAGGTCTTGGTGCCACCCACGGGGCCGTTCGGGGGCTGTTTCGAGTTCTCACCCTCTAACGCCATGTTATAAAGCCTAAGTCTAGAAATATGCAAATTACCTTCGTATTCTCAAACCGGGAGTCCCGCGGGTGCGGGGTCAGTTCGTACGAGTTACATTAGTCCCGTGGGAGGTGTTAGTGCCACCCACGGGGACTTTCGGGGGATGTTTCGAGTTCTCAGCCTCTAATGCCATGTTTTTAAGCATAAGTCTTGAAATATGCAAATTACCATCATATTCAAAAACCGGGAGTCCCGCGACTGCGCGGTCAGTTCCTACGAGTTACATTGGTCCCGTGGGAGGTGTTGGTGCCACCCACGGGGCCGTTGGTAGGCCGTTTCGAGTTATCACCCTCTAACGCCATGTTTTGAATCCTAAGTCAATAAATATACAAATTACCGCCGTATTCTCAAACCGGGAGTCCCGCAGCTGCGGGGTCAGTTCCTACGAGTTACATTGGTCCTGTGGGAGGTGTTGGTGCGACCCACGGGGATGTTTGGCGGCAGTTTCGAGATCTCACCCTCAAACGCCATGTTTTTTAAGGCTGAGTCTATAAATATGAAAATTACCGTCGTATTCTCAAACCGCGAGTCCCGCGGCTGCGGAGTCAGTTCCTAAGAGTTATATTGGTCCCGTGGGAGGTGTTGGTGCCACCCACGGGGCCGTTCGGGGGCAGTTTTGAGTTCCCACCCTCTAACGCCATGTTTTTAAGCCTAAGTATAGAAATATGCAAATTACCGTTGTATTCTAAAACCGGGAGTCCCGCGGCTGCGGGGTCAGTTCCTACGAGTTACATTTGTCCCGTGGGCAGTGTTGGTGCCACCCACGGGGCCGTTCGGGGGCTGTTTCTAGTTCTCACCCTCTAACGCCATGTTTTTAAGCCTAAGTCTAGAAATATGCAAATTATCGTTGTATTCTCAAACTGGGAGCCCCGCGACTGCGGGGTCAGTTCCTACGAGTTACATTGGTCCCTTAGGGGGTGTTAGTGCCACCCACGGGGCCGTTTGGGGGCTGTTTCGAGTTTTCACCCTCTAACGCCATATTTTTAAGCCTAATTCTAGAAATATGCAAATTACCATCGTATTCTCAAACCGGGAGTCCTGCGGCTATGGGGTCAGTTCCTACGAGTTACATTGTTGTCGTGGAGGTGTTGGTGCCACCCACAGGGCCGTTAGAGGACTGTTTCGAGTTTTCACCCTCTAATGTCATGTTTTTAAGCCTAAATCAAGAAATATGCAAATTACCATCGTATTCTAAAATCGGGAGTCCCGCGGCTGCGGGGTCAGTTCCTACCAGTTACATTGGTCCCGTGGGAGGTTTTGGTGCCACCCACGGGGCCATTCGGGGGTTGTTTCGAGTTCTCACTCTCTAACGTCATGTTTTGATTGAGTCTAAAAATATGCAAATTAACGTCGTACTCTCCAACCGGGAGACCCGCGGCAGTGGGGTCAGTTCCTACGAGTTACGTTGGTCCCGTGGGAGGTGTTGGTGCCACCCACGGCGCCGTTTGGGGGCTATTTAGAGTTCTCACCCTCTAACGTCATGTTTTTAAGACTAAGTCTAGAAATATGCAAATTATCGTCGTATTATCAAACCGGGAGCCCCGCGACTGCGGGGTCAGTTCCTACGAGTTACATTGGTCCCGTGGGAGGTGTTGGTGCCACCCAAGGGGCCGTTCGGGGGCTGTTTCGAGTTCTCACCCTCTAACGCCATGTTTTTAAGCCTAAGTCTAGAAATATGCAAATTAACGTCGTATTCTCAAACCGGGAGCCCCGCGACTGTGGAGTCAGTTCCTACGAGTTACATTGGTCCCGTAGGGGGTGTTGGTGCCACCCACGGGGCCGTTCGGGAGCTGTTTCGAGTTTTCACCCTCTAACGCCATGTTTTTAAGCCTAAGCCTAGAAATATGCAAATTACCGTCGTATTCTCATAGCGGGAGTCCCGCGGCTGCGGGGTCAGTTCCTATGTGTTACATTGGTCTCGTTGGATGTGTTGGTGCCACCCACAGGGCCGTTAGGGGGGTGTTTCGAGTTTTCTCCCTCTAATGCCATGTTTTTAAGCCTAAGTCAAGAAATATGCAAATTATCATCTTATTCTCAAATCGGGAGTCCCACGGCTGCGGGGTCAGTTCCTACGAGTTACATTGGTCCCGTGGGAGGTGTTGGTGCCACCCACGGGGCCGTTCGGGGACTGTTTCGAGTTTTTACCCTCTAACGCCATGTTTTGATTAAGTCTAGAAATATGCAAATTAACGTCGTACTCTCAAACCGGGAGACCTGAGGCTGTCGGGTCAGTTCCTACGAGTTACATTGGTCCCGTGGGAGGTGTTGGTGCCACCCACGGAGCCGTTCGGGGGCTGTTTCGAGTTCTCACCCTCTAACGCCGTGTTTTTAAGCCTAAGTCTAGAAATATGCAAATTATCGTCGTATTCTCAAACCGGGAGTCCCGCGACTGCGGGGTCAGTTCCTACGAGTTATATTGGTCCCGTAGGGGGTGTTGGTGCCACCCAGGGGGCCGTTCGGGGGCTGTTTCGAGTTTTCACCCTCTAACGCCATGTTTTAAAGCATAAGTCTAGAAATATGCAAATTACCGTCGTATTCTCAAACCGGGAGTCCCGCAGCTACGGCGTCAGTTCCTACGAGTTACATTGGTCCCGTGGGAGGTGTTGGTGCCACCCACTGGGCCGTTAGAGGGCTGTTTCGAGTTTTCACCCTCTAATGCCATGTTTTTAAGCCTAAGTCAAGAAATATGCAAATTATCATCGTATTCTAAAATCGGGAGTCCAAAGGATGTGCGGTCAGTTCCTACGAGTTATATTGGTCCCGTGGGAGGTGTTCGTGCCACCCACGGGGCCGTTTGGGGGCTATTTCGAGTTCTCACCCTCTAACGCCATGTTTTGATTATGTTTAGAAATATGAAAATTAACGTCGTACTCTCAAACCGGGAGAGCCGCGACTTTGGGGTCAGTTCCTTCGAGTTACATTGGTCCCGTGGGAGGTGTTGGTGCCACCCACGGGGCCGTTCGGGGGTTGTTTCGAGTTCTGACCCTCTAACGCCATGATATAAAGCCTAAGTCTAGAAATATGCAAATTACCTTCGTATTCTCAAACCGGGAGTCCCTCGGCTGCGGGGTCAGTTCCTACGAGTTACATTGGTCCCGTGGGAGGCGTTAGTGCCACCCACGGGGACGTTCGGGGGCTGTTTCGAGTTCTCAGCCTCTAACGCCATGTTTTTAAGCCTAAGTCTAGAAATATGCAAATTACCGTCGTATTCTAAAACCGGGAGTCCCGTGGGAGGTGTTGGTGCCACGCACGGGGCCGTTTGGGGGCCGTTTCGAGTTCTCACCCTCTAATGCCATGTTTTTAACCCTAAGTCTATAAATATACAAATTACAGTCGTATTCTCAAATCGGGAGTCCCGCAGCTGCGGGGTCAGTTCCTACGAGTTACATTGATCCGGGGGAAGATGTTGGTGCCACCCACGGGGATGTTTGGGGGCAGTTTCGAGATCTCACCCTCTAACGCCATGTTTTTAAGCCTAAGTCTATAAATATGAAAATTACCGTCGTATTCTCAAATCGCGAGTCCCGCGGCTCCGGACTCAGTTCCTACGAGTTACATTGGTGCCGTGGGAGGTGTTGGTACCACCCACGGAGACGTTCGGGGGCTGTTTCGAGTTCTCAGTCTTTAACGCCATGTTTTTAATCCTAACTCTAGAAATATGAAAATTACCATCGTATTCTAAAACCGGGAGTCCCGCGGCTGCGGGGTCAGTTCCTACGAGTTACATTGGTCCTGTGGGAGGTGCTGGTGCCACCCACGGGGCCGTTCGGGGGCTGTTTCGAGTTTTCACCCTCTAACGCCATGTTTTTAAGCCTAAGTCAAGAAATATGAAAATTATCGTCGTATTCTCAAATCGGGAGTCCCGCGGCTGTGGGGTCAGTTCCTACGAGTTACATCGGTCCCGTGGGAGGTGTTGGTGCAACCCACGGGACCGTTCGGGGGCTGTTTCGAGTTTTCACCCTCTAACGCCATGTTTTGATTAAGTCTAGAAATATGCAAATTAACGTCGTACTCTCAAACCGGGAGACCCGCGGGTATATGGTCAGTTCCTACGAGTTACATTGGTCCCGTGGGAGGTGTTGGTACCACCGACGGGGCCATTCGGGGGCTGTTTCGAGTTCTCACCCTCTAACGCTATATTTTTAAGCCTAAGTCTAGAAATACGCAAATTATCGTCGTATTCTCAAACCGGTAGCCCCGCGACTGCGAGGTCAGTTCCTACGAGTTACATTGGTCCCGTAGGGGGTGTTGGTGCCACCCACGGGGATGTTTGGGGGCAGTTTCGAGATCTCACCCTCTAACGCCATGTTTTTAAGCCTAAGTCTATAAATATGAAAATTACCGTTGTATTCTCAAACCGCGAGTCCCGCGGCTGCGGAGTCAGTTCCTAAGAGTTATATTGGTCTCGTGGGAGGTGTTGGTGCCACCCACGGGGCCGTTCGGGGGCAGTTTCGTGTTCCCACCCTCTAACGCCATATTTTTAAGCCTAAGTCTAGAAATATGCAAATTACCGTTGTATTCTAAAACCGGTAGTCCCGCGATCGCGGGGTCAGTTCCTACCAGTTACATTGGTCCCGTGGGAGGTGTTGGTACCATCCACGCGGCCGTTCGGGGGCTGTTTAAGTTTCCACCCTCTAACGCCATGTTTTTAAGCCTAAGTCTAGAAATTTTCAAATTATCGTCGTCTTCTCAAACCGGGAGTCCCGCTTCTGCGGGTTCAGTTCCTACGACTTACATTGGTCCCGTGGGAGGTCTTGGTGCCACCCACGGGGATGTTCGGGGGAAGTTTCAAGATGTCACCCTCTAACGCCATGTTTTTAAGCCTAAGTCTATAAATATGAAAATTACAGTCGTATTCTCAAACTGGGAGTCCCGCGGCTGCGGAGTCAGTTCCTAAGAGTTATATTGGTCCCGTGAAAGGTGTTGGTGCCACCCACGGGGCCGTTCGTAGGAAGTTTCGTGTTCCCACCCTCTAACGCCATGTTTTTAAGCCTAAGTCTAGAAATATGTAAATTAACGTCGTATTCTAAAACCGGGAGTCCCGCGACTGCGGGGTCAGTTCCTACGAGTTACATTGGTGCCGTGGGAGGTGTTGGTACCACCCACGGGGACGTTCGGGGGCTGTTTCGAGTTTTCACCCTCTAACGCCATGTTTTTAAGCCTAAGCCAAGAAATATATAAATTATCGTCGTATTCTCAAATCGGGAGTCCCGCGGCTGCGGGGTTAGTTCCTACGAGTTACATCGGTCCCGTGGGAGGTGTTGGTGCCACCCACAGGGCCGTTCGGGGGCTGTTTCGAGTTTTCACCCTCTAACGCCATGTTTTGATTAAGTCTAGAAATATGCAAATTAACGTCGTACTCTCAAACCGGGAGACCCGCGGCTGTAGGGTCAGTTCCTACGAGTTACATTGGTCCCGTAGGGGGTGTTGGTGCCACCCACAGGGCCGTTCGGGGGCTGTTTCGAGTTTTCACCCTCTAACGCCATGTTTTTTAAGCCTAAGTCTAGAAGTATGTAAATTACCGTCGTATTCAGAAATCGGGAGTCCCTCGGCTGCGGGGTCAGTTCCTACGAGTTCCATTGGTCCCGTGGGAGGTGTTGGTGCCACCCACAGGCCCGTTAGAGGGCTGTTTCGAGTTTTCACCCTCTAATGCCATGTTTTTAAGCCCAACACAAGAAATATGCTAATTATCGTAGTATTCTCAAATCGGGAGTCCCACGGCTGTGGGGTCAGTTCCTACGAGTTACATTGGTCCCGTGGTAGGTGTTGGTGCCACCCACGGGGCCGTTTGGGGGCTGTTTCGAGTTTTCGCCCTCTAACGCCATGTTTTGATTAAGTCTAGAAATATGCAAATTAACGTCGTACTCTCAAACCTGGAGACCAGCGACTGTGGGGTCAGTTCCTACGAGTTACATTGGGCCCGTGGGAGGTGTTGGTGCCACCCATGGGGCCGTTCGGGGACTGTTTCGAGTTCTCACCCTCTAACGCCATGTTTTTAAGCCTAAGTCTAGAAATATACAAATTATAGTCGTATTCGCAAACCGGGAGCCCCGCGACAGCGGGGTCTGTTCCTACGAGTTACATTGGTCCCGTAGGGGGTGTTGGTGCCACCCACGGGGCCGTTCGAGGGCTGTTTCGAGTTTTCACCCTCTAACGCCATGTTTTTAAGCCTAAGTCTAGAAATATGCAAATTACCGTCATATTCTCAAACCGGGAGTCCCGCGGTTACGGGGTCAGTTCCTACGAGTTACATTGGTCCCGTGGGAGGTGTTGGTGCCACCCTCAGAGCCGTTAGAGGGCTGTTTCGAGTTTTCACCCTCTAATGCCATGTTTTTAAGCCTAAGTGAAGAAATATGCAAATTATCGTCGTATTCTCAAATCGGGAGTCCCACGACAGTGGGGTCAGTTCCTACGAGTTACATTGGTCCCGTGGGAGGAGTTGGTGCCACCCACGGGGCCGTTCGGTGGCTGTTTCGAGTTCTCACCCTCTAACGCCATGCGTTGATTAAGTCTAGAAATATGAAAATTAACGTCGCACTCTGAAACCGGGACAACCGCGGATTTGGGGTCAGTTCCTACGAGTTACATTGGTCTCGTGGGAGGTCTTGGTGCCACCCACAGGGCCATTCGTGGGCTGTTTTGAGTTCTCACCCTCTAACGCCATGTTATAAAGCCTAAGTCTAGAAATATGCAAATTACCTTCGTATATTCAAACCGGGAGTCCCGCGGCTGCGGGGTCAGTTCCTATGCGTTACATTGGTCCCGTGGGAGGTGTTAGTGCCACCCACGGGGCCGTTCGGGGGCTATTTCGATTTCTCAGCCTCTAACGCCATGTTCTTAAGGCTAAGTCTAAAAATATGCAAATTACCGTCATATTCAAAAACCGGGATTCCCGCGACTGTGGGGTCAGTTCCTATGAGTTACATTGGTCCCGTGGAAGGTGTTGGTGCCACCCACCGGGCCGTTCGTGGGCCGTTTCGAGTTCTCACCCTCTAACGCTAGGTTTTTAACCATAAGTCTATAAATATGCAAATTACCGCCGTATTCTCAAACCGGGGGTCAGTTCCTAAGAGTTACATTGGTTCTGTGGGAGGTGTTGGTGCCACCCACGGGGTTGTTTGGGGGCAGTTTCGAGATCTCACCCTCAAACGCCATGTTTTTAAGCGTAAGTCTATAAATATGAAAATTACTGTCGTATTCACAAACCGGGAGTCCCGCGGCTGCGGGGTCAGTTCCTAAGAGTTATATTGGTCCCGTGGGAGGTGTTGGTGCCACCCACGGGGCCGTTCGGGGGCAGTTTCGAGTTCCCACCCTCTAACGCCATGTTTTTAAGCCCAAGTCTAGAAATATGCAAATTACCGTTGTATCCTAAAACCGATAGTCCCGTGACTGCGGGGTCTGTTCCTACGAGTTACATTGGTCTCGTGGGAGGTGTTGGTACCATCTACGGGGCCGTTCGGGGGCTGTTTAAAGTTCCCACCCTCTAACGCCATGTTTTTAAGCCTAAGTCTAGAAATATACAAATTATCGTCGTATTCTCAAATCGGGAGCCCCGCGACTGCGGGGTCAGTTCGTACGAGTTACATTGGTCACGTAGGGGGTGTTGGTGCCACCCACGGGGACGTTCGGGGGCTGTTTCGAGTTCTCAGCCTCTAACGCCATGTTTTTAAGCCTAAGTCTAGTAATATGTAAATTACCGTCGTATTCTAAAACCGGGAGTCCCGCGGCTGCGGGGTCAGTTCCTACGAGTTACATTGGTCCCGTGGGAGGTGTTGGTGCCACCCACGGGGCCGTTCAGGGGCTGTTTCGAGTTCTCACCCTCTAACGCCATGTTTTTAAGCCTAAGTCTAGAAATATGCAAATTATCGTTGTATTCTCAAACCGGGATCCCCGCGACTACGGGGTCAGTTCCTACGAGTTACATTGGTCCCGTAGGGGTGTTGGTGCCACCCACGGGGCCGTTCGGGGGATATTTCGAGTTTTCACCCTCTAACGCCATGTTTTTAAGCCTAGGTCCAGAAATATGCAAATTACCGTCGTATTCACAAACCGGGAGTCCCGCGGCTACGGGGTCAGTTCCTACGAGTTACATTGGTCCCGTGGGAGGTGTTGGTGCCACCCACAGGGCCGTTAGACGGTTGTTTCGAGTTTTCACCCTCTAATGCCATGTTTTTAAGCCTAAGTCAAGAAATATGCAAATTATCATCGTATTCTCAAATCGGGAGTCCCACGGCTGTAGGGTCAGTTCCTACTACATTGGTCCCGTGGGAGGTGTTGGTGCCACCCACGGGGCCGTTCAGGCGCTGTTTCGAGTTCTCACCCTCTAACGCCATGTTTTGATTAAGTCTAGAAATATGAAAATTACCGTCGTACTCTCAAACTGGGAGACCAGCGGATTTGGGGTCAGTTCCTACGAGTTACATTGGTCCCTTGGGAGGTCTTGGTGCCAGCCACGGGGCCGTTCGGGGGCTGTTTCGAGTTCTCACCCTCTAACGCCATGTTATAAAGCCTAAGTCTAGAAATATGCAAATTACCTTCGTATTCTCAAACCGGGAGTCCCTCGGCTGCGGGGTCAGTTCCTACGAGTTACCTTGGTCCCGTGGGAGGTGTTGGTACCATCTACGGGGCCTTCGGGGGCTGTTTAAAGTTCCCACCGTCTAACGCCATATTTTTAAGCCTAAGTCTAGAACTATGCAAATTACCATCGTATTATAAAACCGGGAGTCCCGCGGCTGCAGGGTCAGTTCCTACGAGTTACATTGGTCCCGTGGGAGGTATTGGTGCCACCCACGGGGCCGTTCGGGGGCTGTTTCTAGTTCTCACCCTCTAACGCCATGTTTTTAAGCCTAAGTCTAGAAATATCCAAATTATCATCGTATTCTCAAATCGGGATCCCCGCGACTGTGGGGTCAGTTCCTACGAGTTACATTGGTTCCGTAGGGGGTGTTGGTGCCACCCACGGGGCCGTTCGGGAGCTGTTTCGAGTTTTCACCCTCTAACGCCATGTTTTTAAGCCTAAGTGCAGAAATATGCAAATTACCGTCGTATTCTCATACCGGGAGTCCCGAGGCTGTGGGGTCAGTTCCTACATGTTACATTGGTCTCGTTGGAGGTGTTGGTGCCACCCACAGGGTCGTTAAGGGGGTGTTTCGAGTTTTCTCCCTCTAATGCCATGTTTTTAAGCCTAAGTCAAGAAATATGCAAATTATCATCTTATTCTCAAATCGGGAGTCCCACGGCTGTGGGGTTAGTTCCTACGAGTTACATTGGTCCCGTGGGAGGTGTTGGTGCCACCCACGGGGCCGTTCGGGGGCTGTTTCGAGTTTTTACCCTCTAACGCCATGTTTTAATTAAGTCTAGAAATATGCAAATTAACGTCGTACTCTCAAACCGGGAGACCTGCGGCTGTGGGGTCAGTTCCTACGAGTTACATTAGTCCCGTGGGAGGTGTTGGTGCCACCCACGGGGCCGTTCGGGGGCTGTCTCGAGTTCTCACCCTCTAACGCCGTGTTTTTAAGCCTAAGTATAGAAATATGCAAATTATCGTTGTATTCTCAAACCGGGAGTCCCGCGACTACGGGGTCAGTTCCTACGAGTTACATTGGTCCCGTAGGGGGTGTTGGTGCCACCCACGGGGCCGTTCGGGGGCTGTTTCGAGTTTTCACCCTCTAACGCCATGTTTTTAAGCATAAGTCTAGAAATATGCAAATTATTGTCGTATTCTCAAACCGGGAGTCCTGCAGCTACGGGGTCAGTTCCTACGAGTTACATTGGTCCCGTGGGAGGTGTTGGTGCCACCCACAGGGCCGTTAGAGGGTTGTTTCGAGTTTTCACCCTCTAATGCCATGTTTGTAAGCCTAAGTCAAGAAATATGCAAATTATCATCGTATTCTCAAATCGGGAGTCCCAAGGGTGTGGGGTCACTTCCTACGAGTTACATTGGTCCCGTGGGAGGTGTTGGTGCCACCCATGGGGCCGTTCGAGGGATGTTTCGAGTTTTCACCCTCTAACGCCATCTTTTGATTAAGTCTAGAAATATACAAATTAACGTCGTACTCTCAAACCGGGAGACCCGCGGCTGTGGGGTCAGTTCCTACGAGTTGCATTGGTCCCGTGGGAGGTGTTGGTGCCACCCACGGGGCCGTTCGGGGGCTGTTTCGAGTTCTCACCCTCTAACACTATGTTTTTAAGCCTAAGTCTAGAAATATACAAATTATAGTCGTATTCTCAAACCGGGAACCCCGCGACAGCGGGGTCAGTTCCTACGAGTTACATTGGTCCCGTAGGGGGTGTTGGTGCCACCCACGGGGCCGTTCGGTGGCTGTTTCGAGTTTTCACCCTCTAACTCCATGTTTTTAAGCCCAAGTCTAGAAATATGCAAATTACCGTCATATTCTCAGACCGGGAGTCCCGCGGCTACGGGGTCAATTCCTACGAGTTACATTGGTCCCGTGGGAGGTGTTGGTGCCACCCTCAGGGCCGTTAGAGGGATGTTTCGAGTTTTCACCCTCTAATGCCATGTTTTTAAGCCTAAGTCAAGAAATATGCAAATTCTCATCGTATTCTCAAATCGGGAGTCCCACGACAGTGGGGTCAGTTCCTACGAGTTACATTGGTCCCGTGGGAGGAGTTGGTGCCACCCACGGGGCCGTTCGGTGGCTGTTTCGAGTTCTCACCCTCTAACGCCACGTTTTGATTAAGTCTAGAAATATGCAAATTAACGTCGTACTCTCTAACCGGGACAACCGCGGATTTGGGGTCAGTTCCTACGAGTTACGTTGGTCCCGTGGGAGGTCTTGGTGCCACCCACAGGGCCGTTCGTGGGCTGTTTCAAGTTCTCACCCTCTAACGCCATGTTATAAAGCCAAAGTCTAGAAAAATGCAAATTACCTTCGTATATTCAAACCGGGAGTCCCGCGGCTGCGGGGTCAGTTCGTACGAGTTACATTGGTCCCGTGGGAGATGTTAGGGCCACCCACGGGGCCGTTCGGGGTCTCTTTTCGAGTTCTCAGCCTCTAACGCCATGTTTTTAAGCCTAAGTCTAGAAATATGCAAATTACCGTCGTATTCAAAAACCGGGAGTCCCGCGACTGTGGGGTCAGTTCCTATGAGTTACATTGGACCCGTGGGAGGGGTTGGTGCCACCCACGGGGACGTTCGGGGGCTGTTTCGAGATCTCAGCCTCTAACGCCATGTTTTTAAGCCTAAGTCTAGAAATATGTAAATTACCGTCGTATTCTCAAATCGCGAGTCCCGCGGCTGCGGAGTCTGTTCCTACGAGTTACATTGGTCCCGTGGGAGGTGTTGGTGCCACCCACAGGGCCGTTCAGGGGCTGTTTCTAGTTCTCACCCTCTAACGCCATGTTTTTAAGCCTAAGTCTAGAAATATTCAAATTATCGTCGTATTCTCAAACCGGGATCCCCGCGACTACGGGGTCAGTTCCTACGAGTTACATTGGTCCCGTAGGGGGTGTTGGTGCCACCCACGGGGCCGTTCGGGGGCTATTTCGAGATTTCACCCTCTAACGCCATGTTTTTAAGCCTAAGTGCAGAAATATGCAAATTACCGTCGTATTCACAAAGCGGGAGTCCCGCGGCTGCGGGGTCAGTTCCTACGAGTTACATTGGTCCCGTGGGAGGTGTTGGTGCCACCCACAGGGCCGTTAGAGGGCTGTTTCGAGTTTTCACCCTCTAATGCCATGTTTTTAAGCCTAAGTCAAGAAATATGCAAATTGTCATCGTATTCTCAAATCGGGAGTCCCACGACTATGGGGTCAGTTCCTACGAGTTACATTGGTCCCGTGGGAGGTGTTGGTGCCACCCACAGGGCCGTTCGGGGGCTGTTTCGAGTTCTCACCCTCTAACGCCATGTTTTGATTAAGTCTAGAAATATGCAAATTAACGTCGTACTCTCAAACTGGGTGACCCGTGGATTTGGGGTCAGTTCCTAAGAGTTACATTGGTCCCGTGGGAGGTCTTGGTGTCACCCACGGGGGCTGTTTCGAGTTCTCACCCTCTAACGCCATGTTATAAAGCCTAAGTCTAGAAATATGCAAATTACCTTCGTATTCTCAAATCGGGAGTCCCGCGGCTGCGGGGTCAGTTCCTACGAGTTACATTAGTCCCGTGGGAGGTATTAGTGCCACCCACGGGGACGTTCGGGGGCTGTTTCGAGTTCTCAGCCTCTAACGCCATGTTTTTAAGCCTAAGTCTTGAAATATGCAAATTACCGTCGTATTCAAAAACCGGGAGTTCCTCGACTGTTGGGGTCAGTTCCTACGAGTTACATTGGTCCCGTGGGAGGTGTTGGTGCCACCCACGGGGCCGTTCGGGGGCCGTTTCGAGTTCTCACCCTCTAACGCCATGTTTTTAACCCTAAGTCAATAAATATTCAAATTACCGCCGTATTCTCAAACCGGGAGTCCCGCAGCTGCGGGGTCAGTTCCTACGAGTTACATTGGTCTGTGGGAGGTGTTGGCGCGACCCACGGGAATGTTTGGGGGCAGTTTCGAGATCTCACCCTCAAACGCCATGTTTTTTAAGGCTAAGTCTATAAATATGAAAATTACCATCGTATTCTCAAACCGCGAGTCCCGCGGCGGCGGAGTCAGTTCCTAAGAGTTATATTGGTCCCATGGGAGGTGTTGGTGCCACCCACGGTGCCGTTCGGGGGCTGTTTCGAGTTCCCACCCTCTAACGCCATGTTTTTAACGCCCAAGTCTAGAAATATGCAAATTACCGTCGTATTCTAAAACCGGTAGTCCCGCGACTGCGGGGTCAGTTCCTACGAGTTACATTGGTCCCGTGGTAGGTGTTGGTACCATCTACGGGGCCTTCGGGGGCTGTTTAAAGTTCCCACCCTCTAACGCCATGTTTTTCAGCCTAAGTCTCGAAATATACAAATTACCGTCGTATTCTAAAACCGGGAGTCCCGCGGCTGCGGGGTCAGTTCCTACGAGTTACATTAGTCCCGTGGGAGGTATTGGTACCACCCACGGGGCCGTTCGGGGGCTGTTTCTAGTTCTCACCCTCTAACGCCATGTTTTTAAGCCTAAGTCTAGAAATATGCAAATTATCGTCGTATTCTCAAATCGGGATCCCCGCGACTACGGGTTCAGTTCCTACGAGTTACATTGGTCCCGTAGGGGGTGTTGGTGCCACCCACGGGGCCGTTCGGGGGTTGTTTCGAGTTTTCACCCTGTAAAGTCATGTTTTTTAGCCTAAGTATAGAAATATGAAAATTACCGTCGTATTCACAAACCGGGAGTCCCGCGGCTGCGGAGTCAGTTTCGACGAGTTACATTGGTCCCGTGGGAGGTGTTGGTGCCACCCACAGGGCCGTTAGAGGGCTGTTTCGAGTTTTCACCCTTTAATGCCATGTTTTTAAGCCTAAGTCAAGAAATATGCAAATTATCATCGTATTCTCATATCGAGAGTCCCACAGCTGTGGGGTCAGTTCCTACGAGTTACATTGGTCCCGTGGGAGGTGTTGTTGCCACCCACGGGGCCGTTCGGGGGCTGTTTCGAGTTCTCACCCTTTAACGCCATGTTTTGATTAAGTCTAGAAATATGCAAATTAACGTCGTACTCTCAAATCGGGAGACCCGTGGCAGTGGGGTCAGTTCCTACGAGTTACATTGGTCCCGTGGGAAGTCTTGGTGCCACCCACGGGGCCGTTCGGGGGCTGTTTCGAGTTCTCACCCTCTAACGCCATGTTATAAAGCCTAAGTCTAGAAATATGCAAATTATCGTCGTATTCTCAAACCAGGAGCCCCGCGGCTGCGGGGTCAGTTCCTACGAGTTACATTGGTCCCGTGGGAGGTGTTGGTGCCACCCACGGGGCCGTTCGGGGGGTGTTTCGAGTTCACAGCCTCTAACGCCATGTTTTTAATCCTATGTCTAGAAATATACAAATTACCATCATATTCTCAAACCGGGAGTCTCACGACTGCGGGGTCACTTCCTACGAGTTACATTGGTCCCGTGGGAGATGTTGGTGCCTCCCACGGGGACGTTCGGCGGCCGTTTCGAGTTTTCATCCTCTAACGCCATGTTTTTAACCCTAAGTCAATAAATATGCAATTTACCGCCGTATTCTCAAACCGGGAGTCCCGCGGCTGCGGGGTCAGTTCCTACGAGTTACATTGGTCCCGTGGGAGGTGTTGGTGCCACCCACGGGGATGTTCGGGGGCTATTTCGAGTTTTCACCCTCTAACGCCATGTTTTTAAGCCTAAGTCTAGAAATATTCAAATTAACGTCGTACTCTCAAACCGGGAGACCTGTGGCTGTAGAGTCAGTTCCTATGAGTTACATTGGTCCCGTGGGAGGTGTTAGTGCCACCCACGGGGCCGTTCGGGGGCTGTTTCGAGTTTTCACCCTCTAAAGCCATGTTTTTAAGCCTAAGTCTATAAATATGCAAATTATCGTGGTATTCTCAAACCGGGAGCCCCGCGACTGCGGGGTCAGTTCCTACGAGTTACATTGGTCCCGTGGCAGGTGTTGGTGCCACCCACAGGGCCGTTAGAGGGCTGTTTCGAGTTTTCAGCCTCTAACGCCATGTTTTTAAGCCTAAGTCTAGAAATATGCAAATTACCGTCGTATTCTAAAACCGGGAGTCCCGCGGCTGCGGGGTCAGTTCCTACCAGTTACATTGGTCCCGTGGGAGGTGTTGGTGCCACCCACGGGGCCGTTCGGGGGTTGTTTCGAGTTCTCACTCTCTAACGCCATGCTTTCATTAAGTCTAGAAATATACAAATTAACGTCGTACTCTCAAACCGGCAGACCCGCGGCAGTGGGGTCATTTCCTACGAGTTACGTTGGTCCCGTGGGAGGTGTTGGTGCCACCCACGGGGCCGTTTGGGGGCTGTTTCGAGTTCTCACCCTCTAACGCCATGTTTTTAAGCCTAAGTCTAGAAATATGCAAATTATCGTCGTATTATAAAACCGGGAGCCCCGCGACTGCGGGGTCAGTTCCTACGAGTTACATTGGTCCCGTAGGGGGTGTGGGTGCCACCCATGGTGCCGTTCGGTGGGTGTTTCGAGTTTTTACCCTCTAACGCCATGCTTTTTAGCCTATGTCTAGAAATATGCAAATTACCGTCGTATTCTCAAACCGGGATCCCCGCGACTACGGGGTCAGTTCCTACGAGGTACATTGGTCCCGTAGGGGGTGTTGGTGCCACCCACGGGGCCGTTCGGGGGCTATTTCGAGTTTTCACCCTTTAACGCCATGTTTTTAAGCCTAAGTCCAGAAATATGCAAATTACCGTCGTATTCACAAACCGGGAGTCCCGCGGCTGCGGGGTCAGTTCCTATGAGTTACATTGGTCCCGTGGGAGGTGTTGGTGCCACCCACAGGGCCGTTAGAGGGCTGTTTCGAGTTTTCACCCTCTAATGCCATGTTTTTAAGCCTAAGTCAAGAAATATGCAAATTATCATCGTATTCTCAATTCGGGAGTCCCACGGCTGTGGGGTCAGTTCCTACGAGTTACATTGCTCCCGTGGGAGGTGTTGGTGCCACCCACGGGGCCGTTCGGGGGCTGTTTCGAGTTCTCACCCTCTAACGCCACGTTTTGATTAAGTCTAGAAATATGCAAATTAACGTCGTGCTCTCAAACTGGGAGACCCACGGATTTGGGGTCAGTTCCTACGAGTTACATTGGTCCCGTGGGAGGTCTTGGTGCCACCCACGGGGCCGTTCGGGGGTTGTTTCGAGTTCTCACCCTCTAACGCCATGTTATAAAGCCTAAGTCTAGAAATATGCAAATTACCTTCGTATTCTCAAACCGGGAGTCCCGCGGCTGCGGGGCAGTTCCTACGAGTTACATTAGTCCCGTGGGAGGTGTTAGTGCCTCCCACGGGGACATTCGGGGGTTGTTTCGAGTTCTCAGCCTCTAACGCCATGTTTTTAAACCTAAGTCTTGAAATATGAAAATTACCATCGTATTCAAAAATCGGGAGTCCCGCGACTGCGGGGTCAGTTCCTACGAGTTACATTGGTCCCGTGGGAGGTGTTGGTGCCACCGACGGGGCCGTTCGTGGGCCGTTTAAAGTTCTCACCCTCTAACGTCATGTTTTTAACCCTAAGTCAATAAATATGCAAATTACCGCCGTATTCTGAAACCGGGAGTCCCGCAGCTGCGGGGTCAGTTCCTACGATTTACATTGGTCCTGTGGGAGGTGTTGGTGCCACCCACGGGGATGTTTGGGGGCAGTTTCGAGATCTCACCCTCAAACGCCATGTTTTTTAAGGCTAAGTCTATAAATATGAAAATTACCGTCGTATTCTCAAACCGCGAGTCCCGCGGCTGCGGAGTCAGTTCCTAAGAGTTATATTGGTCCCGTGGGAGGTGTTGGTGCCACCCACGGGGCCGTTCGGGGGCAGTTTCGAGTTCCAACCCTCTAACGCCATGTTTTTAAGCCCAAGTCTAGAAATATACAAATTACCGTCGTATTCTAAAACCGGTAGTCCCGCGACTGCGGGGTCAGTTCCTACGAGTTACATTGGTCCCGTGGGAGGTGTTGGTACCATCTACGGGGCCGTTCGGGGGCTGTTTAAAGTTCCCACCCTCTAACGCCATGTTTTTAAGCCTAAGTCTATAAATATGCAAATTACCGTCGTATTCTAAAACCGGGAGTCCTGCGGCTGCGGGGTCAGTTCCTACGAGTTACATTGGTCCCGTGGGCGGTGTTGGTGCCACCCACGGGGCCGTTCGGGGGCTGTTTCTAGTTTTCACCCTCTAACACCATGTTTTTAAGTCTAAGTCTAGAAATATTAAAATTATCGTTGTATTCTCAAACTGGGAGCCCCGCAACTGCGGGGTCAGTTCCTACGAGTTACATTGGTCCCGTAGGGGGTGTTGGTGCCACCCACGGGGCCGTTCGTGGGTTGTTTCGAGTTTTCACCCTCTAACGCCATGTTTTTAAGCCTAATTCTAGAAATATGCAAATTACCATCGTATTCTCAAACCGGGAGTCCTGCGGCTGTGGGGTCAGTTCCTACGAGTTACATTGGTCCCGTGGGAGGTGTTTGTGCCACCCACGGGGCCGTTCGGGGGTTGTTTCGAGTTTTCACCCTGTAAAGCCATGTTTTTTAGCCTAAGTATAGAAATATGCAAATTACCGTCGTATTCTAAAACCAGGAGTCCCGCAGCTGCGGGGTCAGTTCCTACCAGTTACATTGGTCCCGTGGGAGGTGTTGGTGCCACCCACGGGGCCGTTCGGGGGTTGTTTTGAGTTCTCACTCTCTAACAACATGTTTTGATTGAGTCTAGAAATATGCAAATTAACGTTCTTACTCTCAAACGGGGAGACCCGCGGCAGTGGGGTCAGTTCCTACGAGTTACGTTGGTCCCGTGGGAGGTGTTGGCGCCACCCACGGGGCCGTTTGGGGGCTGTTTAGAGTTCTCACCCTCTAACGTCATGTTTTTAAGCCTAAGTCTAGAAATATGCAAATTATCGTCGTATTATCAAACCGGGAGCCCCGCGACTGCGGGGTCAGTTCCTACGAGTTACATTGGGCCCGTAGGGGGTGTTGGTGCCACCCACGGGGCCGTTCGGGGGGTGTTTCGAGTTTTCACCCTCAAACGCCATGTTTTTAAGCCAATGTCTAGAAATATGCAAATTACCGTCGTATTCTCAAACCGGGAGTCCCGCGGCTGCGGGGTCAGTTCCTACGAGTTGCATTGGTCCCGTGGGAGGTGTTGGTGCCATCCATGGGGACGTTCGGGGGCTGTTTCGAGTTTTCACCCTCTAACGCCATGTTTTTAAGCCTAAGTCAAGAAATATGAAATTATCATCGTATTCTCAAATCGGGAGTCCCGCAACTGCGGGGTCAGTTCCTACGAGTTACATTGGTCCCGTAGGGGGTGTTGGTGCCACCCACGGGGCCGTTCGGGGGCTGTTTCGAGTTTTCACCCTCTAACGCCATGTTTTTAAGCCTAATTCTAGAAAAATGCAAATTACCGTCGTATTCTCAAACCGGGAGTCCTGCGGCTGTGGGGTCAGTTCCTACGAGTGACATTGGTCCCGTGGGAGGTGTTTGTGCCACCCACGGGGCCGTTCGGGGGTTGTTTCGAGTTTCCACCCTCTAACGCCATGTTTTTAAGCCTAAGTCTAGAAATTTGCAAATTATCGTCGTATTCTCAAACCGGGAGTCCCGCTTCTGTGGGTTCAGTTCCTACGACTTACATTGGTCCCGTGGGAGGTCTTGGTGCCACCCACGGGGATGTTCGGGGGAAGTTTTGAGATGTCACCCTCTAACGCCATGTTTTTAAGCCTAAGTCTATAAATATGAAAATTACCGTCGTATTCTCAAACTGGGAGTCCCGTGGCTGCGGAGTCAGTTCCTAAGAGTTATATTGGTCCCGTGGGAGGTGTTGGAGCCACCCAAGGGGCCGTTCAGGGGCTGTTTCGAGTTCTCACCCTCTAACGCCATGTTTTTAAGCCTAAGTCTAGAAATATGCAAATTAACGTCGTATTCTCAAACCGGGAGCCCCGCGACTGTGGGGTCTGTTCCTACGAGTAACATTGGTCCCGTAGGGGGTGTTGGTGCCACCCACGGGGCCGTTCGGGAGCTGTTTCGAGTTTTCACCCTCTAACGCCATGTTTTTAAGCCTAAGTCTAGAAATATGCAAATTACCGTCGTATTCTCATACCGGGAGTCCCGCGGCTGCGGGGTCAGTGCCTACGTGTTACATTGGTCTCGTTGGAGGTGTTTGTGCCACCCACAGGGCCGTTAGGGGGGTGTTTCGAGTTTTCTCCCTCTAATGCCATGTTTTTAAGCCTAAGTCAAGAAATATGCAAATTATCATCTTATTCTCAAATCGGGAGTCCCACGGCTGTGGGGTCAGTTCCTACGAGTTACATTGGTCCCGTGGCAGGTGTTGGTGCCACCCACGGGGCCGTTCGGGGGCTGTTTCGAGTTCTCACCCTCTAACCCCATGTTTTTAAGCCTAAGTCTAGAAATATGCAAATTATCGTCGTATTCTCAAATCGGGAGCCCCGGGACTGCGGGGTCAGTTCCTACGAGTTACATTGGTCCCGTAGGGGGATTTGGTGCCACCCACGGGGATGTTCGGGAGCTGTTTCGAGTTCTCAGCCTCTAACGCCATGTTTTTCAGCCTAAGTATAGAAATATGCAAATTACCGTCGTATTCTAAAACCGGGAGTCCCCCAGCTGCAGGGGCAGTTCCTACTAGTTACATTGGTCCCGTGGGAGGTGTTGGTGCCACCCACGGGGCCGTTCGGGGGCTGTTTCGAGTTCTCACCCTCTAACGCCATGTTTTTAACCCTAAGTCTATAAATATGCAATTTACCGCCGTATTCTCAAACCGGGAGTCCCGCGGTTGCGGGGTCAGTTCCTATGAGTTACATTGGTCCCGTGGGAGGTGTTAGTACCACCCACGGGGATGTTCGGGGGCTGTTTCGAGTTTTCACCCTCTAACGCCATGTTTTGATTAAGTCTAGAAATATGCAAATTAATGTCGTACTCTCTAACCGGGAGACCCGCTGCTGTAGAGTCAGTTCCTACGAATTACATTGGTCTCGTGGGAGGTGTTGGTGCCACCCACGGGGCCATTCGGGGGCTGTTTCGAGTTCTCACCCTCTAACGCCATATTTTTAAGCCTAAGTCTAGAAATATACAAATTTTCGTTGTATTATCAAACTGGGAGCCCCGCGACTGCGGGGTCAGTTCCTACGAGTTACATTGATCCCGTAGGGGGTTTTGGTGCCACCCACGGGGCCGTTCGGGGGCTGTTTCGAGTTTTTACCCTCTAACGCCATGTTTTTTAGCGTAATTCTAGAACTACGCAAATTACCGTCGTATTCTCAAACCGGGACTCCTGCGGCTGCGGGGTCAGTTCCTATGAGTTACATTGGTCCCGTGGAGGTGTTGGTGCCATCCACAGGGCCGTTAGAGGACTGTTTCGAGTTTTCACCCTCTAATGCCATGTTTTTAAGCCTAAGTCAAGAAATATGCAAATTATCATCTTATTCTCAAATCGGGAGTCCCACGGCTGTGGGGTCAGTTCCTACGAGTTACATTGGTCCAGTGGGAGGTGTTGGTGCCACCCACGGGGCCGTTCGGGGGCTGTTTCGAGTTCTCACCCTCTAACGCCATGTTTTGATTAAGTCTCGAAATATACAAATTATCGTCGTACTCTCAAACCGGGAGACCCGCGGCTGTGGGGTCAGTTCCGACGAGTTACATTGGTCCCGTGGGAGGTGTTGGTGCCACCCAAGGGGCCGTTCGGGGGCTGTTTCGAGTTCTCACCCTCTAACGCCATGTTTTTAAGCCTAAGTCTAGAAATATGCATATTAACGTCGTATTCTCAAACCGGGAGTCCCGCGACTGTGGGGTCAGTTCCTACGAGTTACATTGGTCCCGTAGGGGGTGTTGGTGCCACCCACGGGGCCGTTCGGGAGCTGTTTCGAGTTTTCACCCTCTAACGCCATGTTTTTAAGCCTAAGTCTAGAAATATGCAAATTACCGTCGTATTCTCATACCGGGAGTCCCGCGGCTGCGGGGTCAGTTCCTACGTGTTACATTGGTCTCGTTGGAGGTGTTGGTGACACCCACAGGGCCGTTAGGGGGGTGTTTCGAGTTTTCTCCCTCTAATGCCATGTTTTTAAGCCTAAGTCTAGAAATATGCAAATTAACGTCGTATTCTCAAACCGGGAGTCCTGCGACTGTGGGGTCAGTTCCTACGAGTTACATTGGTCACGTAGGGGGTGTTGGTGCCACCCACGGGGCCGTTCGGGAGCTGTTTCGAGTTTTCACCCTCTAACGCCATGTTTTCAACCCTAAGTCTAGAAATATGCAAATTACCGTCGTATTCTCATACCGGGAGTCCCGCGGCTGTGGGGTCAGTTCCTACGTGTTACATTGGTCTCGTTGGAGGTGTTGGTGCCACCCACAGGGCCGTTAGGGGGGTGTTTCGAGTTTTCTCCCTCTAATGCCATGTTTTTAAGCCTAAGTCAAGAAATATGCAAATTATCATCTTATTCTCAAATCGGGAGTCCCACGGCTGTGGGGTCAGTTCCTGCGAGTTACATTGGTCCCGTGGGAGGTGTTGGTGCCACCCACGGGCCGTTCGGGGGCTGTTTCGAGTTTTTACCCTCTAACGCCATGTTTTGATTAAGTCTAGAAATATGCAAATTAACGTCGTACTCTCAAACCGGGAGACCTGCGGCTGTGGGGTCTGTTCCTACGAGTTACATTTGTCCCGTGGGAGGTGTTGGTGCCACCCACGGGGCCGTTCGGGGGCTGTTTCGAGTTCTCACCCTCTAACGCCGTGTTTTTAAGCCTAAGTCTAGAAATATACAAATTATCATCGTATTCTCAAACCGGGAGTCCCGCGACTGCGGGGTCAGTTCCTACGAGTTACATTGGTCCCGTGGGTGGTGTTGGTGCCACCCACGGGGCCGTTCAGGGGTTGTTTCGAGTTCTTACCCTTTAACGCCATGATATAAAGCCTAAGTCTAGAAATATGCAAATTACCTTCGTATTCTCAAACCGGGAGTCCCGCGGCTGCGGGGTCAGTTCCTACGAGTTACATTGGTCCCGTTGGAGGTGTTAGTTCCACCCACGGGGACGTTCGGAGGCTGTTTCGAGTTCTCAGCCTCTAACGCCATGTGTTTAAGCCTAAGTCTAGAAATATGCTAATTACCGTCGTATTCTAAAACCGGGAGTCCCGTGGGAGGTGTTGGTGCCACGCACGGGGCCGTTCGGGGGCCGTTTTGAGTTCTCACCCTCTAATGCCATGTTTTTAACCCTAAGACTATAAATATACAAATTACAGTCGTATTCTCAAACCGGGAGTACCGCAGCTGCGGGGTCAGTTCCTACGAGTTACATTGGTCCTGTGGGAGGTGTTGGTGCCACCCACGGGTATGTTTGGGGGCAGTTTCGAGATCTCACCCTCTAACGCCATGTTTTTAAGCCTAAGTCTATAAATATGAAAATTACCATCGTATTCTCAAACCGCGAGTCCCACGGCTGCGGAGTCAGTTCCTAAGAGTTATATTGGGCTCGTGGGAGGTGTTGGTGCCACCCACGGGGCCGTTCGGGGGCAGTTTCGAGTTCCCACCCTCTAACGACATGTTTTTAAGCCTAAGTCTAGAAATATGCAAATTACCGTTGTATTCTAAAACCGGTAGTCCCACGACTGCGGGGTCAGTTCCTACGAGTTATATTGGTCCCGTGGGAGGTGTTGGTACCATCCACGCGGCCGTTCGGGGGCTGTTTAAGTTTCCACCCTCTAACGCCATGTTTTTAAGCCTAAGTCTAGAAATTTGCAAATTAGCGTCGTATTCTCAAACCGGGAGTCCCGCTTCTGTGGGTTCACTTCCTACGACTTACATTGGTCCCGTGGGAGGTCTTGGTGCCACCCACGGGGATGTTCGGGGGAAGTTTCGAGATGTCACCCTCTAACGCCATGTTTTCAAGCCTAAGTCTATAAATATGAAAATTACCGTCGTATTCACAAACTGGGAGTCCCGTGGCTGCGGAGTCAGTTCCTAAGAGTTATATTGGTCCCGTACTAGGTGTTGGTGCCACCCAAGGGGCCGTTTGGGGGCTGTTTCGAGTTCTCACCCTCTAACGCCATGCTTTTAAGCCTAAGTCTAGAAATATGCAAATTAACGTCGTATTCTCAAACCGGGAGCCCCGCGACTGTGGGGTCAGTTCCTACGAGTTACATTGGTCCCGTAGGGGGTGTTGGTGCCACCCACGAGGCCGTTCGGGAGCTGTTTCGAGTTTTCACCCTCTAACGCCATGTTTTCAACCCTAAGTCTAGAAATATGCAAATTACCGTCGTATTCTCATACCGGGAGTCCCGCGGCTGCGGCGTCAGTGCCTACGTGTTACATTGGTCTCGTTGGAGGTGTTGGTGCCACCCACAGGGCCGTTAGGGGGGTGTTTCGAGTTTTCTCCCTCTAATGCCATGTTTTTAAGCCTAAGTCAAGAAATATGCAAATTATCATCTTATTCTCAAATCGGGAGTCCCACGGCTGTGGGGTCAGTTCCTGCGAGTTACATTGGTCCCGTGGGAGGTGTTGGTGCCACCCACGGGCCGTTCGGGGGCTGTTTCGAGTTTTTACCCTCTAACGCCATGTTTTGATTAAGTCTAGAAATATGCAAATTAACGTCGTACTCTCAAACCGGGAGACCTGCGGCTGTGGGGTCTGTTCCTACGAGTTACATTTGTCCCGTGGGAGGTGTTGGTGCCACCCACGGGGCCGTTCGGGGGCTGTTTCGAGTTCTCACCCTCTAACGCCGTGTTTTTAAGCCTAAGTCTAGAAATATACAAATTATCATCGTATTCTCAAACCGGGAGTCCCGCGACTGCGGGGTCAGTTCCTACGAGTTACATTGGTCCCGTGGGTGGTGTTGGTGCCACCCACGGGGCCGTTCAGGGGTTGTTTCGAGTTCTTACCCTTTAACGCCATGATATAAAGCCTAAGTCTAGAAATATGCAAATTACCTTCGTATTCTCAAACCGGGAGTCCCGCGGCTGCGGGGTCAGTTCCTACGAGTTACATTGGTCCCGTTGGAGGTGTTAGTTCCACCCACGGGGACGTTCGGAGGCTGTTTCGAGTTCTCAGCCTCTAACGCCATGTGTTTAAGCCTAAGTCTAGAAATATGCTAATTACCGTCGTATTCTAAAACCGGGAGTCCCGTGGGAGGTGTTGGTGCCACGCACGGGGCCGTTCGGGGGCCGTTTTGAGTTCTCACCCTCTAATGCCATGTTTTTAACCCTAAGACTATAAATATACAAATTACAGTCGTATTCTCAAACCGGGAGTCCCGCAGCTGCGGGGTCAGTTCCTACGAGTTACATTGGTCCTGTGGGAGGTGTTGGTGCCACCCACGGGTATGTTTGGGGGCAGTTTCGAGATCTCACCCTCTAACGCCATGTTTTTAAGCCTAAGTCTATAAATATGAAAATTACCATCGTATTCTCAAACCGCGAGTCCCACGGCTGCGGAGTCAGTTCCTAAGAGTTATATTGGGCTCGTGGGAGGTGTTGGTGCCACCCACGGGGCCGTTCGGGGGCAGTTTCGAGTTCCCACCCTCTAACGACATGTTTTTAAGCCTAAGTCTAGAAATATGCAAATTACCGTTGTATTCTAAAACCGGTAGTCCCACGACTGCGGGGTCAGTTCCTACGAGTTATATTGGTCCCGTGGGAGGTGTTGGTACCATCCACGCGGCCGTTCGGGGGCTGTTTAAGTTTCCACCCTCTAACGCCATGTTTTTAAGCCTAAGTCTAGAAATTTGCAAATTAGCGTCGTATTCTCAAACCGGGAGTCCCGCTTCTGTGGGTTCACTTCCTACGACTTACATTGGTCCCGTGGGAGGTCTTGGTGCCACCCACGGGGATGTTCGGGGGAAGTTTCGAGATGTCACCCTCTAACGCCATGTTTTCAAGCCTAAGTCTATAAATATGAAAATTACCGTCGTATTCACAAACTGGGAGTCCCGTGGCTGCGGAGTCAGTTCCTAAGAGTTATATTGGTCCCGTACTAGGTGTTGGTGCCACCCAAGGGGCCGTTTGGGGGCTGTTTCGAGTTCTCACCCTCTAACGCCATGCTTTTAAGCCTAAGTCTAGAAATATGCAAATTAACGTCGTATTCTCAAACCGGGAGCCCCGCGACTGTGGGGTCAGTTCCTACGAGTTACATTGGTCCCGTAGGGGGTGTTGGTGCCACCCACGAGGCCGTTCGGGAGCTGTTTCGAGTTTTCACCCTCTAACGCCATGTTTTCAACCCTAAGTCTAGAAATATGCAAATTACCGTCGTATTCTCATACCGGGAGTCCCGCGGCTGCGGCGTCAGTGCCTACGTGTTACATTGGTCTCGTTGGAGGTGTTGGTGCCACCCACAGGGCCGTTAGGGGGGTGTTTCGAGTTTTCTCCCTCTAATGCCATGTTTTTAAGCCTAAGTCAAGAAATATGCAAATTATCATCTTATTCTCAAATCGGGAGTCCCACGGCTGTGGGGTCAGTTCCTGCGAGTTACATTGGTCCCGTGGGAGGTGTTGGTGCCACCCACGGGCCGTTCGGGGGCTGTTTCGAGTTTTTACCCTCTAACGCCATGTTTTGATTAAGTCTAGAAATATGCAAATTAACGTCGTACTCTCAAACCGGGAGACCTGCGGCTGTGGGGTCTGTTCCTACGAGTTACATTTGTCCCGTGGGAGGTGTTGGTGCCACCCACGGGGCCGTTCGGGGGCTGTTTCGAGTTCTCACCCTCTAACGCCGTGTTTTTAAGCCTAAGTCTAGAAATATACAAATTATCATCGTATTCTCAAACCGGGAGTCCCGCGACTGCGGGGTCAGTTCCTACGAGTTACATTGGTCCCGTGGGTGGTGTTGGTGCCACCCACGGGGCCGTTCAGGGGTTGTTTCGAGTTCTTACCCTTTAACGCCATGATATAAAGCCTAAGTCTAGAAATATGCAAATTACCTTCGTATTCTCAAACCGGGAGTCCCGCGGCTGCGGGGTCAGTTCCTACGAGTTACATTGGTCCCGTTGGAGGTGTTAGTTCCACCCACGGGGACGTTCGGAGGCTGTTTCGAGTTCTCAGCCTCTAACGCCATGTGTTTAAGCCTAAGTCTAGAAATATGCAAATTACCGTCGTATTCTAAAACCGGGAGTCCCGTGGGAGGTGTTGGTGCCACGCACGGGGCCGTTCGGGGGCCGTTTTGAGTTCTCACACCCTAATGCCATGTTTTTAACCCTAAGACTATAAATATACAAATTACAGTCGTATTCTCAAACCGGGAGTCCCGCAGCTGCGGGGTCAGTTCCTACGAGTTACATTGGTCCTGTGGGAGGTGTTGGTGCCACCCACGGGTATGTTTGGGGGCAGTTTCGAGATCTCACCCTCTAACGCCATGTTTTTAAGCCTAAGTCTATAAATATGAAAATTACCATCGTATTCTCAAACCGCGAGTCCCGCGGCTGCGGAGTCAGTTCCTACGAGTTATATTGGGCTCGTGGGAGGTGTTGGTGCCACCCACGGGGCCGTTCGGGGGCAGTTTCGAGTTCCCACCCTCTAACGCCATGTTTTTAAGCCTAAGTCTAGAAATATGCAAATTACCGTTGTATTCTAAAACCGGTAGTCCCACGACTGCGGGGTCAGTTCCTACGAGTTATATTGGTCCCGTGGGAGGTGTTGGTACCATCCACGCGGCCGTTCGGGGGCTGTTTAAGTTTCCACCCTCTAACGCCATGTTTTTAAGCCTAAGTCTAGAAATTTGCAAATTATCGTCGTATTCTCAAACCGGGAGTCCCGCTTCTGTGGGTTCAGTTCCTACGACTTACATTGGTCCCGTGGGAGGTCTTGGTGCCACCCACGGGGATGTTCGGGGGAAGTTTCGAGATGTCACCCTCTAACGCCATGTTTTCAAGCCTAAGTCTATAAATATGAAAATTACCGTCGTATTCACAAACTGGGAGTCCCGTGGCTGCAGAGTCAGTTCCTAAGAGTTATATTGGTCCCGTGGGAGGTGTTGGTGCCACCCACGGGGCTGTTCGTAGACAGTTTCGTGTTCCCACCCTCTAACGCCATGTTTTTAAGCCTAAGTCTAGAAATATGCAAATTACCGTCGTATTCTAAAACCGCGATCCCGCGACTGCGGGGTCAGTGCCTACGTGTTACATTGGTCTCGTTGGAGGTGTTGGTGCCACCCACATGGCCGTTAGGGGGGTGTTTCGAGTTTTCTCCCTCTAATGCCATGTTTTTAAGCCTAAGTCAAGAAATATGCAAATTATCATCTTATTCTCAAATCGGGAGTCCCACGGCTGTGGGGTCAGTTCCTACGAGTTACATTGGTCCCGTGGGAGGTGTTGGTACCACCCACGGGGCCGTTCGGGGGTTGTTTCGAGTTTTTACCCTCTAACGCCATGTTTTGATTAAGTCTAGAAATATGCAAATTAACGTCGTACTCTCAAACCGGGAGACCTGCGGCTGTGGGGTCAGTACCTACGAGTTACATTGGTCCCGTGGGAGGTGTTGGTGCCACCCACGGGGCCGTTCGGGGGCTGTTTCGAGTTCTCACCCTCTAACGCCGTGTTTTTAAGCCTAAGTCTAGAAATATGCAAATTATCGTCGTATTCTCAAACCGGGAGTCTCGCGAGTGCGGGGTCAGTTCCTACGAGTTACATTGGTCCCGTAGGGGGTGTTGGTGCCATCCACGGGGCCGTTCGGGGGCTGTTTCGAGTTTTCACCCTCTAGCGACATGTTTTTAAGCATAACTCTAGAAATATGCAAATTACCGTCGTATTCTCAAACCGGGAGTCCCGCAGCTACGGGGTCAGTTCCTACGAGCTACATTGGTCCCGTGGGAGGTGTTGGTGCCACCCACAGGGCCGTTAGAGGGATGTTTCGAGTTTTCACCATCTAATGCCATGTTTTTAAGCCTAAGTCAAGAAATATGCAAATTATCATCGTATTCTAAAATCGGGAGTCCCAAGGATGTGGGGTCAGTTCCTACGAGTTACATTGGTCTCGTGGGAGGTGTTGGTGCCACCCACGGGGCCGTTCGGGGGCTATTTCGAGTTCTCACCCTCTAACGCCATGTTTTGATTAAGTCTAGAAATATGCAAATTAACGTCGTACTCTCAAACCGGGAGACCCGCGACTTTAGGGTCAGTTCCTACGAGTTACATTGGTCCCGTGGGAGGTGTTGGTGCCACCCACGGGGCCGTTCGGGGGCTGTTTCGAGTTCTCACCCTCTAACGCCATGATATAAAGCCTAAGTCTAGAAATATGAAAATTACCTTCGTATTCTCAAACAAAGAGTCCCGCGGCTGCGGGGTCAGTTCCTACGAGTTACATTGGTCCCGTGGGAGGTGTTAGTGCCACCCACGGGGACGTTCGGGGGTTGTTTCGAGTTCTCGGCTTCTAACGCCATGTGTTTAAGCCTAAGTCTAGAAATATGCAAATTACCGTCGTATTCTAAAACCGGGAGTCCCGTGGGAGGTGTTGGTGCCACGCATGGGGCCGTTCGGGGGCCGTTTCGAGTTCTCAGCCTCTAATGCCATCTTTTTAACCCTAAGTCTATAAATATACAAATTACAGTCGTATTCTCAAACCGGGAGTCCCGCAGCTGCGGGGTCAGTTCCTACGAGTTACATTGGTCCTGTGGAAGATGTTGGTGCCACCCACGGAGATGTTTGGGGGCAGTTTCGAGATCTCACCCTATAACGCCATGTTTTTAAGCCTAAGTCTATAAATATAAAAATTACCATCGTATTCTCAAACCGCGAGTCCCGCGGCTGCGGAGTCATTTCCTAAGAGTTATATTGGTCTCGTGGGAGGTGTTGGTGCCACCCACGGAGCCGTTCGGGGGCAGTTTCGAGTTCCCACCCTCTAACGCCATGTTTTGAAGCCTAAGTCTAGAAATATGCAAATTACCGTTGTATTCTAAAACCGGTAGTCCCGCGATTGTGGGGTCAGTTCCTACGAGTTATATTGGTCCCGTGGGAGGTGTTGGTACCATCCACGCGGCCGTTCAGGGGCTGTTTAAGTTTCCACCCTCTAACGCCATGTTTTTAAGCCTAAGTCTAGAAATTTGCAAATTATCATCGTATTCTCAAACCGGGAGTCCCGCTTCTATGGGGTCAGTTCCTACGACTTACATTGGTCCCGTGGGAGGTCTTGGTGCCACCCACGGGGATGTTCGGGGGCAATTTCGAGATGTCACCCTCTAACGCCATGTTTTTAAGCCTAAGTCTATAAATATGAAAATTACCGTCATATTCTCAAACTGGGAGTCTCGTGGCTGTGGAGTCAGTTCCTAAGAGTTATATTGGTCCCGTGGGAGGTGTTGGTGCCACCCACGGGGCTGTTCGTAGACAGTTTCGTGTTCCCACCCTCTAACGCCATGTTTTTAAGCCTAAGTCTAGAAATATGCAAATTACCGTCGTATTCTAAAACCGGGATCCCGCGACTGCGGGGTCAGTTCCTACGAGTTACATTGGTCCCGTGGGAGGTGTTGGTACCACCCACGGGGCCGTTCGTGGGCTGTTTCGAGTTCCCACCCTCTAACGCCATGTTTTTAAGCCTAAGTTTAGAAATTTACAAATTATCGTCGTATTCTCAAACCGAGAGTCCCGCGGATGCGGGGTCAGTTCCTTCGAGTTACATAGGTCCCGTGGGTGGTATTGGTGCAACCCACGGGGATGTTCGGGGGCTGTTTCGAGTTTTCACCCTCTAACGCCATATTTTGATTAAGTCTAGAAATATGCAAATTAACGTCGTACTCTCAAATTGGTTGACCCGCGGCTGTAGAGTCAGTTCCTACGAGTTACATTGGTCCCGTGGGAGGTGTTGGTGTCACCCACGGGGTCGTTCGGGGGCTGTTTCGAGTTCCCACCCTCTAACGCCATGTTTTTAAGCCTAAGTGTAGAAATATGCAAATTATCGTCGTATTCTAAAACCGCGAGTCCCGTGACTGCGGGGTCAGTTCCTACGAGTTACATTGGTCCCGTGGGAGGTGTTGGTGCCTCTCACGGGGCCGTTCGGGCTCTGTTTCCGATTTTCACCCTCTAACGCCTTGTTTTTAAGCTTAAGGCCTCATATTTTAATAATATCGTCGTATTCTCAAATCGGGAGTCCCGTGATCACGCAGTCTATTCCTACATGTTACATTGGTCCTGTGAGAGGTGTTGGTGCCTCTCACGGGTCCGTACGAGGGTTGTTTCGTGTTTTTGCTATCTAACGCCTTGTTTTTAAGCTTAAGTCCTAATGTTTTTTTAATTATCGTCGTATTCTCAAATCGGGGGTCCCGTGATCTCACGGTCAGTTCGTACGAGTTTCATTGGTCCCGTGTGAGGTGTTGGTTCCATGTTTTTAAGTTTAAGTCTCGACATTTGCAAGTTATCCTATCATCGTATTCTGAAATCGGGAGTATTTTCAACATATTATCCAACAGTGAAACCAATAATTATCCCGTACTCCTTCTAATTATCCCATACTCCTTCTAAAATACTATCCAACAACATTCCAACAACCAATAATTATCCAACAGCCAAACCAAACAAAACCAATAACTATCCCGTACTCCTTCTATCATCTAAAAGATTTAATAGATAATGCATATCAATTATATAACTACTTTAATTAATGTACAGAGTACCTGATGTGTAATGAAGAACTGGTATGTAATGAAGAACTGGTATCCAATTGGTTAGATCTGCAATACGTAAACAATGTGTTATGAAACTATAACTCGAAACAGCCCCCGAACGGTCAATATAACTCGTATGCACTTGAATCATTGAGCCAATATAACTCTTATACACTTAAATCATTTCTAGGGTAATGAGCCATTGAAACTAAATGAACAAAAATAACATAAATTGTTTGAGCTGAAAAATAGTGAATGAATTGAATAAATTATATTCTTTTTGCCAAAAACCAAACCATGAACCAAAAAATAGTGAATGAACTGAATTAAGTTATCAAGACTAAAAGATCAAACCATTTTTCACACCAAATGTAAAATTCATACATTCTGAATAAATAATAAATGAAATATCAATGTTGATAGTGATGCCAGCGAGAAACAAATGATTGTAGATTAGAACCCAAACTCGGATACAAAAAAATAAAAAATTCGATACCTCTCAAATACGGAGAAAGCCAAATCAAACTGTTTGAGCGAGAGGACACCAAGGGTGTATACCTACAAAATAGAACTAATTAGAAGAAAAATACACATTCCAAACACAAAAAAAATACTCCTATAATCTAGATACAAAAAATGATTAAAGATACCTCAAGGAAAAGAGAAAACCCCCAAAATTATCAAAATCTAGTAAAAACATTACAAAAAAGGGGTAAATACAAACTTATCAATAATTGTAGGGGCTTGATTGATGAATGAGGCTTATATATGAACATCGCGCCTCGTTTTTTTTTTCGTTTTCCTCCATCGCACCTGCTACCCACGAATGCTACCCACCGCACCTAGAATAGGCAATGTTAGCTTTCAAACATCTAAGAAAGGCTTGGTCAATATATTCCCTTGATCTCCAAAGAAGAGGTGAACACAGTTTTCTTCATTTTTATAATTTCTACAAAATCAGAAATATCAAAAATGTTAATTTTCAGTTATTATGGAGATGAATATAAAATTAGGCGAGACACTATTTACTCGACAAGTCCAAAAGAAGAATCATGGTTAACAACTAATTATATATCAACATGGTAATTGAGATTCAAAACCAAAATTATTTCAGAAGAAAATGGTATATGATAATGAGAGTAACATTTATTTATTTATTTTCTCCAAAACAAGTTGGATAAATTTGTATATGATTACTAATTGAGCCCATATTCTGACTAAAATACAATGTATTAAAAAAAGGTAAAAGGGATAAATCCTCCCTTTCAATATTGAACCTCATCCAACCTTTAAATAAAAATCCAGGACCTGATTTTCTTAACTCTACTATAAGGGTTAAAGTAAGGGGAAAATAAAATTAATAGAATATTGAACCTCCACCGCCATCTTTGGATCTCAGCCTCACCGCGGCACTACCCCCTTCCCTACATTTTTCCCAACGGTTAGATCAATCTTCTTTTTCCAAGCGCTTTCCCCAACAGAGCCTCTAAATAACCATCTGAACATGTTGAGATCAATCAAGCCTATACCCGCGGGTGGTGTTAAAAGCGACTCCAATTCTTCATCGTCTGTCATAGATAACAACCCTTTTGACCCTACTTTATGGACAAAAATACTTATTCTTGAAACATATAACAAACACACACACACATAAATGGATATATTACATAGTTCAAACCATTTTTTTAAGATGCTATTTTCAAAAGGTTTCAAAATTTGCAGTTATAGCTAAAACATCCCTCGTAATTGTGAAATAAAGAAAGAAAATAAATGAAGCAAACATTTAAAACCCAGTGGAGAGAGAAAATAACAGTATACCCAAAGATTGGAACATAAAATCTAGATATTATTAACACAAACTAATAAGAAGCACAGGCACAATTAGCGTTTCATCCAAAACATTCATGTATGGCAAATATCCATGCACTAAAAATGAGGCATCTACAACTCAATCTGCCACATAATCATATGAAGCATAACAATGATGCATCCATAAGTTCAATAAAAGAATGATGCCTCGAAGTAATTGTGTCAGGAGTAAAGCTGAACTTATAAATTATTACTCCATCCGTCCCAAATTAATAAATAGTCCCTCTTTGAAGGGGGAAAAATTAGTTTTCAAATTTATCCTCCCAAAAATGATGATTAAATACCTTCGCTACGCACCTCATAGGTAGTGTTCAATTGGGTAACCTGGTAATCTAATTAGTTTTATATATTAATTTAGAGACTAAATCAAAAAGGATTGCCGGATAGGGACGGGGGAGTATCGTGAAACTGTATAATGACTATAAATGAAGAGGCAAAAATACGTACAATTTGAAACATTCCAAGCATCCCAGGAATACTTGCAGCCTGTACCGGTCTCGGCTTCACTATCTGCATAACACAAACTAAGTATAGTGAAAAATAAAAGAAAATCTGGGATACAATAACTGCACATAAATAGTGAATAAGAAGCAAACCTTGCCAGTTTTGATTGGAACTATGTCGTCCATAGTTAAAGGCTCCATAGCATTAAACCTCCATACAGATTGGGGAAGAAACCTCCATAGAATTAAACCTCCATACAGATTGGGGAAGAAATCTCCATGAATGCTACCAGCGTTTGGGGAAGAAACCTCGCACCTTCAACCCACTGCACCTGCTACCCACCGTTTCTTACTCCATACGCAACATCACAACTTCTCCATAGCTAATCCTGACCTAGTACCATATGAGGCGCTTGAGGTTGTTTTAGGATTCACACTGGTCACAGCCTAGAGCCGTGACCCACCCACCGCGACCCATTAATGAAGCTAAGTGGGATGTGTACTACCTATTGGTCACAGCCCATAACCGTGACCCATACCAAGAAATGGTCACGGCCCATAGCGGTGACCCTCAATCTGTGATGCACGACCCTTTTTATCAGCACTAGTGCTTGAATGAGGGATGGTCACGGCCCATAGCTGTGACCCACACCCAGAAATGGCCACGGCCTTAAGCCGTGACCCTCAATGTGTGTACTTTCTTCTTTGTCATGCCATGGGTCACGGACTTGGGCCGTGACCCATCCGCGACCAAGCTTGGAGGGAATTTTGGCGCGAGTTTGGCGCCAAGATGGTCATGACCTGGTCACGGCCCAAGTCCGCGACCACAGTGGTCGCGGACTTTGGCCGTGACCACTTCCAGAACATAGATAATTTAGTGTGATAATACATATGGTCATGCCTAATATTGAGTGGGTCACGGCCCAAGTCCGCGACCAGCTGGTCGCGGACTTGGGCCGTGACCCACTGGGCGTGACCATTCGCAGGATTTGGTGTAGTGCCACTCCCTCTTATGACCAGGTTCTTGTTACCATTTTTGGGCCTTCGATCAACATTGCTGCTATGGGCCAAGGAAAAGGGGGATAAGAAGAGGTTGCTGAGGTGGGGGGGGGGGGATGTGATTGCCCCCCAAAGTTCACATCCTTTAGTCGCTATTGGTCTAGTTGAGGAGGAGGACATAGTACAGACGGCCACGCGTGAATTTGCCGGCTAGCAGCATTCGGAGGTACTTTTTGTTCTTTTATATCTTTCCTTCATGTAAACTTTTAAATTTTTCCAAGTTATACCGGTCTTAGAAATCTCCCACAACCAAGGATCAGGCGGGCCAAGTCTTATTGGCATAATCTCCCATAATCGAGGGTCAGGCGGGACAAGTTTTATTGGCATAATCTCCCATAACTGAGGGTCAGGCGGGCCAAGTCTTATTGGAATAATATCCCATAGCCAAGGGTCAGGCGGACCAAGGCTTATCAACATAATCTCCCATAATCGAGGGTATGTAATACCCCGCATTTTTACTGATTTTAATTATAGGATTAATTGAATTAATTGGGAAATCAATAGTTAATTAATTTGGATTTAAATACTAGCGAGATGAGAGTTAGTATTTGATTATTATATTTATGTTGAATATTATTGAGCGAGTATAGTAATATATGATTATGAAATTATTAAAATTATCACGTGTAGAAAATATGTCAGTTTTGTAAATTAAGATGGAACGCGCGTGTCAGTCATGTTGGGATCAATTTAATGGATTATAAAGTAATTTATTATTATATCATCCTTATGGTTATTTTGAGTGTGCCAATGTGTCCGTAGCTATCGAGATAGTCAGAAAAGTCTACCCGGGGATTTAGTTTGGGTCCCGGGGCAATTTTAGGCCAAACCGACAACCCGGGAGGGTATTTTAATCATTTTACTATTTGATGAATAGTGATCTACGAAAATTAAGATTATTATATTATCTAACTCTAATTAGGTTTATTGGCTGCTAAAAACTTGAGAGAGATAAGTAGAGAGAAAGGAAGGGTTTCCAAGGTTTGCCAGTGCCAAACAACCACCTTGCACCACCACCACCATCGGATTTGTGACCGGAAAGAGAGCATCACTGCCATATCATCTTCCTCAAAGGATAATAATTTCTATTTTCAGGCAAGTGATTTAACTTGTAATAATTCAGTGTATATATTATCTATGATAGTTAAGAATTGGATAAAAACATTGAAAAATGATGAATTAATGGATTTAGAGGTTTAAATCTTAATCTCGGTAGGTTTTGCATGTAGATTAGCTTTTGGAAAAATAGTAGACATGAAATCATGATGCATGTGAAGAGAATTACGAATTCACGTTGAGATATATGATGATTCTTGAAGAAAATAGAAGAAATAGGGTTTTTATGAAATATACGTGATTTGATCCAAGAAATTGACAACCCATAATGATTTGATGGTTCTAAGACGTTAAAATTTATGTGTTTATGTTGGTATAATGTTTGGTATAAATATTTGGGAGTTTGGGTCATCTTAATAGAGGATTTGAGGGTTAAAATTGATGAAACCCGTAGGCTAAAATATACAGAAATCGTAGGCCAATATCTGATGGATCGATCGATCGACTCAAGAATGTCGGTCGATCGACTGGATCGATCGATCGACCCTTTCCTTCGATCGATCGACTCCACCTGAATTTGTTTTATATTTAATTTTTAAGATTTAACCAATCCCGACTTTTAAGAATTATCGGTATGTACTATTTGAACATATTGGGACTTAGGGAAGTGTGACACCTCGACTAATTAAATACCGGGTAGCTATTCCTTTATTCAAAGTAATACAAAATGTCAAGTTGGTTCAGTTCATAGCATCACTGTCGAAAAACATTTATTTAAAATTTCTAGCCACCTAATATTTAAAAAATGAGTTGTCAAATTTTATTAAATTAGATTAACATGCAACCAATTAAAATTATTAACTAAAGACATCACAATCACATTACAGTAACAATGTAAAAATGCCGGAATAAAACTGAGTCTGGAGTAACACTCCCCTGAACAATCCAAATACTGAATAAAACCAAATACAAAGTCCGAACTATTAATTATTTAAATAAATTCAAAACTGAAATGAAACTGAGCATGATAAAGCTGTCTCTAAAAGGAAAGGTCGACATGCCCTAATAGCGGAAATCAATCTGAAATAGAGTCAAGTAGAATATGGAGGCATTTATAATCGAGATCCTGTAACTTCCACATCAGCTACAGCACGTCACTGAAATAGAACTCCTAAGCTTGGCGTCCCTACGGCTGGGCACCTAAAAGGTTTTTCAAGAAAAATAGATTTGAAAGAAAACGGGTCAGAGCCCGATTGTGAAAACAGTTTAAAATATAGCAAGTGTTTAATAACATTAAACAGTGAATATAAAATACATGTTAGTTGCGTGCACTCACATGAGTTCCTCACCTCTCAACTAATTGTGCACATATAACGTATTCGTAACCCGTCCTAGTTATGCCGCTAACTAACTAGTTTACTTCACAACCTGACTTTACGTTATAATATGAGAGTCAAAACAAGACATTCTAATATAACCTGTGCGTGTCATCCTTTTTATTTCTCAGATTTCCTTACAATAATTACTATGTGAAATTCCCATTTTTATCTCTACTAAAACGTCACAAGTATTCACACTTACACTTAAATAAAGAGTCCATTTCAATTATAAGTATATTAATCTCATTATAAATATACAATTAGGGCACCCCTAGGCTAAGCTGCGGTGCACACATACTCTGCTATCGAATCCCGGTACATCACGTACATAAGGACCACGTGTTCCGAATCTCTCAGGAACCGTCTCAATAAGCGAAAATCAAACATAATGGAGGCGCACATAGTTCACATACCCATGGGTCACGCACATACCTACGCTCCCATGGTCAGCTGACTTATTAACTCAAAAATAAGTCATTCACAACCCTATGTCCTTAAGGTACCAATCTAAATCCCCCCGTAGGCACACAAGGATTAGATGGCCCAGTTCAAAATCTGACCTCCTGTGATAGAAAGTATGGTAGGTATGTTATACACATAAGTCCATATACTAAGCATTCACACCACTTAGATATCTTAAAATATTAAATAAGGTATATTCTACAATCCTATACCGTTATTCCAATTTGTACATCTTTAAGTCTCTGAATAATATATAATATAGACCGTCGACACATCTCACGTCGTAGTTTCATGTACCTAAAGCCTAACCCACAAAAGTTACCAAGTCTCCTATTATTCCCACATTTAAATTCACTATTATTAAGGTCCTCATTTATGCCATTTACCTTATATTATCCAACCTTCTAAAACTTACTCATCAATTCTCAATCTCAAATAGTATCACACTCGTCGAGCCTTATTAAGTTTAATATAATTCCCAATTTGACTTCTAATTATAATTCGAGTCTCACAAATATGCCTACTGGTCTTCCTTGAATTTAAGAGTATTCACAAAGTCCCCACCAATAATTTTCTAGGGTCGAAATTGTTAAAATCCAACAAAGGAAAAATATAACCGATTCTAGGAAGGTCGATCGATCGACCTTGAATGTCGATCGATCGATGGTGGTCGATCGATCGACCTGAGAGTATCGATCGATCGAACGCACCAGATAGGTTACGGCCTGCTTCGTTTTTCAATCGAAAATTTGTCCCAAAACTTCATTACAAAGTATGAAATCTAATCTAACGTTATAGGATCATCATACAACCAAAATACATCATTGTTAACGTTCCAAAACCTTTTAATCATCAATCATTAGCCTTATATGGATCAAAACTTCAATAAAAACCCTAGTTTTCTATTTTCTTCAAGAACAATGATAAATCTCCTCTTTAATTCATTTTTAAATCATAAAAAGTTATATTTGGGGTACTGAATTCGTCCAGAATAGATCTACATATAAGTCCTAACCAAAGTTTAGAGTTGTACATCAAATTCATTGGGTTTTCATCAAATCTTTCAAGACAATCATTAATTTCTACACTAAGAATGGAGGAAATATTCTTTGAACTAATGAAACGAAATCAATTGCCTTAAGTTTTGATGTTCTGATTCGTTGCTGGCGTTTAAAGGTTGGTTCTCTCTTCTTTTCGGTCATAATTTCGTCCAAAATGGTGGTGGTTTTGGTTTGGAAACCCTTTTTTAATTTCTCTCTAACTCACGTAGCCCACTCTCTTATTTTTGGCTGATAATGGCCTTAATGGATTTTCTAATAATATATAAATAAACTCTAAAATTCGTGGGTCTTAATTCCATAATTTTTAAAATTACCAAAATACCCTTTCGGGTTATCAGTTTGGCCTAAAAATGCCCCGGGACCCAAACTAAACCCCCGACTAGTCTTTTCTGACTATCTCGACCCTTCTGAACACGTTGGCACACTCAAAATGACCATACGGTTGACAAAAATATAATTTACTTTTTAAATCTAATTAAATTAATTTCTGAAGCGACTAACATGCGCGCTCCAACTTAATTTTCCAAATTGTCGTATTTATAACTCTTGACAATTTTAATACTTTCAATACTCATATATTACCATATATACTCAATAATATTAAATATTATCATCATAATCAAATACCAACTCGCGTCTCGCTAGTATTTAAATCCAAATTTATTTCTAATTAATTTTCATTTAATTTAATTAATCCATTAAATAAAAATCAATAAAATTACGGGGTATTACAGGAAGGTCAGTAGGGATGTACTTGAGCCCCGAAAATATTAGTTTGGTTTGGGAATAAATGATAAACTTACGAATGGCCGATGAGAGTGTTACTGTTGGAAATTATGGAAACTTGAATTTAATTTGGATAAATAATAACTTAAGGTTAGAAACGGTAGTAGGAGGACTCTAATTTACTGAAATAACCTTAGAGACAAGTGGGAGACTAGTAACCTTTTGGGATAGGTTTAAGTACTCGAATTCATACAATGAGAGTTGTCACGCTAAATAGAATACGTAGGATATTCGGGATATAAAATATACTATGTATGAGACTTATAATATGGGATGTGTGAATACTTATATTAATTTATAAATACTTAGGTTACTTGATTTCCTAATATATGGATGGCTATGTGTATGACATACCTACCATACTTGCTATCACGGGAGGTTTTAGAAAGGGTACAGTCTTGTCTTTGTGTGCCTTCGGGGGGACTTTAGATTTGTACCTCAGAACATAGGAGTGTGAAGATTTATTTGTGAGTTGATAAGTCAGCTGACCATGGGAGTGTAGGTATGTGAGTGACCATGGGTATGTGAACTATGTTCGCCTCCAATATGTGTGATATATATTGATACGATTCCTGAGTGATTTGAAACTCGTGATCCTCATGTACGTGATGTACTGAAACTAGATAGCAGATTATGCGTGCACCGCAGCTTAGCCTAGGGGTGCCATAGATGTATATATGTACTGAGTGTGATATAAATATATACTTGTGATTATTCACTGTTGCTTAGTTGATGAGAGCGTCTAAGATATTTAAATGACTTAAAGATGTGGGAACTTAAATAATACATTAAATAATGGATTCAAATAATGAGTGTTTCAAATGTAAGTATGTCTTAATTGAGTAATACGGGTGGATCCATGTAGTAATCCCTATAGTCAAATTTAATATAGACTAGTTAGTTAGTAGCATAACTAGGATGGGTTAAGGGCATACGTTAGGTGTGCACAATAGTTGAGGGGTGAGAATCTCAAGTGAGAGCACTTGACTAACATGTATATAATATTTACTGTTTAATGCAATTAAACACTTTTTTTTTTTTAAATGTTTTCACCTCGGGCTCTTACCTGTTTGCTTCCAAATATATTTTGTTATTGTAAAAACCTTTTAGGTGCCCAGCCACAGGGACGCCAAGAATAGGAGTTCCATTTTGTTGACGTGTTGTAGCTGCTGTGAAAGTTACAGGATCTCGGTATTAGATGCCTCCACATCTATCCTTGCTTCCTTCGGAGTTATTCATATCAGTTAGGGCATGTTGCCCATTGTTATTCAGAGATAGCATTTTTAGACTTTCATTTATTTCAGTTATTGGATTCATTTATTTAGACGCTTGTATTTGGATTATTTGGCTTTTAGACTATTATTGGAGTGTGTACTCCAGACTCAGTTTATTTAATTATATTTTTACCTATACGCGATTGTTTATGTGAATGTTGAATGGTTGGTTATTCATTACTTAGTTGTAAGTTAGTTTAATCAATAAATTGGCATCTCACTTTTTAAATATGAGGTGGCTAGAAATTATTTAAATGTTTTCGACAGTGATGCTAAGACTGAACCAACTTGATATTCTGTATTAATTTAATAAAGGAGTAGCTACCCGATATTTAATTAGACGAGGTGTCACATGTGGTATCAGAGCATCAGGTTCTAGAGTCCTTAGGATTTGTACGTCTTGTTATGCTTTTCGCGTAACTTTCTTTGATATAGAGCCCTATATTTTAGAATTGTTGTATTCTTCAATTGCGCCTTTTACGTCTTCAGCCATTTTTTAATGTTAACTGTAGACTTATAAAGCTGCTCTCTCATTTCAGATGCCTCCTCGACGTGCACAATAAGTTTCCAGGGGTGCCCAACCCGAGCCTCAACCGGCACCAGTTCAAGGTACTATGAGCGCCATCGAAGTTGCCGCTATTGTAGCACAGGCGGTAAATACAGCTTATCAAGAAAGTGCAGGAATTAAAGACCATTCAACTAAAGACGGAACTTCACTAGAAAGACTTGGCTGACCTCATTTCAGACAAAAGCAGCCTTGTGCAGATTCTTCCCTAACATCATCATAGGCTGCTTGAATCATCAAACCTTCGTTTCATCATGGACAACCCTAAGCCCCTTTGCTCAATGTTTCTTTTATTGATGTTTCTCATTTTGAGATTTTGAACTCCTCTGTTTTGGTCACGTTTAATCACAACTATCTCTTTTATTAAATAAGTAAACATTAGTGACTTTGGTTTTTTCTTCCATTCCCCTTATTTTCTTTTAATACTAGCTAAGTTTATTACATCAATACAAATCACACCATGCATGATAAGGAAAACAACAATCGTAAAATAAAAGTAGTGGCCTAACATTTTCCACATGAACATTGCTTCGAGCTATTTTAAACAAACAAGCCCAATTATTTTAAAGTGGACATCCTTTTTTTGGATAGATATTGACAAGGAACAGTGTAATACACAAAAGTGTTGGTAAGACATACATTTAAACGTGGTATATCTTTAGCCACTTGTTGTTCAATTTGAAAGTAACGTTGTCTTCCACCTTGGATATCTCAAAAAAAACCCGAATCGTGAACTGCTCGAATGACATAAGGCCCTTCCCAGTTAGCCTTAAACTTGGGTAATGACAAACCCCTAATATGCCTCGTGCATGCTTTCAGAACCAAGTCCCCCCCTTTAAACTTTCTTGGCCTCACCAACTGGTCGTACGATCTGGACAACTGCTTCCTTTACATCTCAAAGTGTCTCGCAGCATTATCTCGGTGCTCTTCTAGTGCTTCAAGTTGCACATGTCGGCTGTGAGGGAGCATGGAACTTTGCAAGTTGTACCTTGTGGAAGGTACCTCGAGTTCAACTGGTAAAACAACTTCTGCTCCAAATATAAAGGAAAATTGGGTGTCTCCCGTTGGTTTCCTCTTCATCATTCGATAAGCCCAAAGTATTTGGGATCTTGTCGTCCCATGTGCTCGAAAAGTCTTCTTACTTTTTTGCCAAAATGTTTACTAAGGTTTTATTGGTGGCCTCCGCCTACACGTTGCACTTTGGGTATGCTACCGTCGATATGTGATGGATGATGGCATACTTGTCCGTTAGCAAATGTACCTCACTATTTATGAAAGGGGTGCTGTTATCTAATAAAAACACATTTGAGATGCCAAAATGGAAAGTAATGTACTCCTTCATGAATCGCGCTACTACCTCGTTGCGGCTTTCTTAAGCGGTATGACCTCTGCCCACATTGTAAAACACTCTGTGGATACCAAAATCCAGATCTTTCCTTGTGATGAAGGGTTTATGGCCCCTACCAAATCAAACGCCCAAATATGGAACGAAAATGGTGTAGAGAGAGAATGTAGGTCCACTAAAGGAGCGTGAATCATGTTCCCATATAGTTGACAAGCTTTATGCCTTTGAACAAATTTTGCCGAATATTTCTCCATCGAAGGCCAATAATAACCCAAAGTCATTAGTTGATCGTAAAGCTTGGCTCCTCCAATATGACCCGATTCATGAGCTTGCTTCAAAACTTCTTCACCTTATGCACCTTAGGGGCTTGTCATGGTAGCCTCGTCGGTACAATTGCCCATCTTGTACGAAGTACCTTGGAGCTCGCCTCTTTATCTTGGTAGCGTCCTCTTTATCTGCAGGCATCGCTACGTTTATCAAGAAATTTGTATAAAGCTTCCTCCAATCTTGGGGTTGGTCAATGAAATTGCATTCTGCTTCCTGATAGAAAAGACAACATTTCGAATACTCTCTTTGTATTGTGGTTTGACAGCTGTCTTCATGTATTTCAACTAAACTGCTTTTGTCTTCCTCAATATCTACACATATGGATAGACAACCTCCTTTATTCTTGTATTACTTTGTTACCCCTGGTAACAAAGTACTGTGCCAAGTCAGCTAAGCCTAGTGGCCCCTCACCTCTCTCCAGCTACTTTCTAATCTCACCCCTCCAATCATATCTGTCATCTGAGGATAGCACTTCCAACACCGTGGAGGGGGATGTTATCTTTGTGACTCGAATAATAGTTGATTCTCCATCGAAGGAAATATTTTGGGCAATGGTGTCATAGGCATTTGCATGTCGGTTCATCATTCGAGGGTGCCTCTTGATCTTCACCACCTGGAAGTGTCCAAGAATCCGCTAAATGATCGTTCAGTAGGGCGTTAAGCTCATGTTCTTCAAAGCAAATTCCCAAGTCACCTGTTTTACCACCAAATTGGAATCCCCCTTTATTGTCAGGACTTGGATGCCTCTTCTCGGTGCTTCGAGTAATCCCAAGACCAGTGCCTCGTATTCAGCCTCATTATTCTAGCATTCAAACTCCAGCTTAAAAGATAGACGGATTTCTTCGCCACCTCTTCGCACGATGACTATAGCTCCCCCTTTTTTCTCGACCGAAGAGTCGTCAAACTCCATACTCCACTCATCCAGGCTGAATGCTATGAAATTGGCCTAGAGATCATCATCTAGAATCTTTTTATCAGGCGACTCAAACGTCCCTGATGGGAAGATGGCCAATAAATCTGCATATGTCTGGCTCTAAATAGCTCTAGGGACCACACACTTGAGATCGTACTCTGAGAGGATTAAGAACCATCGAGCTGGCCTACCTATTAATATAGTTCTAGCAAGCAAAAACTTTATAGGATCACATCTAGTTACAATATGAACCGTAAACGATAACAGGTAATGCCTAAGCTTTTGTGCTACTAATATAAAGGCTAAACAATGCCTATAAATACTAGTATATTTGGCCCCAAGCCTATGTATGATTCTACTCAAGTAATAAATAAGTTTTTCTATACCTTCCATATCTTGGGCCACCAAAGCCCCAATAGACCGTTCAGTTGATGTAAGGTATAAATGTAAAGGCATACCTACTTTTGGGGGGATCATCATCTGAGGATAAGTAAGGAGTGCTTTCATCTTGTCCATGGCATTTTGATGCATTGTTTCCCATGCAAACTTCACTCCTTTTCTCAGTAACTCCATTAATGGGTGAGTCACCTCGGCCAGCCCCGGGACGAACCTCCTCAAGTAGGATACTTTACCAAGGAAGCTTTTCAATTCTTTCACCAATTTTGGTCTTGGCATATCAAGGATGGCTCACCTCTTGTTACCCCATGGTGATTTACGACAAACCTCATGAATTTCCCGCTTGTTACCCCAAACGCACATTTGAGAGGGTTCATCTTCAATTTATCCTTCCTGTAGTCAGGTGAACACTCTTTTTAAATCGTCTAGGTGGGACCCCTCCTTCTTGAATTTAATCACCAAATTATCAACATAAAACTCCATAGTCTTATGAAAAAGGTCATGAAAGATGGCCATCATCGTCCTCTGGTAAGTAGCACATGCGTTCTTCAATTCGAATGGCATGACGGTGTACATGAAGTTGCCCAATGGCGTTCAAAAAGCGGTCTTCTCAGTGTCGATTGGATCCATTTTTATCTTATTATATCCCACATAACCATCCATGAAATTATGCATCTCATGGCCCACTGTTACGTCGATTAAGATATCAATGGAAGGCAACGAGAATTCGTCCTTTGGGCATGCCCGATTTAGATCTTTAAAGTTTATGCACATTCTGATTTGGCTTTTATCTTTCTTCCCCACAGGTACAATGCTAGAGAGCCAAATTGGATATTGGATCGGGACTATGAAACCGATCGTAAGCAACCTCTGAACTTCTTCTTTAATCTTTAGGTCTTACTTCGCCTTGTACGTTCGAGTGGCCTGCTTCACCGGGATGGTAGAGGGCAAAACATTCAACCTATGGAAACTCACCTCCATGTCTACCCAAAGCATCTTGGTGTACTTCCATGCGAAGACGTCTTTGAATTCAAAAGTAATTTGATCAGCTCCTCTAGAAGAGTTCCCTTCAAGTCCTTTAGCATAAAACTAGGGTTTGGATCTTCACCCTTTTTAGCCGAGTCGACCTTCTCCAACTCTTGGATCTATGACTCGGGACTATCTTTCATGCATTTTGGTTCTTCTTCTACCTCTTCCATAATTTCTTGTACCCAAAAGTTATCAATCACCAACCATTTCCCCTGGCTATCTACGAGGAAGCATTAATAGGTCGGGTCATCTTTATCGTCTCGACTCTCGGTTGCCCACTTGCACCTTTATACTTTATAGATAATTTTACCATTGGGTAAAACCACCCATTTGCATTGTCGAGCAACTTTCTCTTTAAAAGGCCTCTTTCTGTGATTCTTATCCACCTCTCTCATCGTTCGTTTGCTAAGGACACTCTGGGTTTGGACTTGATGTTCGATAGGGTCAATGCACGGGGTCATTCAATCACGGAGCTGACTTGACAGACTAGGGGGCCTCATCGCTCCCAGGTCGAGCTTTTCTTCGTAAGTCACCACTGTTCGAGCAGGTGGTCGCACTTCTCTTGAGTGGATGGGACACTTGTTCCCCGATATACCTTGTTACCATTATAGCTTTTTCTACCAGATCTGTATAGAAAGAGACATCTGCCATGTGAGCTTCCTCCTTCGCAAAGGGTTTCTTAGTGGATTGAATCACCACCTCCTTACCCTTTATATTCACTTTGGCACACTGATGATAAATGGAGGGTACCAACCCGGGGTTTTGCATCCACACCCTGCCCACCAGTAGTTAGTACGATGGTTCATAGTTTATGATGTGGAATTTAATGTGGAAAATGATATTCCCCACCTTGATGCCCACGTTAACATAGCCCATCGATTTGGAGGATTGATTATCATACCCTGATATTGCCAATGAGTGGGGTACTATCCTTGTTTCCTATAGTCCAGTAGCATAAAAAGATCCAATGGGCATTATATTTATGGATGCTCCCCCATCTAACAAAACACGCGAGAAAACACAATCATTCACTAACGCGGTAACATACAAGGGTCTGTTATGGGGATACCTGATCAATCTATCAACCATTAAAAATCTAACTTCTGAGAGGTACCTCTTCATGAGTTTATCCATAAGACCCTTCCACTTTAGGTGTGGCGCCATGTTTCTCTTTGTAATCTCTAAGATGGCCCGCGCGACTTCCAGCCGAGAGTCCTCAGGGAATCCAACCTGATCAAAGAACCAACCGAACTTTGGTGAGCAGGAAACTGCCACACATTCGATCCACGGGTCTTTCTGGTCGTCTTCTAACTCATATACTTTTTCCACATCTCTATACGCAGCCTCATCGTACGCTATCACTGAGTTTACCTCCTCCAGGGAGCAGGCTCCCAACTGCCTACTAAGTCCCTCAATGGGGTTATATGCTTCCCCTTCTAGTTTATCCGTCTCTTTACTCTCATCACCTAAATGGAGCCGGGCCAACTCAAAGGTGCATTCTTCTAAAGATTCCTCACAATCATCCTCCAAAGATTCTTCAGATTCACTCCCTTCGAACCACTGTCCCATCATTAATCGTTAAGCTTCCTCATCGAAAACGCTAGCTATATAGGCCACATGGGGTGGTAGAGGGTTATCTTTCAAGTTAGTTTACTGTAACTCAATGCGTCTATTCTTCACATGATGGTCCATTAACCTCTTCAGTGAGAAACACACTTTGGTAGGGTGGTTTACCCTAATATGAAGTGCGCAATAATGAGGTTTCTCCCAATCCTCCAAGGAGAGTTGTGCCGTGTTAACATTGATCGTCCAGTAAACTTTATCTCGGACCATGAGATCATATAAGTTCAAAGCTTCTTCCACCGTGTAAGGTAGCTCGGGGGGATCCTCTTCATATTCAAACCTTCTCTTATTGTTTCTCCCCCTTCTACCTCCTCGATCGCCACTACTTTCCTCCTTAGCCCCATCATCTGCGTAGTTGACCCTCGAGGTTATTCCCCTCCCCGAAGCGATCGTTAACCTCAGTAGAAAGCCTGACAAAGCAGGTGAGGTTCTACGGTTTTACCACCAAAGCAATATTCCTCGCTAAATCTAAAAATATCACAAACGTCCCCTCTCGTGTTTCGTTAATCAGATGACATATATATTCCGGCAATAAACCCTATGCACAGACTTGCAAAAGTTTATCTTCTCACGTCTCCCTCCTCACGTCTAGAGAACGCTCACGAAACCTCCTGATATAAGCCACAACATCTTCCCTCGGCTTTTGTTTCACATGCGCTAGTTGCGTGAGTGTAAACTCATCCTCAGCCAAAAAGAACTTTTGTACGAACAAAATGTGCAATTCTTCCCAAGAGCCTACACTACCTAGGGCCAAGTGGGAATACCACATGTAGGCTTTCTCCATTAGGGATTTTAAAAACTCCCTTGGCCTTAGCTCTTTGTCGTTACAGTGGGCCCTAAGGCCTTTAATAAACCTCTTCACATGCTCCTTTGGGTTAACCCCTTTCCCCATATACATCTCAAAAATCGGTGGAATATACCCTACTGAGTAGGGTTCGTTGTTGTATGCCTCTGGGTATGGAGTACGAAAGTCATCATACATCTAAGAACTATCTCCTTTGGAAGCCACTACGAACTTTAGCAACTATTTCTTCATTTCCTCTAAGCTGGTCGGCGAAGGGCTAGTCAACTGTAGTGTTGTTACTACCGGGATCGTCGGGGCGGGTGGTGTACTTGCTCCTTGGTCGGCCATCGCAGCTAGAAACACTGCAACTTCTCTTCCAATTTATAATATTGGCCCCGTCGTCATGGGTGGGGCCATGGTAGGGGACATGCGGCCAAAGGTTGGCAAGGTGGTGGGCGGAGCGTTATTAAAAGAGGGCATAACAACACCCTTTGTAACAATAGGAGATGGTATAGCCGCAGGTGGCGTAGTGAAATAGTTCACTGTTGTGGGAACCCCCAACATTGCCTGGGCTATCAGGGTTTTACTGAAATCCGTGAATAAACCTATCTATCCTTCATTTGCATCGGGCCTATTCTTGCCTATGCAACTATTATTTTTGTCACGCCAATATTGGGCACGCTAGGCTCCATCCTTACTACCATGGTCCCATTAGGAGGCATGGAGTTGTTTGCCTCCTCTTCACGCTGTATGGCATCAAATTCAGTGATTCTGGCGGTGTTATCCTCTGGCATCTTTTCAAAAGAGAATACCTCCCTGGCAGAGTCGCCAAATGTAAGAGGTGGGTTTTTGGAATACAGTTAGTATCAAGTGAGGCGTAACCTCTTATTAAGATCGGGATTGACACCGTTCAGTATTAAGTGTTAGCAGTGACCACAAGTGAATAAGAGACAAATGGATTCAATATTCAGACTTGTATTAAATGATATATTATCATAAGAGATACATAACAGTCATAACAAATGGATGGGACCAGCAGGTAGCGTGGTCGGAGGGAGAAAGAGCAAGCACTCTAGGCACAATAAAGGCAAGGCAGGAACTTCAAGCTCAGTTAATGCTTAATGATAATGGTATTAAATGGGTGTGGGGAGTTAATGATCTCACACTAGCTCTCGTGTATGGAGGAATTTGGGCAGCAATTCTAGGCTCAGAATGATCTCTTTTCTAATTTCTTCATTTGGTGTATTTATATGGGCAAGGCTGCTCGAGTAAGGTTGCCTGCGATTGGTCTAATTGGGTGTATTAAATGCAAGAGATATTGCATTAAATGCATGGGATATTGCATTAAATGCATGCGATCTCCTAGTTTTGGCGGGAAGTCGTTCTATTGGTTGGAAGTATTGTGGGCATTAATGAGGAGCGTGATACATCAACTTGGGGCTTACCTGAGGATGGATAAATGGCCAAGTTTGGTGAACTAAACTGTCGTCCTAAGGATAAACCCACTTAAGTGATATATTTTTGAGTCCCTAAATGTTAGACGTTATGACGTCAGAGAGTGGTTAATAGTGACTCTATTAGCTGCACGGTCACATCAGTAAGGCGGGCTGACATCTGTTCTAAGGTTGCTCGGCTAACAGGCAGCTTGAGTAACCTGGTTTCTGTTTGTTGGTTAAGATTTATCTTAGAACTGGGGTGCAAGATTGAGGTATCTCGAGGAGGTAAGAGTTGAGGTGGCTCGGATGTAGTGGCTCGAGCGATTGTATGTGCTGAATGAAGTTTTGCCCAAGTGTATCAAGATGGTTAGTAACTGTTTTCCCAACGTTTCCTTACTATCAATCCTCCAAACCATATACCTGCGAGGTTCCCAAGATGAGGTTGCTCAATAGAGCATGTTAGCTCTCCCGTGCCCTTCCAGGCATGGTCCCTCGTTGGTACCTATCAATCTCACTCAACATATATTTATAAGATAAAGTAAATGATACAGATTATTCTATTTCTTATTACAAACTATTGTCATCCAGGTGACTTTGGTCTACAAGTTGGATCCTTCGAACCAGGTTTACTGGATAATCTTCAAGGTAGGTTCTTCGATAAACCTTTATGGAGAATCTTTGAGGTGGGTCCTTCAAGCCACCTTTATGGAGAGTCTTTGATGTAGGTCCTTCGATCCACCTTTATGAAGAATCTTCGAGGTAACTAGCTCGAGTGTTATGGTTATAAAAATAACATTGGGGTAGTAATACCAAGGTAACTAGTAATCATCTTTGAGGAAAGTTTAAATTCTGTAAAAATAACATTGAATTTGTGTTATGGTAATAATTATGTATTGAGATTTGTAGGAAAGATTGATAATCTGATTTAGTTAGTAATTAAAATTAATTTAATTAAATGAACCCTAGTCTAATTAGTTAATGAACTCATGAATTTGGTTGATTAAATGAATAAATGGAAGCATGAAACATTGTATCTGTTAATGAAAATATTAGATCTATAATGTACACATTTTAATTTTCAAAAGCCTTACGTTAATTTGACAAATTGACTTGAAACTAAAGTTTAATTTAACTCATTTAAATGAAGAAGATGAAGTTAAGTTTAGTTTGATAATATATGAAATTAAAATTTAATCTTGTTAAAATCGCTTTAAATCTGTCAAAAATTGTTATAAACATTAATCTCTAGCATATATACTTAGAAGATGGGTTTTGTTGTTGATAAGGATTTTTTAGATGATTTTGAAGAGATTACAACAATCATTGTTAAACTTTAAAACGAACTTAACCACACAGACCCTTAGGATAAATTTAGACCAAGACCAGATCAATCCGGATAAGATCTAGCTTGGGGGAAAATCAATCCGATCCTGTAAGCTTGACCTATTTTTGGTATTTTAAGGATTTTTATTATTGGTTATAAAATCTCAGCTCCAGGACTTTAGGAGTAAATTAAGTTGGATATATACTTATTTTAGGAACCTTGGGTTTCACGTTAAGGTTTATATGGTTGGTTAATATTAAACGTGATTAAAACATGAAAAAAAATGAAAATATCCTTGATAACCCGTATAGTAAGGTTTGTTACCGATTTGTTTGGATTATATGAACATACTGTGTGAGTGTGTGTGCTCGTGGGTAACCTTTTAATAGGGATTTATTGGGGCATGTACGATGTGAACGCACGTGGTATCCCTCCGAGTGCATGTATTCTATCTTGGTATTACTACCCCAATTCTATGTGCTGAGGCACCCCTCTCCCGAGTTGGGACAATGGGGCTTGATCCTCTTGTATAGCCATGAGTACGGAGTTATACATTAGGTGTGATCGTGTAGTGATTCCCTTATTATTTTGAGTCTATAGGGGCGGTACTTCAAATACGTTAACTAGTAGTGGCATGAGTGATCCCCAAAGACATAAATTTAGGCCTTCGTACTTTGGATGTGGGCATTGTATGTCCCTATGTGATTAGATGTGGGTTGGTTATACTCACGTAGATTCTGGATTGTGCGATTTACCAGTAGCTTACAAATTATGGTTTATATATATATAAAACACAGTTAAAGTCAGTATTACTTGATTAAAAGATGTAATATGATAATATAAATACCTTTCAGGAATTGGATTTAATGTCTGGGATTACTTTAATCAAGTTAATATTGGAGGAAGATATTTTTTATTAATATGGCCAAAATGTAATGATATTTTTTCAATATGTAGACTTTTTAGGTTTAATCCTTTTCATGGAACTCTGTTCACGGGTCTTAGGCCATAACCACTATAGATAAGTATCTTCAACATTGCAAGCAACGTGTACAACAAGGGCTTTATCGTCTTGCTTAGGTACCCAAGTGGCAGTAATCTTTTGTTTACCCTTATCGTTATTGCCTCTAGTCGTAGTGTTAGAAGAGTTATCAAAAGTCATAGACAACCTTTGAATTTTTTCCATTAAGCCTTGAGAAGTAGTGATTAGGAAGTCAACTTGCTCTCTAAGTCTAGCAAAGTCGCTATAGCGGTGCACAAAAGTATACATACGTGTAGTTCTTCCTAACTTATAACAAAATTCCCTAAGGTGACCTCACCTTTTGTAATTGGTGAAAACATAGACTTGTTTTTGTCTACCTTAGTTCGCTCATTTAACTTTCCTTTGCGATTTTGGTTTAGTCTCATAAGAATCTATCACAAACTTATGAACCGATTTAGGTGCGACATGAGAAGTGGATGCACTATCATAACCTATTCCTTGCCTATCCCTAAAATATAAATCGAGATGAAGGAACATATTTCCAACCTTCTTTGATGTATCCTCTATAGTAACCTTGACCTCCTGTCGAGTTGAGGTACAGGGGCTTCAAGTTTCTCATGAGTCTCCAATGAAGCTTGAAGATCTCTTGTAAGACTAGTTACTTTGAGAGTGTGCCAACAATCAATGTAAAACTTATTTAATTAAATTTTAATTTTAGTCCCAGCAAGTCTTAACTCTTGCAAACAAATTTGATTGAATAAAGAAATAATCTAAGCATGCAAGACAATCATAGTTGAGGAAAAATCCCCCACATGGGCAAAACCATCTTATTTTCACTATAATTTGTAAATTTCAGTTTACACGAATTATAATGAAAATACAAGCAGTGACATACTAAATACCCTCAGGCGTCGGTTTCGATATCGTTGGCTAGAGTTCTCGCAAGATCTCCAGAAGGTCGGCAACGGAAAAGCTTCGTCTTCTCCACAAATGTACTCCAGATAAGTAGTATAATCTTCCTTGGGGTTTAGAGGATTCACATAAAGGATTGGGAATTATTTGTGAATCAAAAAGGTATGATAGCCTTAAAATATGAAGTCTGGAAAGAGGTATTGTTTTGCAGAAATGGAGGTATGCAGACTTGGGAAAAACATGAAGCATGAACCCAGTTTAAATAAGCAAGTTGAGGCGGTGGTCGTTCGAGCGACATACGACATCGTTTGAACGAGATGGAATCTCGTTCGAACCACATACGATGTCGTTCGAACGACATCAGTGACGTGCCTAAAAAAACCTCTTTAAAAAGATCTTGCGAGTTTATCATCTTCCCGACTTCGAGAAATTTATTTGAAAAATATTCCCAACTATTTATGCAAATATTTAAAAACTCTAATTAAAATTATTTTACCATAAGTACGTGGAGTAGTGGGAACGGTTGAAGTGTACGTTGCTTGACACATAATGCACATACGAAGATGATGGATGCACGAATTCGGATCAAGGTCGTTATGAATGATCATGGAGACGTGCCAAATGTAGCGGTACCAGACATACTTAATTGAGATTTAGGACACTTGGAAAATTCCCAGTTTCTACCCCGAACATTTATAAAACATGTCCTTATAAATCTCCCCCCATGTCTATACCGGTACATACATAAAAATATCCGAATTATGCTGCCCAAAATAAACCAAATGACATACAACTTAATATCCCCATTAACCCCGAAAACCAGAAATACTAAATGTGTGTCTTCATAAATTCAATTATCTCCAAATCTTCAACTCTTATATTTTTCTTTGTCATCATTAGGGTGTGCAAAAATGATTCTCCATTTTGATACCTACACACATGAGACAAGAAACAAATACCCGTGATGCGCAACAGTTGGAAATATAATGATAAGTAGAAACAAATATCAATCATGTGCAAGAAAATCATTATAAAAATAAACAAGCAATTCTCCCCCATAATTCGTTCTCCCCCTTTTATGATGTCCCAAAATAGACAAATATGAAGGACATAAGCAATAAAAATGGAGAATGTCACAAGGTGATAAACTTTCTCTTTTTGAATTTTTCAAAAATTTTAAAGCGAAAAAAAATCACACTATGAAAGAACATCAAAACAACCAAGTCAGTGATGCAAAAAAGTAGGGATGTGAACAAATTCAACAGAAAAATCAATACATACAGCCATAAGATATGTGCACGATGAATTTTGGATATTCCTTAATAGATGAACTCAACGTCTTCCTTAGGTGTAAAAATTGTGGAATTAAAAGAAATTGAGTCAATCAAATCAGCAAATCAAATCTCAAAGTGATTTCCACACCAATAATATCCAAAACATCTGAAACGTTTTTTCATGACTTTCAAGGACGTGCAAACCCGTTTTTCATTTCTTTCCATCCAAACTCCGTCATAAATAATTAGACATTATATTTTTCTTTTGAGGAGATGAAACTAAACCCTATTGGCCCATTTGATTTGGCATATTTTTCTTTTTATTGCCATTTAATTTTTTTCGGCTCTTTTACAAACGGAGGCTTTCTCGACAAGTTAATTTTTAACTCTCTAGTCCTTTCCCGTGATTCACTCATTATATTTTTTTATAATTAATTCCTTACGGTAAACGGTTTTTACATGCACTACTATCTTGACAAGTTTTATCGCATTTTGGTCATTATATAGACAGAATTGAGATGGAAACACTAATGCCAATATGTGATAGAGAAGTACAATACTCAAATAATACCTGCATGTGTGCAATAAAGGAGATAAGGAGCCAAACATGTAGAAGATATCACGAATCACATCTCAAAGACTCCAAACAATGTAAAGCACATGGATGAAATGATGTAGCATCTCAAATCACTATCAAACAGTCACGTGAAATATGGAATGAAGTTGTGACTATGGTTATCTTACATGTTCATCCATAAACGATGTAAAAAAAATACAAAACTCTTTTTGTGTTTTTCAAAAAATATTTATAAAAAGAAAATCTTTTTGGATTTTTCAACTTTAAAATAAAAATAAAAAATCAAACAAATAAATATAAAAATGATACAATCTATAGATTGTAATCAAATGATATGAACATGAGAAATGTATCCTACTCTAGACATGGTGACCAACCCTCAGTCAATTGTGTAAATTCCTAACGACTTCCTAAGACTCTTAAATCTAAGGCATCTAAGGCTTCGTGAAGATATCGGCTAACTGGAGTTCGGTCGAGACAAAACTCAAGAATACGACGTTTTCATCTACAAGCTTGTGAATAAAGTGCTCGCGTATCCTAATGTATTTTGTGCGCGAATGCTGGACTAGATTATGGGATATGTGTATCGTGCTCATGTTATCACAGGAAATAGTCATGATGTCCTGTGATATCCCTTAATCCTCCAACATCTGCTTCATCCACAGCAGTTGCGTGCAACAACTCCCGACGGCTATGTACTCAGCATCCATTGTGGACAAAGAAATGGAGTTTTGCTTCTTACTCAACTAAGAGACAAGAGCAAAACCAAAGAAAAAACACTCACCAGAAGTGCTTCTACATCCATCTTCATCCCCGGCCCAATCGACATCCGAATAGGTGGATAAACGGCCACTGGTATCAAAGGAATACCAAATACCAAGTGGGAGAGTCCCACTCACGTATTTGATAATAAGTTTAAAAGAGAGTAAGCGTGACTCTTTTGAGGATGTCTGATATCGCGCACAGACTCTAAAATTAAAGGGTATGTCAGGATGACTGACAGTCAAGTAGAGAATACTATTTATCATACTCCGATATAAGGTTTGATCTATGTACTTGCCTGAAGTGTCCGTGCTAAGATTAGTTGAGGTACCCATCGGTGTACATGTATGCTTAGCGGAGTCTAGATCAAATTTCTTCATAATATCTCTAACATACTTGGATTGGGAGATTAACATCCCGTCCTCTAGCTGACGAACCTAGAGACCAAGGAAGAAAGTAAGGTCACCAACTATGATCATCTCAAACTCACTCTGCGTCTCCTCCTCAAAATGCTGAGCATGCTGGGAGCACGTGGATCCAAAGACTATGTCATCCACATAGACCCGGGCAACCAAAATAGCACCATCATCTCTCCTAACGAACAATGTCATATCAACTCCCCCTCTCTTGAATCCATGGGCTAAGCGATAGGAAGTAAGCCTCTCTTACCAATCACTGGGTGCTTGCTTCAAACCATACAAGGCTACTCAAGCCTCGCAACAGGAGCGAATGTCTGGTCAAAGTCTCCACCCTTAATCTGTGTGTAGCCTTAAGCGACCAACCTAGCCGTATTTTGGATAATAACACCAGTCTCATCCACTTTATTCTTGAAGATCCACTTGGTACCTATCACATTTGTCCCACTAGGTTGGGCGACCAGTTGTGACAACCCGCCTACTAAAATAATAGCTGGCCAGCCCAATACTCTAATAATCACAGGAATCATAGATGGTCCATTCTCAGCATCACTGTCGATTAAAATAATAACATGAGATAACCACCAATCATCTTAGAAAATGGACTATCAAATTTAAAATTTTGAAAGTAAAAGAAAAACATTTAGACAATCCCATTTGCAAAAATGGTGGGTATCAAAAACCAACAATAAAGAGTGACAATATATAAATAATCACCGAATAAGCTGTCGGTGAACAGACCCATACCAATAATTACACCGAGTATTACACGTTAAATATTACAGTATAATAAATGTGTGCAATGCCTTGGACCACACGCCCGAATAAATAAACTGAACATAACTAGAGTACAATGGAAAGAAGCGTCTAATACAAATAACCTACAACATCCGCAATATGCCGTAGCTACATGACAACCGGAATGGAAATGTAAATATGGGTGTCCATACGGTAGAGCACCTGTATGGCAAAGGGTATATGCAGAAACAAAGAAATATAGACGGGTCAGGGCCCGGTTTGATATGATTCCCATGTGACTAAAATGCATGACGGTTAAGTGCGTAAATTTCTCGCAATTAACAATATATTTCTCACCTCTCAAATCTAAAATCAACCTAGCACAATATCAATGAATGACCTAGTTAACCCAAGTACTAAGGGATAACTTCTCCCCATTCTCAACACTATGCCCTATTCGTGCGTGGGGTGTCTCGCAAAGAGAAATCCAAACAAGGAACCCCCCCGATACACTACTACTTAGGCAAGGTTGATCATCGAGATCCATTAGACCCTAAGTACAATATTGATGAATATAATCATCTAATTTAATTTCCTTTAACATAGTGCTAAGGGCTAAACTTCTCCCCAGTCTCAACACTATGCCCTATTCGTGCGTGGGGTGTCTCGCAAAGCGAAATCCAAACAAGGAACCCCCCCGATACACTACTACTTAGGCAAGGTTGATCGTCGAGATCCAATTAGACCCTCAACACAGAATTAATATATACATAAATGGGAAACCATCTACAGCTACTCAAAGAAACATAACTAAATCCACTCACCATCTAAAAGCATAATTCCTATTTCATTCTTTAGGAATATATATAAAGGGTACAACATTTTATCAAATGTTTACCAATTAATCTCATTTCAATAATTTCTTTACCAATTTTATTTCCTTTCTTCCATCCAGGAAAATACATTTTTAAAGCAAGTTTTATTGTCATAAAAATGCTTTATTCTTTTTCATAAAATCCCACTTCCCTTCTTCCATCCAGGAAGTGTAACCAAAAGTCATTTTTATTATCATAAAAATTCTTTTGTATACCATATGCTTCCATCTCCCTTCTTCCATCCGGGAAATGTATCCGAAGCCAAACCATATATCCCATTTCCCTTCTTCCATCCGGGAAATGTAATTAAAGCCAATTCATTATCATGGATTGCTTTAACAAAATCTAAGACCGTCCCTCCGAGTTTCCCCACTGGACGCGCCCCTAAATGACTATCATCTTCTAGGGCCCATCAAACAAGACAACCTGGGAGCCTAACAAACATCGGGAAGCGGCCATATGCCCGCGGGAAAGTCAAGACCACACCCAGAATCTCCTAACCAGCGCAGTATAATAAACGCCTATATGGCCTAGGGACTATATCCACCCTGCATTCATTAGCCAGGGGGCTTCACCACGCGCGCGCAACTTCCCTTATGATAGCGATTTAGGGAGGTGTGTGAGCATAAATTAACATTTATGAAAAACATTACTTTTTCCTTTTGAAAACATTCACTTTTACGTTCTCAAAATCATTCATTTGTACTTATTTCTTTTAGTACTACATATTAGCATATGTCTTTCTTATTCTTAGTGTCATATTTTATTAATGACCTAAAACCCGAAGTACCATTAACCTCAAAGAAATCTCCAAAAGTTCATGCAGTGTCATGAACCATCAAAGTGATTCTTCATCAATAATAGACTCCCAAAAGTCCCAACATCAACATTTAATCTCCAATTTATTTTTAGGTTAACTTCCTATATCTTACGGACATTAACCTACACAAACTAGCCCTCGGGTAAGCCCAAATGTCCCCACTTTAACCTAGGACAATGTCTACCCACAACAACCCTCTAGGAACTCTCATTACTTCCCAAAGGAAGGGTCCTAAACCGCGGACCTAGAAAGAAAAAGGGATAATAATAAACTAAGAAAAATCCCACAAAAATAGGGGAACCGAATCGATTCGCCAAAAAGCCGAATCGATTCGCCAAAAAGCTAAATTGATTCGGTGGGTAAAAATTGACTTTCTGCAAAAGCCGAATCGATTTGGCCCCAACCCAAATCGATTCGGTTTGCCCAGACCTGTAAGTTTCCCCTTATCCGAATCGATTCGATCCTGCAGTTTTTCCCAATTTGGGCTACGGGTTGTATGAACCCTAAAATCCCAAAACTTCAAATATTTGATTTTATCCAACATCAACAACAACTAATTCTCCCAAATAGTTTCTACACAATTTATAACACATATATATTCCTCAAATCAAGTTAAAACTAAGATTTAAGGCTTTAATCACCAAAATAAACAAATACCCATTTAGGGTTTAAATCACAAAAAACCTAACTATACATGAAAATTATCACATTAAATCAATATCTAGCAAGTAAGAAACTTGCCTCGAGGTTCGTAGTCTCGTATCCTCTTCCTGTAGCAACGAAATCCGGCCTCAAATCTCCATTTTCTCTCTTTTCTCCCATTTCTCCCAAGCTCTCCTTTCTCTCTCTCTCTCTCTCTCTCTCTCTCTTTTGGCTTCTCTCATAAGATTGAGAAAATAAAAGGGTTGGGAGACTTAACCGGGTCTTAAAACATAAATGCCCCTCTTTTAAGTGTTAATACACCACTAAAATGACTCGTATCCACTTAATTGAGTCATAACACCCCAAAAGTGCCCGAAACTTAAAAATACAACTTGACACTTATTTCGACTATCTCGACTATTCTAAAAACAACCGCGCCCCCTATTTTGGCATTCGGGAAAATGTGAACAAATTTTATGTTTCAATTTCATTTTATTTCATTAATTTTACCCAACTTAAAGTATAGGTCATAACCGTCGTTTTACATACAACGACGCAATATATCACGATATAATGCTATTTACCTTCTCATAACGGTAAATAGACAAAATATAGTAAATATTATCCTTAAATCTCACGGGAAACAATATTTACCCCAACTTTCCCTATTTTATAAAATTAGTCCATCGGGCAAAATAATATAAAATATCCGCTCAAAAACATGGGTTGTTACACCAGTTCCCAGACATCATTCTTTCTAAACTTAAGCAACTCATCCTGCATAGTACATATCCAGTGTTCATCTTTGAGTGCTTCCTTATAGTTATTGGGCTCGACTTTGGATGTGTAAAAAACATGGCTAACAACATTCTCTAGCTAAGCACGAGTCTTGACCCCTAGGGTGGATCTCCTAGAATAGTGGAAGGATCACGAGTCTTTCGAACCCAAGCAGGAGTGTCCCCTAAATCAGGAATAGGATCCACTCTGGTATGGGAGGCACAATGGGATCATCAGTAGAAAATGCGTCGCCCTCACCCAAAAGGTTAGAATCAATTAACGCCGGTGGTTCGTCATCTTGCACGGTGATGTTTATTGACTCCATAACCTTAGAGCTATTCAGGTTATACACCCGATAAGCTCTACTAGATGATGAATAACCTAGAAATATCCCCTCGTTTCTCCCGGAATCAAACTTTCCTAATTGCTCTATATACAGTAGGATGTAGCATTTGCTCCTAAAGACACGAAAATATGAAAGGTTGGGCTTCTTTCGAGTCCATAATTCGTAGGGTGTCATAAGAGTGTGCGGACGTAGATATAACCTATACACCGTATGGCATGTGGTAGACACCGCCTCTGCCCAAAATCTTCTTGCAACTTTACGACCCAAAAACATAGATCTAGCCAAATCGTCCGATTCTTCCTCTCAATAATCCCATTTTGCAGAGGAGTCCTAACAGCGGAAAATTCATGTTTGATTTCGAGGTTATCACATAAAAGATCTACTTTTGCTTCTTTAAACTCAGTGTCGTTGTCACTACGTATTCTATTGATAATGACACCATGTTGATTTGTAGGATATGACACTTGGTCGTAAGAAATACCACAACATCAGATTTCTCTCACAGAAAACCTACAATCGAGTAGCGAGAGAAATCATCTACCATCATGAGAATATACCTCTTACCACCTAAACTATCAGTACGAGTAGGACCCATAAGATCCATATGTATCAACTCAAGGATGCGTGAAGTGGTAATGGAATTCAACTTCTGATGGGGGCTACAAATTTGTTTTCCCAACTGGCAGGGTCCACAAACTGGGAAAGTTGGTTTTCTAAGCGATGGTAAGCCACGTACTATGTCCTTTTCAAGTAAATTTTCCAAATCTCGAAAAATCACATGACCTAGACGTTGATGCCACAGGTTCATAGAAGTGACTGTGGCGTTGTTGCAGACATACGAGGACTCAGGCATGATCCCATAAGAATTGTCTTCAGTCCTCACCCCTTGTAATAGAAGTTTACCACCTTTATGATAAATGTGGCATTTATTCCGGTCAAATTTTACTGCAAAGTTAGCGTCGCACAACTGGCTAACACTGAGTAAATTTGCTTTCAATCCCTTGATGTACAACACATTCTCTATCTTACTAAATCCTCGTAACTCTACGGTACCTCGTCCTACTATGCTAGACTTGCTCCCGTCTCCAAAAGTGACTTTACCTTCCTTATAATCCTCGAGGGAGGTAAATAGAGAGACGTCACCAGTCATGTGCCTGGAGCACCCTCTATCGAAGTACCACTATAGAGAATTATATGCTTTAAGAGTAACATGAACAACAAGGGCTTTTACATTGTGTTTAGACACCCAAGATATGGTAACTTTCTGTTTGCCCTTGTCATTGTTGACTCTGGTCGGGATTTTAGAAGTGTTCACTGATGGAATAGAAATCCATTGGAAATCTTCCACCATACTCTAAGATGTGGCGACTAAAAACTCAACTCGCTCTCTAAGACTCTCAAAATTAGTAGTGGCGTGTGATGGAGCAAAAGTACGTCGTGTTCGACCTAACCTATAGTAAAACTCACGAAGATGGCCTTTTCCTTTGTAGTAAGTACAAAAATATGTGGACTTAGGTCGACTTCAGTTTGCTTTTCTTGGCCGAACACTCTTCTGATTTTTAGGTGGGTGGCCATATGGATTTGTAATAAACTCGGGAACCGGTTCCAATTTCGTATGGGACGTGGATATACCATCAAAACCTATCACTGACCTCTCACCTAAACCCAAAGTAGGGGCGAGGAGAATCTTTCCCATCTTATTAGATCGGTCCTCAATTCTTACCTTGACTTCCCGAGCTCTCTCAAGGTCATGCGTGAGTTGGGCTACAAGGGCTTCCAGTTTCTTTGGAGTGTCCAGGGTGGAATGGATGTCACTCATTAGATTAACCACTTTCTTAGTCAAGTCCTTTTTTTCTTTTGAAAAAACACTTTCTCTCTCACCAAAAACTTTCTCTCTCTCTCAACACAAGCGATCTCTCTCTCTCTCAATGAAGTGGACATGGAGGTCTCTCTATCTCATCTCTCCTAACTCCTTTTCTAGATATTCTATCCTAAGAGCTAATGCTTTGTTACGCTTTTTTATTTTGAAAGTATCAGCATATAAATCAACGTACACGCGTCGGAGATCACTCTCGCTCTCACTCGCTTCTTCCTCCCCCTCGCTCACAATGCTATCACTGTCGAGGTGTCCCTGTGAGCTTGCATCCTTATCGTCGTGAGGATCACTATCAGTACTCAAATGACTAGCCATGAATGCGGTGACTCGTCTCCAGAGTCCACCGAATCGACATCGCTATCGTCACTGGGGGTGGTGTTTAACGCAGATTTGGATTGTTCTGGACATTTCAACCTAGTTGATCACTTAAGCCCCATATTCCCTCTACCACCGCACTCAAAACATCTCTCACTTTCTTTCTTAGGGGTGTCATTTTAGTCTTTCTCAAATTTCTTTTTCTCAAAATTCTTTTTATCTTTAAAATTTCCATTTTTCTTTAATTTGATAAATTTCTTGAAATTTTTAGCAAATAGGAACAAATTATCCAAGTCAAAATCAGAATCAAAATCAGACATCTTTTCCTCTCTTTTCTGAGATGATTCATCTCACTTTGTCCCCTCTCCATTTTTGGCCTGGGCTTTAAGTGCTACCCCTTTGTCTTTTAATTTTATCGTGTTAGGGAACATGTCAATTCATAGGTTTGTAGGTCTCCAACTAAATCTTCGAATTTCAGCCTAATGAAATTACCTAATAAATTTAACACAGTGACTTTGGGGAAAAATATCTTAGGCAGTGATCTCAAAATTTTATTCACTACTCTAGCATCAGGAATGTGTTCACCAAAGTTGAAACTAGTGTTCACGATATCAAATAAGCATGCATAAAATTCGTCGAAACACTCATTTCCATGCATGGAAATAATTTCAAACTGTGTAGTTAAGTTTTTCAATTTAGATTCTTTCACTGCATTTGTGCCTTCATGGGTAAGTTGCAGAACATCCCATGCCTCTTTAGACGTGGTACACGTCATAATGCGTCGGAACTCGTCAGGTGTGACGGTTCCAGAAATGTCACAAAGCCCACGTGAGTTATATATGCTCCATTTAAATTCATCCTCAGTCCATGAAGTTATAGATTTTACGGAAGTTACGTTATCTACAATGACAATGGGAGGCGTCCACCTTTTTTCATACACAACCCAAACACGTTCATCTATGGTCTTTAAGTGAGATATCATACAGGCTTTTTAATATGCATAATTTGACCCGTAAAAAATTGGGACTCTATTATATAAGTTCTCCATTCAAATTGCACTTTTTCAAAGATAAATTTTTAGAACAAAATTGATATCTAGAAAAATTTTGCGAAACAATTACACGGTAAATTTTTGTAAATGGCTTTGATACCAATTTGAGAGTGCTCCAACAATCAATGTCAAACTTATTTAATTTAATTCCAATTTTAGTCCTAACAAGTCTTAACTCTGGCAAACAAATGTGATTGAATAAAGAAATAATCTAAGCATGCAAGATAATCACATTTGAGGAAAAATCCCCCACAGGGGAAAAACCATCTTATTTTCACTATAATTCGTAAAGTTCGGTTTACACGAATTATAATGAAAATACAAGCAATGACATATGAAATACCCCAAGGCGTCGGTTTCGATGTCGTCAATTAGAGTTCCCGAAAGAGCTCCAGAAGGTCAGTAATGGAAAAGCTTCGTGTTCTCCAAAAGTGTACTCCAGTTGAGTATTATAATCTTCCTTGGGGTTTAGAGGATTCACATAAAGGATTGGGAATTATTTGTGAATCAAAAAGGTATGATAGCCTTAAAATATGAAGTCTGGAAAGAGGAATTGTTTTGTAGAAATGGAGGTACGCAGACTTGGGAAAAACGTGAAGCATGAACCCAGTTTAAATAAGCAAGTTGAGGCGGTGGTCGTTCGAGCGACATACGACATCGTTTGAACGAGATGGAATCTCGTTCGAACCACATACGATGTCGTTCGAACGACATCAGTGACGTGCCTAAAAAAACCTCTTTAAAAAGATCTTGCGAGTTTATCATCTTCCAGACTTCGAAAAATTTATTTAAAAAATATTCCCAACTATTTATGCAAATAATTAAAAACTCTAATTAAAATTATTTTACCATAAGTACGTGGAGTAGTGGGAACGGTTGAAGTGTACGTTGCTTGACAAATGATGCACGTACGAAGATGATGGATGCATGAATTTGGATTAAGGTCGTCGTGGATGATCATGGAGACGTGCCAAATGCAGCGGTATCAAACATACTTAATTGAGATATAGGATACTTGGAAAATTCCTAGATTATACCCCGGACATTTATAAAACATGTTCTTAATTTTTATTTGTTGGTGATAACACCCTATGCGTCAAATTTTTATTTTGCTTTTTTGGTTTAAAGGACTCGGTGTAAAGCTTGACGTAGGCTCATCGAAAGCCACTTTATCCATCAATTAAATCATCATCTCCCTCTCTCTAACCGGAATGATTAGTCTCACTATCGAGGTCATAATGTTTAGAAACCTCCTTATCGGCGTGAGACCTACTCGATATACTAACATGATTAGCCATGTACGCGGTGAAATAACGTCCAAGCGGTCATTTTTCCTTTGAATCCACCGACTCATACTCGCTGTTGATAAGCACCCAAAATTGTACATTTTATACCCCGAATAGACATATTTTTGTTGTTAATTCTCGGCAATTTGGGTCTTATATGCGTAAATATTTAATATGCAGGCTTGATTGCAGTTGCGATGTCAAAAGTGTTATTTCAAGTCAAATTGCATCAAGAATGGAACTACTACCCTGTGCCGTAACCTTACATGCGCCTAAACCAGTTTCTAAACCTCCCTCGAAGCCCGTGTGTGTTTAGTTTATGCCTTTCTATTTTTTTATGATTTTTAGTGTGAGTCGTTTTTATTTTTAGGATTTATTTAGGATTTTTAGAATTTATTTGCATATTTTTCTATTTCTTTTTATTTAGTGTAGTTTTATTTGGATTTTTTATTAGTTTTTAGTTTTTATTTTATCTTATTTTATTAAGATTAGTTTTTAGGAGTTTATTTTTAGTTTTATTATATTTTACTTTTTTTAGGTCTTTAATTTTTATATCTTTATTAGATTTTTAGTTTTATTTTATTTATTTATTTTTATCTGAGTTTTATTTATAGATTAGAATTTTATTTTTTAGTTGATTTTTTTTTAGTTTGTTATTTTTATTTTTATTTAGTTTTAGTTTAATTTGTAGGTGCAAATGATACACACACACATAAGCATAACTCACACACCCACCTAACTAACCTACACCTTGCCACACCAAACCAAACCCACTTCTTCTTCAACCTCTCACCTTCTCTCTCCTCCCCCTCAACCATTAAACCCATGCTAACCCACCTCATTCACATGAACTACCCAAATCGCAGCCCACGAAACCTGCTTCCAAACCCGAACCAGCCATCAACAACCCGATTTGAGCCGCAACCCTTTAACCTGCCATTCCCCATCTCAATCACCGGACAGCCCGTAACCAAAATCGGCCGGCGACGCAACCTAACTCCGGTGCCTATACCCGCGATTCCAAACTGAACCCAGATAACTCGAAATCCCCTAATCGAACCCGCTCTTGCCTTGGCTTGACCTGATTCCAAAACTCTACACTCATTTCCCTTAAGCGAACATGATTTCTACCACCTGCTAAAAACCAAAGACAAAGAAAAACCAAACACATAACCCGTACCAAACATTGTGCAAAAACCAAACACATAACCCGTACCTGACACTTTTGTTTCAAACGGCTCCCAATCTCTGCAAAAAAATTCCTATCTGCAGCACCTAGAGGCTATGATAAAAGAGACCATCTCTTCAAATTAAATAAGGGGGAGACGACACGCAAAAAAATAAAATAATCGGACATTAAACTACACAGACAGGGAGAAACAATTTTAGCTTAGGAGCTCCATTTTTTGGAGCTCAATTTTTGTGTAGTATTCTACAATTTTTTTAATTTTTTCTTTTATAATTTTTTTATGTTGTGAGACAGATTATTGTGAGATAAATTTTGGTGTTGTGGCATTTTATCAAGTGTTATAATATTCAGATTTATGGATGCACTTAATTGTTCACGTTTGAGAAATTATTATTGAGATCAAGGAGACTTGGTTCCATTATTTTCTTTCTCACCCTATTTTATTTTGTATGCCTCATATTGTGTCATTATTACATTTTATATGTAATAATACCATAATGAGAGGCTAAATACCCCATTCAAGGGGTGTGATGGAACCCTCAACTTAATTATTTTTATTTTTTGTTTGTTTATTTATTATGCCCATTTAAATATTAACATTAAAATTTTATAATTTATATTTATGCCTCGAGAGAGGGTGAATTATTTTCGTGAGAAAATCATAAATTAAAATTATAATATTTATTTATTAATTAAACTAGAGATATGCAATTTTTGAATGATATTGTAGTTTGAATTTCTCAACTCTAAAAATGTAATTTTTAATGATTTAAAATACTTTTAGTGAATTTTTCCTAGCGGGTGATTTATTAGAAAATGTCTAAATCTAATTTTTGTAAGTATGTGAAATTTAAATATTAGTTTTTTAAAAAGACTATATGTAAATTTACATTTGCAACAAGAGTTGATTTGTAAATTTATATATATTTTGGGGTATTTCAAATAAACAAACTAATTAATGAAAATAAACAGGTTAAGTGGTGAAGTTTAATCCCTTGAATTATCTCATAATTATTTTCTCCTCATATTTAGCTCACTTTATCATTTTATTTATTTATTTGTGTAGTTTTAATTTTAGTTCATAATTTGTAGTATAAATATCCCTTCATAATTGTTTTAAAAATCATACGTAGTCTTCACGTTGCTATTGTCCACATTAGGGGGCAGATTGACCCCTTAATTGCCAATATACATTTTTAGTGTGTTTGTAGGTACCAAAATAGATTTTTGATTGACCGTCTTTACCCCACAACGACATATACACAAAAGGCAGACTATCAAATGGCGTTGTTGCCGGCATTTTAAGCGATGGATCTTAGCTCAGATTTTTGACGATAGACTTTTCACGAAGTGTCGTTGCCGAATATTCAAGTTAAGGAGCATTTGAAGGCTTTGTACATTTGTTTATTTGTATATATTCTTTATTTTTCATTAAATTATTTGTATTAGGATTATTGTGGCCTTGTACATTTATTCGTGGTGCTTTGGACACCAATTATTTGTAATAATTAATTAGAAAAAAAAAAGCGAAAAGGGAAACAGGACAAGGTAGAGAGAGCGCCCTTGGAGTGGAATTTTGAAGCCTCTCTACTTTGGGTCCGTGGGACGACTAAAGTTAGGCGAGCTTCCCCCCAGTCGACTCAACTCGATCTTCACCCTACATGTGTAAAAGCCATATGAGGTACATTTCCTTATCACTCGCGCCTCTCTTGTTAGCGAGTCCATTCTTGTGTGCTTAATTATGTGATTTTTATTATCGCATTGCATTTATTTTGGATGGTTTGGTGAATTAATGAACTTAAGACCTAAACCCAGTCATTGAAACGAGAAGGGATTTCATCACCCGACTCAATCACTTAATTCCACTTGCTTGTTAACCCGTGCCATCATTTAATTAAAATCATTCAACTAGCAAGCCAAGTAGGAGCACAATTTTCCATAGGCGACGTATAAGATTTCGTGCTTTTTCTCGCCCGTGGAGTAATTAAAATTTGACTACCCATTCACCTAATTAAAGATAAAAATTATTTATGTTCTAGTTAGGATTTTCCTTCGCTTGTACGTGTCCTTTGTAGTCAATTTTGTGTGCTCCATCCTAGTGTGTTTCATCACGAGTTCACTTTTATCCCTTTTTCAAAAAATTCAAAAATATTTTTCATATTTTTTTCTCCACAAAAATCCAAAAATATTTTCTTCCTTTATTTTTACAAAAATCCAAAAATATTTTCTTTCCTTTTGAATTTTTTTCAAAAAAATCCAAAAAAATATTTTAAACATCATGGCCGAAGAACGTCCCTTACGAGATTACTTTGGTCATTTTTCATTATCACGCGACACATGTGAGAGTGATCCCGAGCCATCTCTGTATGATATCCTTAGTGGTCTCACCTCTCTTACGAGTACCGTTGATACTCTTGACCCATCTATGCACGCATCTCCTATTCCATTACCCTAGGTGTCAAGTGTCGACATGTCACATATTTTGTTGTGCACCCATCATTCATATGATGATCACATGTCCCATGAATTCCCGTACCTTCCTTATCCATCCGACCCCACCATGGAACATATGTATCCATCTGACACTGTTTCGGAACCCACTTCGGCTTATTATCCTGACATATCTAATACCGAGTGGTGTGAGCAACCAAGCTATTCGTGGCGGATTGATCAACCTCCAACGCAACACGATATTTTGTTGTGCACCCATCATTCATATGCTGATCACATGTCCCATGAATTCCCGTACCTTCCTTATCCATCCGACCCCACCATGGAACATATGTATCCATCTGACACTGTTTCAGAACCCACTTCGTCTTATTATCCTGACATATCTAATACCGAGTGGTGTGAGCAACCAAGCTATTCGTGGCGTATTGATCAACCTCCAACGCAACACGAATCCCAACCCCTGGTTGTGGATCCTCACACGTTCCCACAGTCGTCATGGCAACCTTGTGCACCCCATCCCGATCAGTTCCCTCACTACGCACCCCATGTGTATCAACCATTTGTCCATCACGAAGGCAATCCTTTCGTGTTTGATGAACTTGATCCCGCTCCCCACACTTCCTATGAGTATTCTTCGTTTAGTCATGATACTAGTGTATTGTGTCCACCTCACCCATCCACCATTGTCCCACCACCAACCATCACTTCTCCACCATCATCCACCTCCGCTCTCGAAAGCCTCTTGCAACAGTTCATCCTTGAGCAAGAGTAATAACTCAAATTCAAACACAAGCTATTCAAAGGCTTGAATAACGCTTAAATGAATTTGAGTGTTCAATCGAGTCAGATATTCCCTTATCCTCACCCATTGTTGATCCCATGTGGGATGATAATGTCTCGTCTCGTGCCACCAATTTTGAGTGTGACCAACTCAATCACCCCGAGAATCTTGTAGTTGTGACCACCTCGTAGTCCGAGCCTCAAGTTGACAATTGTTTTGACTTTTCCCTAGAATGTGAGATTGATACATACCCCAAAAATCCAAAAGAACCTAACGCCGAGGTTCGCCCTTCCCTGCAATATCCAAAAGAACCCACATTTTAGGTTCCCCCACCCGTTATATCCAAAAAAGAGCCCGAGTTTATACCTATTGTACACATTAAGTGTGTCCTCGAGATGCCCATTCCTTATAGGTTAGCTCCGGCTACGAGTGCTCCCCAATGCACCGAGATTGCATCGGAGGTGGTTCCCACCTCCCTTTCTATGGATCCTCTCCAGCGATGTTTGGCTCACTTTGAGTCTGATATTGATGTTGATTCATATATCTCGGATCTTAATACCTCGTTAGACCCTTTCACCATTACAGATGGTAACATATTTGTGGATAAGTTGACCACTCCATCTTTAGAAACCATGCGCCCGTTTGAGTATTCCTTTACTCCTCCTCACGAGTGTGTGTCTCCCACACTTGAGTTGGATCATCTTCCTCCACCGTATATCCCACCCGACCCACCCATTGTCCCTTCCACCCCACCACCTTGTTTAGACCTAGTCATTATACCTCCACAGTTCACATATGTTTATCTAGGTCCTTACTTGCATCCTCCACCCATCGTCCATCCCGCCATCCATGAGAGTATATGTGGTGATACTCTCCACTACCTTGACATCGAGCTTGTTCCTCCATGCACACTACTTCCTTGTGGTGTTGATTTTTCGTCCTGTCAGCTCCCTGGAGTCTCACGGCGCGACCAATATCATCGTCCATTTATAGAACGGTAGTGTTCTTTCTATGAGCCCAACCATATTTCCATTGCCAAACCAGATTGCCTCCCTCACCAATTAGAGCATCATGCTTATAGGGCCCTTGTTGCCCTCACTTTAAAGCTTAATAAGGCCCGTGATCGGTGCCTATTCACCCTCACCCTTACCATTTCCTTTCTCCCCTATACCCTAATACCCACCCGCCCTTGGTACACCTATGCTTTGCATTGAGTGATGCACTTTGCCATGAAAGTGCATTGACCCTTTTAGCCTTTATCCAATAAGACGAACGCTTCAGTCTTGTTTGGGGGTGATTCTCATCACCTAATTTTTCTGCCACCCCGCACTTTCATCGATCTTATCTTTAGGGTGAGAATGGATTGGTCTGTCTAAAGACATTAAACTTAGTGCTACCGAGAGGTAGCCCACGATTTCTAAGTATGAGTATCATATTGTTTGGGGTGGTGTTTCACACTACCCAATGCCTTATTATGTTTATAGACTTGTACACATTTTTCTTCTTCTTTCTCTTTTTGTTATCATTTATTCAGGTTCATTTTAGCTATATCTGTCCACTTCATTAGCGGTTGATTCTAGTAATATCTTTCCTCCCTTCTTCTCTCAATTTAAAAAATCATTTTACTTAACATCGAGGACGATGTTCCTTTTTGTTTGGGGTGGGGAATTTTATCAAAATCGTACCTCTTTTAAATTTTTTTGATTTTTGAACCTGATTTTTAAAAAAAAGTCGTGCAGTTTCTTTCATCTCAATTCATTGACGTAAATTTTCTATCATCCATCTTTTAAGTATAGGATTCAAGCTAGAGGATTTATTTTTTCTAAATAGCTTATGTAATACGTACCAAGGCATTTTGCACCATGAATTTCTAGACGTAGCAAAATTTGCGCACTTATCACGTCACTACGGTTTAGAGTTGAAGAGTATTACAATTCTCAAGAGAACCTTAAGGATCACTAGTGGAGACTTTAGCTTATGAGATTTGTGCCTTTCATCATTTTAAGAGTGTTTTACGCAATCTTGGAGTCACAAGTTGATTCAACTTCTTTTGGGTCCGCACTAAAATTGTTATACGATCTCATTGTTTTATAATTTTTGGCTTGATCACTAAGAACGACATCTTTTTCGAGTTGTAAGAAACGCGTGTCTTGAAAATTTGTCCCGATCACTAGATTTTCACCCACTCACTTCACCCATTACATTACCATATTCTTCCATATTTTCACATATTCCCCACACCCTCACCTATCATTTCCATTCATATATCATCCTTCATTTTTGAGAAAAAGAGTGTCTTCCCAAATGTAAAATGTCTTCCATGTTGAGAGTATAAAAGAAAAAAAAAAGAGAAAAATATAAAAAAAATAGAAAAAAGGAGAGAAAAGAGAGAAAAGAAAAGAAAAAGAAAGTTTGTACTTAGTTTTTATGTAATAAAGACATTTTTTCTTCATGTATAGAATACTCTTATCGCATCCATCTTTCATCCATCATCCATACATCACCCATCCTATCATACCTACCTCATCTCATGCTATCCTTCCCATCTCATTTCCCCCTCACCCATAAATATACATATTTCCCCTAGGTGTTCGGGCAAATGAAAGACAACGTGGTGAATAACTCGTCGTTCTCTCTATAGTGATTAACAATCTTCCATGAGATTATTTTTCTTTCTATATATTCATTATTTCGTATGTGTGTGTGAGACATTTGAACTTGTTTACATTTACTCACCTCCTCACACACAAGATAGATACACTTACCCAAATCTCGAGAGTTCGTTTGAGAGAGCTATATCCCGTGAGATTTTGAAGTTGAAGCGTTGATTTCGAAAAGGCAATCTAGGAATTTCTCTCATGATACTCGACCCGTTTTGACTGATTCACACTACACACGTTGAGTTCTAGGAAGGATGTGCCTTGAGTATTCACTTAGCTAAAACCTTTTTATGCACATTCTAGTTTGTATTTCTGAACATATTTCTATTGTGATGGATTGTATGATATTTCTATGTCCAATAAGAGATTGATTGCCGTTTACAAATAAAGAATTTTGTGAGTATATTTTCTGCAAACCCTCATGAGACATAACTCGTCCTGTAGGGCAACCTATAGATTTAAAAGCTTGTTGCATATGCTAAGTGAAATCGCAAGGGCCCGCGAAAGTGGGACACTTTTGATTTCTTATCTTTCTCTTTCTCTCTATCTTATTACTCGAGGACTAGCAATGCTCTGTTTGGGGGTGGTGTGATTAGCACCCAAAAGTGACATTTTATACCCCGACTAGACGTATTTTTGTTGCTAATTCTCGACAATTTGGGTCTTATGCACATAAATGTTTAATGTGCAGGCTTAATTGTAGTTGCGGTGTCAAAAGTGTTATTTCAAGCCAAATTGCATCAAGAATGGAGCTAATACCCTGTCCCGTAACCTTACCTAAGCCTAAACCAGTTCCTAAACCTACTTCGAAGCCCGTGTGTGTTTAGTTTATGCCTTTTTAATTTTTTTTAGATTTTTAATTTGATTCGTTTTTATTTTTAGGATTTATTTAGGATTTTTAGAATTTATTTGCATATTTTTCTATTTCTTTTTATTTAGTGTAGCTTTATTTTGATTTTTATTAGTTTTTATTTTATCTTATTTTATTAAGATTAGTTTTTAGGAGTTTATTTTTATTTTTATTATATTTTACTTTTGTTTAGGTCTTTAGTTTTGATATCTTTACTAGATTTTTAGTTTTATTTATTTTATTTGAGTTTTATTTATAGATTAAAATTTTATTTTTTAGTTGATTTTATTTTTTAGTTTGTTAGTTTTATTTTTATTTAATTTTAGTTTAATTTTTAGGTGCAAATGACGCACACACACACAAACATAACTCACACACCCACCTAACTAACCTACACCTTGCCACACCAAACCAGACCCACTTCTTCTTCAACCTCTCACCTTCTCTTTCCTCCCTCTCAACCATTCAACCCATTCCAACCCACCTCATTCCCATGAACTACCCAAATCGCATCCCACAAAACCTGCTTCCAAACCCGAACCAGCCAGCAACAACCCGATTTGAACCCCAACCCTTTAACCTGCCATTCCCCATCTCAATCACCAGACAACCCGGAACCAAAACCGTCTGGCGACGCAACCCAACTCCGGCGCCTGTACCCGCTATTCCAAATCGAACTCGGACAACCCGGAATCCCCTAATCGAGCCCGCTCTTTCCTTGGCTTGACCCGATTCCAAAGATCTACATCCATTTCCCTTGAGCCAACATGATTTCTACCACCTGCTAAAAACAAAAGATAAAAGAAAAACCCATTGTGCAAAAACCAAACACATAACCCATACCTGACACTTCTGTTTCAAACGGCTCCCAATTTCTGCAAAAAAAAATCCTATCTACAGCACCTAGAGCCTATGACAAAAGAGACCATCTCGTCAAATTAAATAAGGGGGAGAAGACATGCAAAAAAATAAAATAATCGGACATTAAACTACACAGATAGGGATAGACATTTTTAGCTTAGGAGCTCCATTTTTTGGAGCTCAATTTTTGTGTAGTATTGTACAATTTTTTTTATTTCTTCTTTTATAATTTTTTTATGTTGTGAGTTGAGTGTGAGACAGATTATTGTGAGATAAATTTTGGTGTTGTGGCATTTTATCAAGTGTTATAATATTCAGATTTGTGGATGCACGTAATTATTCACGTTTGAGAAATTATTATTGAGATCAAGGAGACTTGGTTCCATTATTTTCTTTCTCACCCTATTTTATTTTGTATGCCTCATATTGTGTCATTATTACATTTTATATGTAATAATACCATAATGAGGGGCTAAATACCCCATTCAAGGGGTGTGATGGAACCCTTAACTTAATTATTTTTGTTTTTTGTTTGTTTATTTATTATGCCCCTTTGAATATTAATATTAAAATTTTACAATTTATATTTACGCCTCGAGAGAGGGTGAATTATTTTTTTAGAGAAAATCATTAATTCAAATTATAATATTTATTTATTAATTAAACTAGAGATAGGCAATTTTTGAATGATATTATAGTTTGAATTTCTTAAGTCTAAAAATGTAATTTTTAATGATTTAAAATACTTTTAGTGAATTTTTCCTAGCGGTTGATTTATTAGAAAATTTTTAAATCTAATTTTTGTGAGTATGTGAAATTTACATATTAATCTTCTAAAAAGACTATATGTAAATTTACATTTGCAACGAGAGTTGATTTGTGAATTTATATATATTTTGGGGTATTTCAAATAGACAAAATAATTAATGAAAATAAATAGGTTAAGTGGTGAAGTTTAATCCCTTGAATTATCTCATAATTATTTTCTCCTCATAATTAGCTCACTTTATCAGTTTCTTTATTTATTAGCGTAGTTTTAATTTTTGTTCATAATTAGTAGTATAAATATCCCTTCATAATTGTTTTAAAAATAATACATAGTCTTCACTTTGCTCTTGTCCACATTAAGGAGCTCGGATTGACCCCTTACTTACCAATATACATTTTTAGTGTGTTTGTAGGTACCAAAAGAGATTTTTGATTGACCGTCTTTACCCCACAACAACATATACACAAAAGCTATCAACTGTCACTAAGAGTGGCATTATAAGAGCTATCGCCTTTGCCCTACCTCGTTAGCCTCGTAGAGCACTCGTGGGCTTTGTGACCCTTACCCTTGCACTCATAGAATCTCTTCTCGAATTTCTTCGGGTATTCTCCTCTCATTTCTCAAAATTTTTCTACCCCAATTTAAAATCTTTATTTTTCTCAATTTTTTTTTTCTTTGCAAGAATTTTCTTTTCTTAGTTTGAGATTTTTTTTTAACCTTTTTGCAAAAAGTACAGGATCATCGAGATGAAAATCAAATTCAGAGTTAGAAGAGATCTGATCTTTTTTTTACATTTGACTTTCAAATTAATCCCTTTTTATTTCGGCTTTTGAATTTTAGGGATTATATCAATTTTATAAGTTTGACGGTCTCCTACGAGTTCAAGAATTTCTAAAATTCCTAACGAATTAAGGACCGTGACTTTAGGGATAGAATGGGATGGAAAGAATCTCAAAATCTTTTTCACGACTCTCGTCTCAAGAATTCTCTCATCCAAATTAATTCTAGAATTGACTACATCATATAATCTAGAATAAAATTCATCAAAAGTCTCAAATTCTAGAATAATGATAGATTCAAATTATTTGGTGAGATTTGTAGCTTATAAGCTTTCACATCATTGGTACCCTAGTGAGTGAGACGTGGTTAACGTCGTGATGAGGCGAAACTCGTCAGAGGTGATGACTACAAAAATTGTACTAAAGCCGCAAGAGTTGAAATTAATCTACTTAAAATCAGCCTCTGTTCAAGCGGTGACATGTTTAAGATTTTCGACATTATCGTTAGCGATAATGGGTGGTGTCCACCCTTTTTCACAAACAAACAAAACTCTCTCGTCAATCGACTTTAGTGAGGATATCATTCGAACTTTCCAATATGCATAACTTGACCCATAAAATGATGGCGTATTATACAAATTATCCATATAATCCCAATTTAAATATCACATAATAAATTAGTGTAACCGACTCTAATACCAATCTGAAAATACAGGGGCTATATGGAATCACCTGTATCTTAGGTTTCACACACAAAGATCCAAATTTCAACCAAATTTTATCACGATTAGAATTAAGTGTGCGTGAAAGATAAATTTCAAATCAGTTATGCCAAAAAAATCAAACATAGCAAAAGAACAATTGAGGAAAAATTCCTTTCGGGTAAAACCTATATTCAACATTGTTTAAGAGATTGACATAATCGATGACTTACAAACTACTTAGAGATTCACTATTATAATCTACAAGGTCTTTAAATTTTCAACAGAATGTGATTCAGTCCAACACCACCGACAAGAAGTAACTTTTCACTCGGTATCCACCGATCAGCCTAAGGATTATAGAATCCTTTCTTCTTCAGCAGTAGAGTTACAACTCCACAAGAATCAGTCGTAAAATAAACTCTATCGGGATTTGATGTAGGGTATGAAAAACGAGTTTGACAAGCTCAACAAATCATATTACGTATGAAGATGATTTGGAAAAGAAAGGTGTTTCTCTGAAACAAAAAGATGAAGAATTTTGGAACATGTATTAGAATTGATTTTCGCCAAAGGTGTTATATAAAACAGTCCCAAAGCGTCCAATTTTTGACAAACTTTGTTCGAACAAAAAGTCACTTCGTTCGAATGAAAACATATGTTTTGTTCAAACCAGTTCCACTCTTGTTCGATTGAAAAACAAAGTTCGTTCCAATAAGCTTCCAGTGAACTTCCAACGGGTGCAGCTCTGCTAAACAGAGATCCCTCATTAGAAGTTTATTTGAACGAACTCAAACATCCGTTCCAATGAATATGTAACCTCATTCGAATGAAAACTATGTATCCTTCTAATGAGATGTCAATCTCGTTCCAATGAACCAGAAAATAAAAAAAAAAAATCCCTTTTGAAAAATATTTTTATAAAAATGCCTCGAGTAAAAAATTTACATCCCCAAATACATCTGATTGAGTAAAATAAAAAACCTCAAAGCCATATACCTATATATAGTGTTTGTGATGATTTTCCCAGCTTGAAAATCTAAAATTATATAATTAAGATAAATATAAGCCATTCTCACAAACATGATTATTACTTCAAAATGAACATGACACACCTTTATTGAAAAATAAACGTCATGCATGGTTTTAAAAATAAAACCTCAACACGATTTACAAACACCCTAAGATGTGTACATTATTGTAATGATATTATCTGGTAAGACGATTTAGGTATACAAAAAACATCTTCAAACAAAAACATATACATGCATTTTTATGCTATTTCAATCTGGAATAAAACAAACCAATTGATGGATATAAAATATGTCCTTACAATTTATAAAGGCAAAAGGCGCCCCTATCCGATGTATGCTTAAGAAAGGGTGGTATTGCAAACAAAAATTCCATTTTTTTGATAAATTATTAATTTTAAAGATCATAACTTTAATCAGATTAACCCAATAAAAACTTGTTCACCAATTTTAAATCGAATTATAGTGATAAACCAATTTATCCAATTTTATTTTTTAACGTTTAACATGCATCTAGGTGATAGCATATAAAATAAATAAACCAATCTCACAACTAATCGATGTATGAGAAAAATTCATAACATAAAAGCCTTAGGCGGACCAGCCACGCAATTCACTATGATACGGAATTACACAAGATGACAGATGAATTACAAAATGACTTGATTCCCATAAGCATTGACACACATTCAGTATTTAATCGATCATCCATAATGACAACGTAAGAATCTACCCATACAAGCTACCATAATGCATGAGTTCACGCATGCCTCGGTATCCAGCGATTAAGGCTCAGCATCTGTATTTGAATTGGAACACATAGTCCATCGCTTCTTCACCATAACAGAGAAAACACAGAATACACAACAAGGAAACAATTTTTACAAAGATATGGAGAATAATCTTGGTGCCCAAAACAAGATCTTGAAAGCCTATGTCGGATGAATCTTGGATCTTAAACTTATTGGGTGAAAAACCAGGGTTCTTGGAGAGTTTAAATACAAAAGGAACTCTAAAAAAGGCTCTCCTAAAAGTCTGATCCCATATCTCTATTTATAAGGAAAGTTGTTGCAAAAAGATAGGCATTAGAGATTTGGATTAGATTTATTTAAAAAATAAAAAACACGCATACTCGTTCGAATGAACTGACTTATCGTTCGTATGAAGTATCCATTCATGTTCTAACAACCAATGGAAACTCGTTTGAACGAATTTTAAATTCGTTCTAACGACACAATAAAATTTTTAAAAATTTTCTTTAAAAACATTTTATAAAATACTAACACCCAATAATAAAATATCCAAGGCTCAAAAGAAATACGAATCAATACCTAAGATCTATGGAACTGGAAGACAGAAACAAGCACGAAACACGATAATATGACATAATCTCTAAAGCTTTATCACTACGTCATCATACAAATATGTGAAAGGCTTGAAGGAAAAAAATAAACCCTAAACTATGACTCAAAATATTTTGTCCAGATTTAAGCCAATTACAAATAAATTGACTCAATTGAAAATTTGCCCTTATAAATCTCCCCATTTGGCTATTCTAGGACAAAACCAAAATAAAAAACCCTATGAGCCGTCAAGTTCTCTAAAAAAACTCAATTCCCAACCCCAAAAGAAACAATACAGATGCTCGACAGACACATAAACTTGGGTACACATCTTCAAACCTGTATTGCAAACCTTACCACATATTACAAACCTGTAAACCTACACACTTAAACACACCTTCAAACGCAATGAGAATATAATGAGTATAAATCTGCATAAGAATAAATTTCTAATAATGTCTAAAACAATCTCAACGTAGGTAAAACGTCTCCTCCTAAGATAAATGTATCTTAATCATGCAAGTAAAGATACCATTTCTCACCCTTTTTTTTCTAGGAATAGACAAAGCAAAAAAGCCTAAAACGATTACTCCCCCTAAAAAAACAAATCTCTCCCTAAATGTGTGAACATGAGATTCCATTTGAGAAAATTGATATCCCCAAAAAATCCGTAAAAATCGAGATCACATGATATTTTAGTGCACCCCGCTAAATTATGAATTGGGAGGAGGGAATAAAATCATGCAATGGTGTTAAGTGTAGCAAACACATAACATGAAAAATCAAGCACAAATAATTCACATAATGATCAAATAATATCAATATCGATGCAAAAATATACCAATATGAAGAAGCAATGAAGTACGATATCGATCTGATATTACCAATTTTGAAAAAAGGAATTTCAATTCATATAATGAGAGAGACTAACATGATCACATGTCATGCCAAATAAAATTCAAAGATAACGGATATGGCAAACATGGACTAAATGCAAACCATAAAGACTCAAAACAAACGATACTATATATATATATCAATATGAAAAATATACCAATGAGATACCGGAACACACACGCATATATATATATGACACAAAATACATAAGCTTTATACACTAGCTTAGTATCGATGCATCTAAAAATGTGGGATGGAATGAATGGGCATGAACTAGATACAAATAAATTATGACCCAAACACTAAAATATATTCAAGAAGTTCTATTTGATCGCAAAAATTTACCAAACTAAGATTTAGCCTCAAGTGATAAAATAAAGTGAGCTTCTATGAACAATTAAGAACAATGAACACAAGCCTAGATTATTGACGATTCTAAAAATCAATAGCGTCATGACTAAATAAACATAACAAGAATTCATTGTCCAAATTCGTTGCTCTTCAACAAAAAAACCTTAAAAGATAAATATATATCCTATTTTCTTTTCTCACAATTATTTTGAAGCTATCAATTTTTGAAATCAAACAAACTAAATACACTGGCCTTGGAAATTTCTCTTTTTTATTGCCTTTCAATTTTTTCATTAGGCTCTTGCCAATGGTGGCTTTCTCGCAAAGGAGATTTTTTTTATTTCGCAGTCCTTTTTTGTGCACCCTCATTTTTTTTATACAAATCAAATATTCTCACGGGTAACAGTTCTTACATACAAAAATTTCCCAAGTCACAAAATATGTAGATGACAAGATTTATGGAAGAAAATCTCACAAAGCTCAGATATACATGTATAATTAACGTTCAACAAGCTTTAGGATGTGTGTACGGAGGCATATAGAAAGTGAATCCATTAGGCAAATCAAGTTCGAGACAACTCCATGCAAGCATGATTAAGAACAAGCTCAGTATTGATAATCATAACCAAATATCCTAGTGAAATGGATAACATGAAATGAATTGGATTCATATACACCAATATGCCGCACAAAATGTATAAAACTAAAATACACAAAGAACAAAAATATTTTTTAGTATTTCTAAATATTTTCAAAAAATATTAATTTGAAAACAAACTAACTCAAAAGACAAACAAAATATTTTTTCATTTTTCAATATGACTTAATTAAAGAAAACTAAAATACAAAAGGTAGACAAGTTATAACACTAGAAAACATATATCATGAAGCACAAACTAGTGTATAACAAACATGAAAGCAATCACCCATCAGATATAACATGTGAAGATTCATGTGCAAGCATGCGAAAATCAAGTAGTCTAACATTTAGTGCCTTTAAAATGGATTTCCTAACCTAAATAGATATATACCTAGCGCATCGAGTTTTGGGAACCAAGGGGACACTAAACTTCAACTTCCTAGAGTCCTTTCTAAGATCATAGCAAAAACGTCTAAGGTGACCTTTCCTAAATCAGTGTGTGCACGTGTACACGCGACGAGGAACGGGACCTTCAAGTTGATCTTTTCTAACACCCTAGGATGTGGTTGACCCTCTAAAATAAACAATGGTCTTGCCTTTTAGAAAAATAAGCAATAGAATCATAGAAGCCAGTACCATCACTACCAACACTACTTAAATCTTTTAGTTCATCTTTTAACTTCAAAATTCTTGACTCAAGCAAAGAATTAGACTCTTTAAGTTTTAGGAACTCCTTCTTTAAATTTTCAATTATTCCTAAAAGGTTATCCCGCTCCCCTCAATGCAAGTGAATATACCTATGAATATTCCCTTGAGCCCTCAAATCACTAATAAATATATCATTATCCTTATTGACATGTATAAAAACCCTAGAAAAATTAGAGTCTTGTAATTATTTCTCTAAAAATTGGACTCTATCCTCACTCTCTTTTTGGGGCACTTCGAAAGATTTAATATCACAATTCATGTCCACAAGCTTCTCACGAATAAAATCTCTTTGAGTTTGAATAGTTTGTAAAAGTTTCGTAGCATTTTTAAAACAAAAATTTTCTTTTTAACTTAAAATTAAAACAAGTTAAATTTTCAGCACGGTTATGAAGATCAATAAACTCCTATCGAATATCAAATTTGTCATCGTTAAGCTCACCGGATAACTTATCACTATGGAGATCCATCGAAAAGAAAACACACAAAACCAACATGAGAGAAAGATGGACAATCAGACCACCCTAGACATCACGAAATAGGGATCTAAACACAATATCTTAGTGTTCTAGCTCTGATACCTCTTTGTGAAGGCAAAAGGCGCCCCTATCCAATGTGTGCGTAAGCAAGGATGGTATTGCAAACAAAAATTCCATTTTTTAAATAAATTTTCAATTTTAAAGATTAAAACATCAAACAGATTAACCCAATAAAACTTGTTCACCAATTTTAAATTGAGTTGTAGCGATAAACCAATTTATCATGCCTCTAGGTGATAGGAGATAAAATATATAAACCAGTTGGAAAACACGTCGATATACGAGGAAAGCCCACAACGAAAAAAACCTCAGACAACCCAGCCAGGTAATAAACTATGATACATAATTACACAAGACAACAAATGACTTGATTCCCACAAGCCTTGACACTTATTCAATATTCAATCGCTCCTACATAGTGGCAACACATGAATTCACCCACGCAAGCTTTCACAATGCACGAGTCCACGCACTCATCTGTATCTATCGATCCAAGCTCAGGAACCGTCTATAGATTGGAACACGGAATCCACTGCTTCTTCACTGTAACACAACAAATACATAATCCACTATAGCGAAATAATTCTCACAAAGATATGAAGAATAAACTTGGTGCCCAAAATAGTATCTTTAAAGCATATGTAAGAGGAATCCTAGATCCTAAACTTATTGGGTGGAAAACTAGGGTTCTTAGAGAGTTTAAACACAAAAGGAACTCTCGAAAAGGCTCTCTTAAAAGTCTAATCCCATATCTATATTTATGGGAAAAGTTATTGCAAAAAGATAGTCATTTGATATATGGATCATATTTGTTTAAAAAATAAAAAAATATGTATACTCGTTCGAACGAATTGACTTCTTATTTGAACGAAATACCCACTCTCGTTCTAACGATTAATGCAAACTCGTTTGAACGACCTTTCAAGTCGTTCGACTGGCACAATGAAATTTTCCAAACGTTTCTTTAAATTTTTTTATAAAATACTAACACCCAATAAAGAAATATCCAAGGCTCAAAACAAATACACATTCATACCTACGATCCTTGGAACTTGAAGAGGGAAACGAGCACAAAATACGATATGATGATATAACCTCTGTAGCTTTACCGCTATGTCTTCATCCAAACATACCAAAGGATTGAAGAGAAAACACAGACCCTAACCTATAACTCAAAATATTTTGTCTGGAATTAATCCACTTGCAAATAAATTGACTAAATTGAAACTTTTCCTTACACAATTGTTCCAACAAAGATTCATGTTATGTCATTCTTCAAAAATCTTCGCCAACGTCATTCTAGTATCCTTCATGTCACACTCTTATAATGCCACATTAAATAAATATAAAAGGAAATACAAGACTTTAACACTTCTATCATATTCAAGTTAATATTTTCCTAATTAGAAAATTAATTTGTGTGTCTGTAGTTGTGGTTATATACATATATATATATATATATATATATATATATATATATATAAATCTATTAATTATTGCTTAAATATATCATACATATTTTTTTTTAATTAAGGTTCAAAGATACATAGCTTTTTTATGCAACAAACTATATTTGGGTAGTTTGCGGATGGATCGCATTTGCGAAAGCTTTCCTTCACTGATCGTAACCTTGCCAAAACTTTTTCCAGACTGCACGTTTCTCTTTAATGACATGCCTCACTGGACTTTCGACGAAAAAAGAAAAAGCTTCGAGTATGCTAAATTGATTCGTTGGTCACGAATTTTGTATAGAGAAGTAGATATTCTAACATATCTTATACTTTTCACATGGGAATCCACAAAATATTAAATCGCAACCATATATTTTCTAAAACTTGAGTGTCATGAGTTTTATTTAATTTCATGGCAAATATCGAAAGACATTGATTGTGACCAATGCCTATCATAATTGTGAAGCATTCATTGGCGCCTTTTACGAAAGATGTTGTGTTAAAGTGATTTATTGTTAATAGTGCAATGTGTGATTGCAAGAATCTGTCGCCCCCCCCCCCCCTCCCACATTATGTCTCTACCATAGTTCATTTGTCATTTCGTTTGGGCTGAGATTCTTTTCCCATTATGGGGTTTCCTCGTATGACTTTTGTGTGATTATTTTACCATATTAATGTTATTCACCTAACATTGAAGATAAATTTTGGTGCAATCTTATTGTTAAAATTTTGTCACATAGACATTTTTTTGTCTTAGTTGTACTTAAAAAAAACAAAAAAAAAACGATCGCCTCTATCACGGCGCTAAATTTTAATTTGGGTAAAACCGCTCCATCTTGGTTTTGAGTACAAACACTTTAATGGGATCACTCGATGCATTCGTCTACGCATAACGAATCAAGAATCTTCATTATATGAGAAGTTATTCTTCTAATGGACCCCTATTGTGTTTGACTTTTGCTTTTTTGGATTTCTTGAATTGCTTAGAATTTCTTGTGTTGACATTCAAACTAGGCTTCCATTGACAGTGTTCGAGAGGATGAAAGTGATTGTCAATTTTAATACAAGAATATTGAGTTTGTGGATGAAACGGTGGTGAAAAATATTCAGTTTAAGGCTATATATAAAATTTGGTTAAACTAGTCATTAAAGAGTTGTTAGTCCCGCGATAGTTGAAATGTCGCAGGGGAGAGGCTAGAGCGACATATATAATGCCACGAGGAGTTCCATTATGCCCTAAGCCTTGGACCCGACGCCTATTTTTAGCGGAGCAATATAGGAAACATGCTCCAATGTCTTGGAGATGGGTTTACTATACAAATTATGACACAACGCGATAACAAAATACCAATCAACATGCTCCAATGCCTTGAGGTATCGAGTCATATTATTACCAACCCGGTTAGACACAAAAGTTAATTAATCGATTTGGTGTTGACCCACTCTATCGGTTAAAAACAATTTAGACAAATAAATACGATATATTGTTAATGAAGGAGAAAAAAATATATTATGCCAGATAAGAAATAGGGAATTCAGTAATGTGATTGAATTCATTAGTATAATTGTTAATAATACATGATTCATAATAATCTATTATCTTAATGAATAATAATGAGAAACAATACTACCCATTAAATTAACAAAAAAATTTAGTTTTTTTTCCATTCCACACCTGTTTAAACATAAATTTAATAAAATTTGAACACTACACCAAATACCGAAAATGGTCATGGAGAAGGGGTCACAGCTGGAAGCCGTGACCAGCTGGTCACGGCCTAAAGTCGTGACCACAGTCAAAATAGGCATGACCAAATCCATGACTCTGTGTGGTCATATTTTATGTGTGGTCACGGCTCCAGACCCTGACTTCATTGGGTCACGATTTGGACTCATACCCAGCAGTGACCATTATGGCGCTAAGTTTCTCTACAATTTTGGTCAGGGAAGGAGTCACGGCTGTTAGTCGTGATTACAAACCTCATTACACAGGGATATGGTTATGGCATAAGTCCGTGACCAGTAAGTAACATGAGTCACGACTTTCGATCGTGACCATGGACTTATTTCCACGTTGACGTGCAAAAAATAAAGGGGCCATGCTATATGGTCACGAACCTATGCCATGACTATGGTCTTTATACTTAAAAAATGGAGAGCAATTTTTCATTTTCCTCAAAAACTTCTAAACCCATTTTTTCCCTCCCTCTCTCCGGTGATTTCGGCTCTCTCCTTCTCTCAATCTCAAGCTCTCCCTTAATCTCAATCTCAAAGGTAAATACGTGTGTGTGCATATTTCTCTCTATGTGTATACTGTAAATACGTGTGTTTATATGTGTGTGTGTGTGTGTACACGTTTGTGTATATGTATGTGTGTGTATAAACTATGTATACATTTTCATTGTGTGTATTGTGTATATGTATGTAGTTGTGTAAACTGTAAATGTGTATGTGTGTGTATTATATAAAAAAATATGACTAATATTGATTTAAGTATCAAACTAGGGCAAATTTTAATTTAATGGATATTGTTGGTTTATGTTTCAAACTAGGGCAAATTTTAACTTAATGGATATTATTTGTTTAAGTTTCAAACTAGAGCAAATTTTAATTGAATGGATATTGTTCGTTTAATTTTGGGGCTGAAATATAAAAAATATACATCTCCATTAATATTGATGCTAAAATCGGGATGAATTTTAGGGCTGAAATATAAAAATATACATCTCCATGAAAATTAAGTCCCAAAAATACATAATCTATTAATTGTAGGGGTAATGTTTGTAAGGGTTAATATTAGGGTTGATTTTAGGGATTGTTGGCTTAAATGACAAAAGTAGGTATTCGAAACCTAATAAATTAACAGTTGATGATTCATTAGAGCCATAATTTATAGGAATCATATTCATGCCCTCGTACATAATAACTCGTTAATGATTCCATAGAGCCATTATTTATAGGAATTATAATCACACCATCGCTCATTTTTATCAGGTAATATGAGTCACGGTGCTATTAAATGGCAACAAGAGTGGGAAAGGTTGCATTTAGACAACACGCGTACATTTTTCATTAATAGCCCCATAAAATGGGTACTCCGGTCTATTTGTATGGGAATAGAAAGATCGGACAATTTAACTACCTTGTAAACCGTGCAGTTCATCTCCGGCAAGAGTACTTGTTCAAACGTATTCAGTTTTCCCTGCCACAATGTTAGGATGAAGCTATACAATATATATATCGCGTACATAATCCCAATAGAACACTGACCTTGCTTATGCCATTAGAGAAGGCAAAAAACAAATTTACCCATTATAGATAGAATTACGTACAAAGAGAATTGACGAAGACTGCGATGTCTCACAACATATGCACGTCAAACTCAATCTTGGCAATAGACTGAAGAGGATAAGATTTCGAGTTCATGTCATTGACATCTATGCATCCATTATAGATACACTTCCTCCTCATTGGCCACGTGCAAAAATCCATAGGTTTTTAAAAACAAATCCAGAATGGATGAAGATCAAACACATTGAACTTTTGTTAAAGTCTTACCATGAACAAGTAGATTAAAATATATGAAAAGATATTTTGTTATTTATATTTTCATATTGAACTTTAAAATTATGCATTTATTATTATAGATACACATTTAACTTCTATTGTTTTTGTAGATAATGTCGGGTGGCAATGGAAGCAACGCTCCAACCAACAATATGACACAACCACAAAGAGAATTCTCATCACCAATTGGTGAGCAATACTCAACTCCACAAACTGTTCACACCCCTACTCCACAAACTGTTCACTCCCCTACTCCGAGCTGCAGGAGGAAAGGTACTCCCACTAATCCAATAGACACGCCCAACGCTCTTGAAACTACCAGGTCAGTTAAGAAGAATCCCATTGGGTTCTCGTTATTATGAAATAACCCCATGGGGGATAAGAATCACGTTCAACAGTTTAAAGCCTCGTGTTTGTCCTTGGCAAAAATGAATGTGGGAGTGGGAGGAGCTGATAATTGGAACCTAGTAGATAAGACTATTAAAGATGACATCTACGAGCAACTCAGCAAATGGTTTTTATTTTCCCCCAACTAAAAAAATAATACCCTTTCTCGGTTTGCCGAGCAACTCCGAACATATCGGAGAAACTTTAGGCAGAAGCATTTCCCTAAGGGAGCATCGAGCTTCGACATTTGGGCGTTCAAAGACAAAGTCCCATTGAACGTTGAGATGCCAATCTCTCAATGGAATGATTTTCTGGAGAATGAGGCGAAGGACTCCAAAATGATGCAAAGGAAGAAAAACAAGCAGAACAGGGCTAAAAAACTGATGTCCATCGGCTTGGCTGGAAATCTTATGAAGATTTGAAGAATGAGTGGACGATCGTTACGAAAGGTAACTCGGATGAAGGAAAGACACCGAATAGGGCCAACTTGTACGTTCATGCTAGAAAAGACAAAGGGAATAAATTCCCTCCTCACTTGGCCAAGACTCTAGAATCAATAGAGTCTATCAGTAGTCAGTCAGATTCTAGCCCGTTCAACGACATTGACAATGATGCCATTACACAAACCTTTGGAAAGGACCACGGAGTGAGGACAAGAGGTTTTGGGTCGCATATGTCAAAAATAAGATTTAAATACACCACACCTCTCGTGGACGAGCTTTATTATGTTAACATGCATTTCGCGTCCAACGATGAATGCCAATCTAGGACTAAAGGGGATATGATGGGGCTACGAAATGAATTGGGAGGTGTGAATGATAAACTTGCACAAATTGTGTCCCTTTTAACCGGTTGTATGCCCCTGTCGCCCCCAATGCGTCCCGATTTCCCCCCACAAATGCCAGGGATTCCTTAAAATTTTCCTCGTTCTCCATTCCCCCCACAGATTTCGGTTCCTCATTTAACATTCCCTTTCTCAGTGCCTCAACATGGCACAGGTCTTAGATCATCGTCAATAACCCACGGTGATTATAGCGAGAAATACTATATATAGGACCTGAGTAGTAAATTTATCGTCGGGATCTGCACGCTCATGTCCACTGCCATAGGAACTTTAGTACATAATCGACCTTTGTAGCAGGGTGGGTGTCAGATCGTGGTTGATACAGTATACGAGGGTTGTGAAACTATTCCAGCGCACGTCAACAGTGGAGAAGGGAATTTTTTGAAAAATTATGTAGACTCTTTTACCACTTGGCTAGTTTATCGCTTGATGAATATGTAGTAATATTTTACTTTTGTTATAATAATATCAGTAGACACATTTATTTAATTTGAGTTTAAGTGGTTGTGTAGTATCTTTGATTGGCGTGTTCTTATATTTAAGTTATTGCATAGTTTGATTGATTGGCGCGTTGTTGACTATATTAGTGCTTTGCTTTGATACTATATTAGTGCTTTACTATGCAACATGATATTTATTTTATCGTGTTAACATAAGATTGCAATTTGAAGATTATTAAATGGATTTTCCACAATACAAAAGAGTGGATGGGGGAGACTGACCGAATAGCTAATAGTTATGTTAAAGGCATTTAAGAATTTATTAGATACGCTTTTAAGAAACTTACAAGTGAGAAGATTCCGTTCGTGCACCCATTGTATAAACAAAAAATATAAATCTTTAGAAGATGTTGAGTTACATTTAATAATGAGGGGAATTTGTCAAGATTATAACAAGTGGACATACCATGGTGAAAAAAATGTACCTTATGTTCCCGAAGAATTACTGGTAACCGACCACGTACAGAACACCAATGAGTGAAAGTGGTAAATGATTCACCAACACATCGTTCATTAACCGACCTAATTGACAATGCTTACGTAGACCACCAGGGTCAAAACCACTAACCTATGGAGACAGATAATGCGCACAATAAAGAATTTGATACTGAATAACCAAGAGACTGAGAATATATACGGTTGAAAGTTGATGCATCTAGAACGTTGTATGAACATTGCGATGAAGATCATTCGATATTATATACAATGATTGGTTTGAATAATTTGAAGAGCCAATTTGGTTTGTTTGGGAACAGCGTAACCGAAATTCTTAAGTGGGTTAAATCAATTCTCCCCAAAGAGAACACGTTACCAGAATTTTATCCTACCATGAAGAAGAGCTTGAAGGGTTTGGGATTGAAATACAAATCTTTTCATGCATGCTAGTATGATTGCATATTGTATCACAACGAGCACGGAGAGAATGATGAATGTAAAATATGCGGTAGTCACGGGTCCAATGTAACTCGCACGAACCGACCGCGTGGTCAAGGGACCTTTGGTTTGAGAGCACGACCCAAAATAGAGAGGCTTGAAAATATGTCGTTGGGGTGCGAAACCCCTTAGCCCCCCCCCCCCTCCCAAATGGTTCTGTGAGCGGCGCCAACACCTCGCACAGACCAATGTAACTCGTACGGACTCACCGCGTGGTCATGGGACCCTCAGTTTGAGCGCACGACCCAGATTTCAAAATGCCTACACTTAGGCTTGTAAACGTGCTGTTAGAGGGTGAAAGTCCGCAATGTGCCCCAAACGGTCCTGTGGGCAGTGCCAACACCTCGCTTGGGACCAACGTAGCCCGCATAAATTGATTACGTGATCACGGGACCCCCGATTTGAGAGCAAGACCTAGATTTCAGAATGCCTACACATGTCCCGTGATTACGTGGTCATGGGACCCCCGATTTGAGAGCACGGGACCCCTGTGAGGTCACCCAAGGAGCACTTGCAGTAACTGACTGATTAGCCTCCCGATTCGAAGATTTTTTTAATTATTGTTAAAGCTCGTCACGACCTAAAGCCGTGACCATGTTATGCATACTACAAGTTTAGTTACGGACCAAAGTCGTGACTAAGTTGATTTCTACAGAAAACATAGTCACAGACCACAATCGTGATGAATATTAATTATAAGAATAATAGTCATAGCTTAAAGCCGTGACCAAGTTTGATTGTACAGAGAACACGATCACGGCTATGGGTCGTGACCAAGTCATTTCTTAATCGAGTGATGGTCACGGGTTTGGGCCGTGACCAGGCTTGTAAAGAGGGTCAGGGCTATGGGCCGTGGCCACGTCCGTGACTAGGGGATGTCTGTGACCAGGCAGTGGGTCAGGGATTTGGGCCGTGACCATCGAAATTGGTCACGCCCGATTTGGTCACGGACTAAATCTGCGACCCACACTACCTGGTCAGGGATAAAGTCCGTGACCAATCGCCCAGTTTTATGTAGTGGAACAAAATTAAAACCAACATGAAGAAAATCGAACATGATAGGTCTACTTACAGTTACTTCACTACACATAAACATGTTAAAAATAAAAATAAATTATGAAGGGATTATGAGTCGGGTGGTCCACGTGGCATGACACGCGATACCTAGAGAAATATAGAAATTCGAATGCGTAAAGATCACGGACCAGCTAAATATGACTCACCTAGGATATTGATAATATAACCAAATATAGTCCTTCCAGAACTCAGCCGCTCCAAAGATAATATTAGTGTAATACCCTTCATTTTTTACTAAATTAAAATTGAACTAATTGAATAAAATCCCGACTTAAAAATAATACCTTGTGATAAAATACTAATAAGTGGATAATTAATGAATGTGAAAATTATATCGGTATATATATATCCGAAATGTTTGCAAATGAAAAGTTAAAATGAATACATTTCAATAAGAATACGCGACTTAAATATTGGAAGCGAATTAACGTGTAAAAGGACCGAGAGGGTTAAATTTAGGTCAATGGTATTTTTGTAAATAAACTAACCCTAGGTATAAATAGAAAAGTAGAGAAGAACTCTTCATTTCTCATTACACACAAAAGAGGCTAGCGTTTTTGTAGAAAGAGGAGCTCTCAAAGAAAAGAGGGAGAAGAAAAAGGTTGCATCTTGGAACTCTTGGAAGTGGGTCATCTTCTTCACCAACACCTCCCTAACCAAAACACAGGCAAGTTAATCTAGATTGTTAAATCTTAAATGTTTGATGAAAAAATGTATGAACAAGAGTTCAATCCCTAAATTTTGAAATTGACGAGATGAAATTAATATGTAAATGATTTAGGATGCATTCAACTAGAAAAAAATTGAACTTATACAAATCTAAAATTAAAAAGGGGCGAACATTGTATGTTAGTTTTGGGGGTGTTTTAAGCAGGAAATGGTAGCGTGTTCATAATTTCTTGTAGAAAAATCATATTATGAACAACTTTGTAGTTTTAAGTTTCTTCAAAATGGGATCAGAGAAGCCTCAAATTTGCGTTTTATATTTCTGAGCAGAAAGTTGTTGAAATAAAAGTGCTAATGTTTTTCATGTTGTTAGTAAGATAATTGTGGTGTTGTGCCTAATATTCTAACTTGATCATATACTTATTATTATTAGGGATATATAACTTTGAAATGATTTTGATGTTAAGTTAGTAAATTAATGATGTAAATTATGTTATATTATAAATAATGACTATTGTATAACTCGAGTAAGAGACTTGATACGATTGTATATATAAATATGCGTGAAACTGTTTTACTCGTATATTATTGAGTATGCGCTAGGCTAGTCCTCCGGTAGACGTAGGCATATGTTAAATGTGATTTGTTGTGATTGATCCGGTTAGGTTCCGCTCGAGTGCCGTGTCGGAGATAAACAACCGGAACCGAACACGTGGTTGTAATGCGGGTCAGTTAGGAAGACCTTGGAACACCATGTGATTAGGACTTAGAATGATTGCCCTTGCCATGTAATATTGGGAAATATATGTGTAAGCCTAGCGTTACGTCTTGTTTCCTCGGATAATAATAGTGACCCACTATAATTTGTTGTGTGAGATATTATGCTTGTCTTTTGAAGTAATATCCCGAATCGATACACTTGATATTATACTTGAAGGATATATTTCGATACGTTAAATACTGAAATGAGATTAATAATGATTAATCAAGATACAATATGAGACTACACATTACTCGGGTTCGATTTGGGTAGTCACAATATAGGAACATTGGTTGGGTAATTAAATGACTTAATTAGTGGAGACAAGTTGTGTTGCATATGCGTTCATCATACGTACATCTTATAACTGTAAAGATTTTCTTGCTATTGACGTCCGTTTTTATGTCTCCTCTCCCAACTGCTATATATATATATTATTCAAGTCATCGCCCCGTTAGACATTAGACTGTGGAGGTGGATGACCTTGCATCTATTCTTAGGATCCTGTAGTGGTGGACACTGGTCCTTATCCTATTTTGTCACTCTTCCTTAGAGTGTGGTATCAGAGATTTCCCATTATTAGGGATTTGAGAGTGTTGAGAGGTTTACATTATACACTTTACCTAGTTTATTTTTTTGCCCGTATGTTTGGGCATTTTATACTCAATACTGATACTACTTGTGGATCCTATAGTTGCTATGATGTGATTTAGTTCACGCATGGGAGTGTACATGTTTACTTTACTACATTTATTTTGTTTTGTTTCTAATGCCAACATATTGACTCCTCACTTTAATTTAATTAGGAATAGCTAACCAAATTACATATAACAAGCAGGGTTGTAACAACAAGAGATAAAGGCTGGCTACACCAGAAATGTCTTATGATGTCCTTTATGTAGTTGAGACTCTTTTGTCTATAAATTGAGTATTCTTAATGTTAAAATGGGATATAAAACAATATTATACCCCCTAATTGGATTCTCATCTAGCATTCCATATCACTCTAAGTCGTCTTCTTCTACTTTAACTAATACATGTCTCCATCTCCCTTCCCCATGGACCTAGGCAGACTGACCTACTGAACCACATATATCTTTGTGTCCTTTCTTGAATTTGCACTTATATTTGTGGGAAAACTGGTATTTAGTGTTATTGTAATATTGATATCCCTTATAACTTGGCGTCTTCCATTGGAAGGTTGAAATCCCACCATTTATGAATACCATAGCTCATCCATAATGAGTGCACATCAATCTTACCATTCCTGTGCTAAGAACAATGTTTGAACTAAGATACAGATTGTGAGGAGGGAACAAAGCCAACTAAATCTCCCTCACATCTAAGTGACATGAGATCTCGAGGATGAACTCCTTGCAGGTCTTTCCCTAGTCGTCGCAACAACACTCTGCATTGGACCCCCCGCTAAGAATGACACATCACCTATCATCAATCTTTATGAGGAAGTTTGAACAAGCGAGATGAGGAATTGCTCCATTTGAAGAAGCACTTGAATGAGAAGTACGAAGGGTGTGGATATAGATCCCACAAGCTTAAACACCGTAAAAAAGGATAATTCGATCTCCTAGAACCCCTCTCGATAATTTTAATAGCTGAGTGACAAGATCTGGAATCCCGTAAGTGACACACTCTAGCCGACCTTAATCGAGGTGCTCCTCTATTCACAAGCCATCCAATTGTGGAAGGTGGCTAGTTAATCTAATATCATATGTCAGAACACATTTCGATTAAATCAAAGACTCCCAAGAAGAGCATCGACTGTTACGACTTGTGTGGATTTATCAAGAGAGAGGTGGAGAGGAGTCTGAATCCCAACCTGGAAAAGATGTTAAAAAGTTCTCTCCAATAGGGATTTGAGTCACGTATGTGCATCTCTATCAACTATATACATAAACTATTTAGAGCCCGAAGAAGTTATCTATGCTAAATATCACCACATATGATGGAAAGACCGATAGATCACATCATATAAAAATTATATGCAATGCATGTCGATGTGGAGATAACATTATGCCCTAATATCATGTATTTTCCCATTTACTTTGGGAGAGATCAACTTTAGTTTATTGAGAAGCTAAATCCTAGATAGATATCCTCCTTCAGGGAATTAAATGGACAATTTACACCTCATTTTATAACTAGCAGCAAGACAATGAATTAAGTAGACTCCTTAATCGATCTTAGGAGGAGGAAAGGAGAGTCCATCAGGGAGTGGCCTATGATAATGTAACTGTTCAATGAAATTGATAATTAAAATGAGAAATTATTGATTTATTCCTTAAAATTTGACATTTCTAGATCAGACCACCTTTATCAGCATCTCTCTAAGATCATTAATGGAAAACTTAATGCCATGTATTGAAAAGTATGCCAAAGTAGAGGACGAGCTCCTTAACGCTAATAATCAAGTTAAACAGCCTTCCAAGAAGATCAATACGAATGACGCGATGAAGATGTAAAATGGAGTGAAACTGACTTCTGCCAAGAAATGGGGCAAAGTAGAGAATCCTTAGGGATAATCAAGGATGCGAACTAATGAAAATGACTATCAAGTGGTGAACACCATTTTTAAGGAACCGATTTACAATATCCTTCCATATATAAAAGATAAATTGTATTATAAAAATCACACCAAGATGGCTAGATTTACAGATGAGACGACACAGACTTTAGTGCACGTATCCTTAGGATCATGGCCATAAGACGAAGCACTATAAGATATTTAAACATCATCTAGAAGACCTCGTTCACACTAGACATATCCAAGAATACATTGATGCCGACAAAACAAAATATTAAGGTTCGGTCATTGTCACACACATAAAAAAGATGATGAAGACCTTCCACCATCAGGAATAATCAGAGGAACACATGGTTATACTGATCCCTTCCATATACAGGTAAAATGCTTAGGAAGAAAGTCAGGATTGCGGCTAACATACAAGAAGCATTCCAAGTCGAGACATACAATCCCGTCCTCACCAAGCAAGACCACAAGGATGTTGGTCTTGGCCAAGATATTATGTTCTCTAATAAAGATCTGGTCGGTGTTAACTTACCTCATAAGGATGCCTTAATCCCTATTCTTTGGATGGCTAGTTTCAATGTTAAGAGGATATTGGTCAATCAAGGGATATGCTCGTAAATCATATATGTCAACCTGTTCTATATACGTAAATACAACATCCAAGACTTGGATACAAAGGTCTATCTTTAAATCGGTTCCAATATCAATGTGGAGATGTCATTAGGAAAAACCAAGACGTCGGTTAAGGTCGGCCCTGTTATTTGTGAAATTTAGTTTCACGTCATCGAATTAGAGTCACCTTATGACACCATCAAAGGCAGAGGATGATTCCATATCATCAGGGTTGTACACTCTTTATTACATCAAAAACTGAAATTTTTTACCAATCAAGGAATTATTGAAGTCGTGGGAGATCAAATAGCATTGAGAAGTTGCTTCACCGCCAAAATTAAACTAAAATAATCTCACCCCAAGAAGATTCAAGATGGAGATGATTTAGAAGGCGATATACCCATATAGTAATCAAAGTGAGATCGTTCAAGGATGGAGGATAATAGACTCACCCCTGACGAACGAGTAATATATTAATTCCAAAATATTCCCTTAGACTTATCACAACCGGAGAAAACCTTTCTAATCAGTTATAAACACCCAAAAGGTGACACAGAGAAACTCATTCATTTACTTAGAATAAATGCTGCTGTGTTTGCCAGACTACCATAAGATCTCCCTAAAGTCGACTCGAATATTGTTTGCCATCGACTGCGTGCGTATCCTAGATGTCAACCGATCAAGCATAGGCCTAGGAAATTGGCTCCAGATAAATTTAAAGCAATTGAGGATGAAGTTGAGAATATACTCTATGGTAACTCCATCAAAGACATCTAATTTTTAGATTGGATTTGTAACACTATCGTGGTAAAAAATGAGTGGAAATGGAGATTCTACATTAATTTTATAGACCTCAACAATGCTAGATCAAAAGATAGCTTCCCTTTCCCTATAAATTGATAAACTCGTTGATCCAACCATAGTCCGATAAAACACAATTTTCATGGATGCATACTTTGATTACCATCAGATACCTTAATTCTTCCTTTGATCAAGAGAAAACTTCCTTATTACCACTCTAAGACTTTACTGCTATAGATCCATGTCATTTATCCTTAAGAATGTTGGATAACGTAATTTTGATTTGTAATTAAAATGTTCAAGAGGCGGATCAAATCAACCATAAAAATTTATATTTACGACATGCTCGTCAAGAGTAAACACGTAACCGACCATGTTACAGATCTCTCTAATAGCTATAAGATTCTCTGAAGTTACAAAATGAAGTTGAACACTTCCGAGTGTGCATTTAGGATTAGCTCAAGCAAGTTTCTTGGATATCTCGTGACCCATAGAGGAATCGAAGCCAACCCTGAATAAATTAAAGCCCTATGAGATTATAAAAACAACAGGTGTGAAAGACTTTCAGGTCTTGATTGTGATGCTAGAAACCCTCAATCGGTTCATATACCAATCATCTGTTAAGTATCATCCTTACATTCAATCCTTGAAGAAGGAAAACATAATAATTTAGACACAATAATGTGATCAAGTAGAACATGCGATCTCCCCCATTATTATCAACGCCGGTCAATGGTGGGAAGCTCCACCTGTACATGTCTATTTCTTAACATGCAACCAATGACGCGTTGGTTTGAGGATGGAAAGAAGATATTGATTTACTACTCGCAGTCTCCTTAAATTTGAAAGAAGATATATGCCTATTAAAAATATAACTTTGACGCTAGTGATGTCATCAAGGAAGTTGTGACACTACTTCGACGTCCACACTATAGTTATCATAACTTCTTTCCCTCTCAAAGAATTACTAAAATAGTAGATATATCTAAAATTATAACTAAGTGGTCTTTGGAATTGGCCCAGATTGATATAATTTATGAGCCTTGAACTACTATAAAGGGGAAAATATTGACCAAATTCATCATTGCATTCTCAACAAGTCTAATAAAAGAAGATATTCAGCTTAACCCTCTTCTGGAGATTATCTTTCACATAAAAACAAGTAAAATACCCAAATAGAGATTATATGTGGATGAAGCATCTAACTAACGAGGCACTCGTGGTGGAATCATCTTCATCACCCCACAAGGATACCTCATTGAGTAAGAAGTTCGACTTGGCTTAAAGGGTTTCAATAATGAGGCAGCGTATAATTCCTTAATAATTAACCTTAAAAGGGAGATTGTAATGGGAGGAAAATATATGGCTATTCACTATGACTGTCGCGTGGTCGCAAATCAATTAAGTAGAGAATATGAGGCTAGAGATCCCAAAATGCTCACCTACTGGGATAAAGCAAGAGGAATCCTCCAGACCTTCAAATCATCATCAATTGAACATTTACCGAGGAACTATAATAGTTATACTAATTCCTTAGCCACATTGACTTCAACAATGGATACCAGTTCTAAGAGAACAATCGAAGTCGAATATATCAGCCGATACGGCATCAATGAGCCAAAAGTAGCGTCAGATGTCGTGCAAATCGAGTCAAATCCATCCTGAATGGTTCCCATCATTGCTTATATAAATATGGAGAACTCTCATAAGACAAGAAAAAAGCCCACGAAATTAAAATCCAGTTGATTAGGTTTTGCCTCAATCAAGAGGAAAAATCCTATCGACGATCATTCACATATCCCCTTCTCAACGGCATCCCAGATCAGGTAGACATAATCCTTAGTGAAATGCAAAAAGGCAATCTTGGAGCTCATGGAGGATGAAAATACTTGTCATATAGGATAATTTCATAGGGGCATTGGTAGACTTTTATGCAAAAGGAAGTAGTCAAATTCGTCCAAAAGTGTCCTAAATTTTAAGAGTTCTCACCTGTTAACAAACAACTAGACGAAGATCCCAACCCTCTCACGAGTCCATGGACCTTCACCCACTTCACCAAATAGGTGGAAGTCGAGACATTAACACATATCGGGGAAGACGTTGCTAGATGTTTCATGTATATCACTAGAGTTGGCATCCCTAGGGATTTATTATCAGAAAATGGGACCCAATTAGACAATGATACATTCAAATATTATTGGTCATAATATGGGATAAAAAATGATTATCCTTTAGTTATTTTTCCACAGTGCAATGAAAATGCATAAATCACTGACAAGACTCTACTCGTTGGGATCAAATGACGACTACAGAACACTAAATGAATATGGATGGACGAACTCCCCTCCATTATTTGAGCCTATAGATTGACTCCCAAGAGGCTAGTATGGGAAACTACTTATGCTTGGCATATGGTATGGAAGCAGTCATCCCTCTAGATATCGACTTACTGATGTCGAGGTTTGAAATTTTTTAGGATGGTTACAATAACAATTGCCTAAACCATAAACTGGATATGTCCAAAGAATGAAGAAAGTATCCACCTTGTAATATATCAAGAAGAGCTCTACAAACAAAGAAATAATAAAGTTAAGGTTAGAGACTTCTAAGTCAGCGATCCAATTCTTAGAAATTTGATCCCAAGCACTAAAAACCATTTGACAAAAAACTGGCTCCAAATTGGAAGGTCCCTTACAAAATTGTCTCAAAAGGAGGAGACTGATATCACTTATAAGGTCTAGATGAAACAAAATTATCTAGGTCATAAAATTCCATGAACCCTAGATAGTTTTATCAATAAATAAATTAGATTTGTTTATTCAATGTTTAGCTGAATAAAGATGATTCATGTTACGAACTTGTTTAACAAAATTTTAGGTTTATAGATAAAATCTACCAAAATTGACCTGAAAACGGTGGTACAACCCAACTTTGGGTTTATCATCCTATAACAGGTATGAACCCACCTAATAACAAGTGGTGTGATTTAAAAATTAGTCATTTTTGCCTATAATAGGCATAAACCCACCTGAAAATGACGGTACAATCCAAATTTGGGTTGGTGGGACTAAAACATGCATAAACCTACCTATGAACAGGTGATAGGACTTAGAATAATTCAATTTCACTATAACAAGCATACATCCACCTAAAAATGGAAATACAACCCAAATTTGGGTTGGTCGGCCCAGAATACGTATAAACCCACCTAAGAACGAGTTGTACAGCTTAGATTAAGTCGATTTTGCCTAGAAAATAACCAAACCAACCTAAGAGTATGTAGTACAGGGATTGGGTTAAATACGAATGGACTGCACTTCACTGGCTAATGACTAAGATAAAAATAAACGTTAACTAAAGAATTGGTAAGCCAATAAGTCATATATGAATGTTAACTTAGTGATTAATTTTACAATTCAGCGGTGTTGGCCACATATCTGAACTCTACCTTCTAATGATTAAGTTAAATATATATATATATATATATATATATATATATATATATATATATATATATATATATATATATATATATATATATATCAACTTAATAAAACAAAATGGCATGAGGGACAATACCCCAACTGTTATTAGATTATACTAGGATGGAAGAGCCCCACCCTAGTGGCCCATAAGCTGGAGGGATGACTTTATAAACTAGTCACCTATACTAAATGAAACAAATAATTGCAAACAAGAATAAAAAATATAAAATATGAAATTAAGGCTTAAATTTGAAATTTTCTATCCCCAATTGATCCATGCAAAATATCCCTCTTAATTCCTTGGAAAACTCTTAATATCATCTGAAATGGTTGTATTTATACTATAATATCTAATGTTGGCAAGAAATTCAATTATCTTATTTCCATTTTTGAATATATGAGAAAATATGACATTAAAGCCTTTGATTATGTCCTACACATTCTGAATAATGACTTTGACAAACCAGGGGCATGAGATCTTGTGTTGCATAATCTCCACTAAAACATTAGAGTTCAACAAGTATTCCATATTGAAGTAATTCCCTACATTCTGTTAATCCCACCAGTATATTATAAGCTTCAGCTTCTATATTTGATCCTTGACCCCAAAACCCAACAAAGCCTCTTAAAATTTGTCCCTTATAATTTCTCAAAACTCCTCCCAGTCCACTTAGGCCAGGATTCTGTTTAGCACAACCATCAACATTTGATTTAATCTATATACCCTTTGGAGAATCCCATATCACCCACTTAACTTACTGATTTCTAAGTCTTTTATTAAGTAGCTTCCCACCTCTTTCTTTTATTGATTGTATCTCCATTAATTTATTTATCTTCAACACAATTCTATTAGCGTAAATTTTTGTCCCCTCATACTTAACCTTATTTCTTGCAATCCAGATAACCAACAACTAAGGATGGTAATTCTAGCTGAATATTTAGTTTGGATGCTCCACTAAATAATCAATCTACCTCTAATTGAGGTGTTTAGATTTTAGACTCCATGATTTATATTAATGTGATTCCACATCTCTAAATCCATCTTACTATCCTCCAAATAAATGATTTAATGATTATTAGTGACTTATATTGCAACAACAACATTTGGAAGGCTCTTTAATCCCTAATTTACGAACAAAAGTATTTACAGACAGCTTATCCCTCAATTATCTCCAAAGAATATAAATAATTTAACTATTATAGCCTTATCCAAAATTAGGGATTGTGTCCAGGTTCTAGCATTCTGATATAATTGTACGCCAAGCATGAAATTCTATGATTATTCTTTTGCACACACTAAAAAATCTTCATTATCAATGCCCGAAGTCTTGATAGTTGCAATTTTGTAAACCATTAGCTGAGGCAATCTCGATGATAATTTGGAAACATTCCAAGAATCTGTATTTTGCTAGCATCTCCTTAACTATACAATTCACAGTATATCCGTGATGCACCAAAGATCCTTCTCATGTCCAGTTATCACAATCAAAATAAATATCCCCTTTGACCCTTTAAATTTGATTCAACTTCTTCTCTACCACTTATTGTTCATATTTAAATGCTAGAGACCTAATTTGGAGTTGTCGTAGCATGGGTATTTTAATCTAAAATATATTTTCATCACAAAGTAGCCCGTAATGTTTTATTCTCTCAAAACTTCCACTAAAGCTTTATGTTATATCTTGCAATCGAATCCTCCATTGATCTAATATTGAAACCACCTTCCTCTATAGGCCCACAAATGCTTGTTATTTAGACTAGCGATGATTAGGTTTTCCTTCAATATATCCCCATAGGAAATCTAACATAATTTATTCTATGCCATGAATGACCTTCTTTGGGGGATCAATAACTACTATAGTGTAAATGGGAATAGACTGACTAATCAATATTAATCTAGCACCTATTGAAAGTAATTTTCCTTGCCATCATGCTAATTTAGTTCTGATTTTCTAAATTAAATCATCAAACAATAAATTCATTAATGATTGAATTAAATTTAATTACAAGTTAGTGGAGTCGACCACTACTCCGCAGACTCATGATTAAATTAAATATGAATGTTAATTTAATAAATTTTAAATCGTTAAGTTAAATATGAATGTTATCTTGTTGATTAATTTACAACAATTCAGTGGAGTTGTTCATGAAGATACCCTCCATTGACTATGTGAAGAAAGACTTTGAAAAACATTCATACAAAATGAATAAAATAATCAATGGACATAATGGAATAAAAATGTCTTAAGGCCTACATAGAATAGTCAAATGGCCTACATAAAAAATAAGAAAATCAAAAATGCTAACAACTAAGGTGCTAAGGGTGGCCTCCCCCGAAAACTTCATTACCTTGTTTTTCCTATCCTTTAGGAAGAGCCGATTAAGTTGTCAAATGATTAAGTTCTTGTCATAATGCCAAATAAGCCTCCCAGTCGATAATAAGAGATTTTCAAGAGATGGGCGATCTATGTAAGCAGGGTCGCCTTTAGGAATGTTCCCTCTCTTGAGTCCGACTGTCCATATTTTATTGAATGCAACAGAAACATGGTAGTCTATGCGCGAAGCAACTTTTTGGATGCTAGTCTCAAAACCTTCATCAAATCCCTTTTAATTGTCTTGCTCTAAGTCGCCGGGCAACAAGCGCTTCTACCTTTGGAAAACTAAATTTTCCAAAGTTTTTAAACGAAAAATCTTCTTTAGCTTGGAGAGTTGAGAATCCCCTTTCTATAATCCAATTACAGGCATTCACCTTCCTTCACTAGCTGCTTCTTTATGTTGGAGTCCTACTTGAGCTTCCTGGTGAGTTTGGAAATCTGCTCATATTTGTCAGTCAATTGATTTCTCGTGATATTGACTTGGTTATGAAGAATATCATTTTAGCTTGCCAGATTTTCGATCCGGGATGCTGTCTCCTACATTTCCTCAATGACCTATCAAAATAAAGACAAAAGTGATGAATCAATATATGAATAATATCAAAACTCAATAAATATAGAAGTTCAAAAATCAACTTACCCGAACCATGTGGTAGAGCCCAATATTGTGAAGACACTTTAAGCTAAAGTTCCTAAGGTCTGACATGTCATTGGGCAACATGGAGACCTAGGGCATAGATAAACTGACCTCGACGTTTTGATATGCAGAGTTGTTGGTGGTAACAAGCTTTTATGCCTTAGAGAAATTGTTTTTCTAGTGATGAACCCTAGATATTGTGGGTGATGGTGGATATATCTTCCATGGGACAATCACCACTTGTTCATTACTGCCCCTAGTCGGCGTGGAGGGTGGAGTGCTACATATCTACCTCTTTTTGGCCGATTCAACCACTTTCTCTCTCTCCCTATCTCGCTCTTTCTCTTTCTCTCTATCTCCCCCCCCCCCCCCCCCCCACACACACACATTCCCCTTATTTTATTTCTCTTGGGTAGAGATGGTCCTCATACTTGGAGGTTCCTAATGCACATTGGACGACCTAGTTAGTTTGGCCGCCTTTATTCGTTAAGTTCGCCCTAGCAGTGTCAAGGTCAACCACACATCTTGGATGACCTGTTATCTCTTCGAAATGCTGTAGAAGTGTGTGGGGGTGGGGGGGGGGGGAGCTAAGCTAGTCTTCTTCTTCTTCTTCTTCTTCTTCTTCTTCTTCTTCTTCTTCTTCTTCTTCTTCTTCTTCTTCTTCTTCTTCTTCTTCTTCTTCTTCTTCTTCAATAACATAGTAACACCCCCCAATTTGGATAAAAAAACAAATAAAGAAGGGGCAAAGTAAAATAGTCTCCTTTACAATCTACATACTATAACAAGGAATGCGATACAAAGAATTCCTAGCATCTAGTATAAAAAGAGTAGACATATTCAACGACCTTTTCATACTAAATTTTTTTATCAGAGATAATCGTAAAAAAATGTTTGGTTCTTTTTACGAGATTGATGTCAATAAATTCGCGAGTCTAGGAATTCATTTCGGGCACTCTTTATTGTGTGCTCTGAGGAACTCCTGGTTAGAAATCACCTTGAGTCCGCTAAAAGACTAGTGCTATGGTAATTAAACTGACATCTATCCTCCTCCTCCCCTCCTGCTGACCTAGGGTTTTAACATGTTCGCATGAAAAGGGAGGGGATATATCTTCATGATACTGAGTCGATTCTGATTCCTATTAATCGATAGAGATTACATAGGTGTGAAAAGATGATTCACCAATGTAGAATCCCCTTCACTCAGCATTGAGAATGAAAATAGTTATTAGGATTAAAGAATCACCGATCACCGTGTAATCGACTGCGGTGATAGGAGGAGGGATTGTGAAGTTGTTAGCTGACGCAACTGTCAGTTCGTAGCCAAAAAGCACATGGTTTTCTCTCCAATAATATCCGACTCCGTAAGGAATTGGTCAATCCCAAACTTTCTTTAAGTCGGCGAGTCCGACTTCAAAGTATCGAGGTTATCTATTTCAATGGGGAACTACACCAAAATAATAAAGACTGTTTTGTAACTAAAAATGTTACATCCCTTAATGAAATCCCAATGAATGGTAATAAACCTACTAGAAGACCTGGCCACCATATGATGACTTACGTAGTTCTCAACATAAAGATTCCCAGAGAACAACAACATGTCATTTTCAGTGGCCTTTTGGGACCTAGGAAACCAAGTAACCAAATTACATGACTTGGAAGAAATTAAACATTCTAGACCCATGAGAATCCTTAGGTCATAGCAATATTCGATTTCATTTAGGCCCAGGTTAGTGCCACAAATTTGGTTAATAGAAACTGTACCTATTACAATCCCAAAAAAATTTATGTTTGTTTGGATTGGAAGGATTCGGTAAAAACGAAGCACTTTCACCAACGATGGGTGAAGGTAGAAAATGAACCCCCTATTATAGATACAATCATAAATGCAACCTCACCAGGGAGGTCATAAACATTCCCCTCCTCAGGTGAGGTTCGTGTTTTGATAGAGCCTGGTATGTTGTACTTAATATGAAATGCCTGAAAGTCATTCCTTGAGGCCACTTCGTAGTTTCTCAAACATTTTAAAATGGATGATGAGAAAGATGAAGAAGAAAAAAGGACGGGGTGAAGTTTAAATTCTCTACAATTGTGTGCGTGCGTGTATGTGTGTGTGTGTGTGTGAGAGAGAGAGAGAGAGAGAGAGAGAGAGAGAGAGAGGAGATGATTTGTACATTTGGCTTCAAGTAAGTAGTCAAAGGAGTCTTTTGAACCCCTTAAAGTCCTTATCACCCAAAGGCATGTGAAGTGACCACTCTCTTTGGAAACTGAACCTCACTGCCACGCTCCCTAGCTCACATAAAATTATTATTTGGGGGAAGGCAACCTATGTCGCACAAAACCCTAAACATAGGGATTACGTACGCATAATCTCATTATTACGCTCTGACTCAGATTAAGTGGGATGCATGACAGTTAATAAGATTATATTGAGAAAATCCATATCACACGTGGATAATATATCAAGGCAAAATTAGGTCGACCATGCCTAAAGACCAATCACCCCAACTTTTGGAGCAATTGAATGGATTGTGAGTCGAGTGATCCATGTGGCATGACACATGGCAATTAAAGAATTGTAGCAATCCATTTATTCTGAGAACGGAAAAACTAAAGGCGAATCACCAAGGATATTAAAAAATATGACCGGATATAGTTCTGCCAAAACTCAACTAGTCTAGAGACAAGACTAGAGATGAAGGCCGATTGCACCACAAATGCTTTATGATGTAGTTTATGTAGTTAGAACTCTTATATATATATATATATATATATATATATATATATATATATATATATATATATATATATATATATATATATATATATATATATATATAGTGTATCCCTAATGTTAAAAAGGGATATTACATAATATTGTACTCACGACTTTGACTATCATCTAACATTCTCTAGCACTCCATTTCGTTTTACTCTCCTCGAAATAATACAAGTCTTCCTCTCCCTTTCCTATGAACGTAAACATATCGACCTGTCGAACCACACAATATTTATGCCCCTTCTTAAATTTGCACTTATATTTGTGAGGAAAACTTGTAGTTAGTAATATTGTAGGATTGAACCTCCCAACAAATTCTATATTAAATATATCCAAAAAATAATAATATTGTAACAATTAATTTGTATTGGAGACTATTTAAAAGGTTTGATTTGGACCCCCAAATTTGAGAACCTACACCAAGAGTGTCACTATACACCTATATTATACCTCTAATACGATAGTATTAGAGGTATTAATAACATTTAATGTATTTATATTTTATTTTTAAAATAAGCACACTTAACTTATCTATATCTCTAAAAAAAACAAAAAAAAAACAATTCTATCTAAAATCGTCCATTTGATATCTATGTTTAATAAGACTTTAATACCATGGATACACCACTCATGTTTCCTATTTCTTTTCTCATTTTGTAATCCAAACTCCATCTTATCTCATGTTGTCCCTTCCTCTTCTCATATGGTGGGTAAACTAAAAGACTAATTAATTCATCGGTCGATGTCAAAGAACATCCAAACCATTAGATCAAACCCGATCTCATATAAAAAACCATGTGTAGTTATCCATTCTTACCAATTCAAAAGCCAACTATGAAGCTCACGGTGAAGAATAAACATGGCAATAATCGTCATAGATGGTTTTCGGGTTGTGGTTGGTACGGGTTGTGAAGTTTTAGAGGCAGTCTTAAGTGGTGGTTGTGGTTGAACGACCATACTATTTGAATGGAGGTACAGAGCCCCTAAAATGGACGAGCTCCAAATCCAAGTATAGAGCCCCAAATCAATCGATTGTAATCTGAACCATGGCTCACTTATATATTTGATAGAAAGTGGTGATTTTTTTTCCAAAAATTTCTATGATGAATAAGTTTTCTTCATCTGGTCTAAGATCTTTCTCATCAGTGAGTGGATATGAAGAATATGTAGATTTACTATCTGGGTTCTTTCATTCCTATCTTGCACATCATTCAAAACCCATTAAAGACTACCAATTCTTCATGGAGATGGCTCTGATGATTTTTCTCCATTTTCATGGTGAAGAAAATGGTGCAGAATGCCAGTGGCTATGAGAAGTTTTATTGTTGATTATGGAAGGAGTTGATTTACTCCGAGATAACTGAAAAAAAATGCTCTCTTGGGTGAGATTGTAGATTTTTTTTATGGAAGCTTAGTGTTAAATATTTGATTTGGGTGATTTTGTATGTTGGTAAAGGTTCAATTTCTTCTGAGTTTCTTGGTTGATATGAGAGATCTGGTGTTTCGCCTCTCAAACTTTTGTGATAAAACTTTGAAGAGATGGGTTGCAGGTTTTGGGCCGGTTGTGCCCGGTTTACTGATATGTAGTTATAGATATAGTTATAGTGTTGTTGAGTTATTTGGCATTTTTGTTTTTGAGCTTAGATTTTTTTTTTTCCATTTGGGTCATGATACACTTACCCCAAAATTATCAAAATTGTGCTTTAAGGGTTTGTACCTTGGCAGGGCCCACACCATAGAACAATACTGTAAGAGCACATTCAGTAAATTTTCGGTACACACTTTTGGTGCATACATCATTTTCCTTTTTCTTTTAGGCCCGCGTGCCTTTTTGCGCAGTGTATTTTTTATTTTTTAAGTCATGCGCTTAGTTTGGACTCTTTGTATTCTATTATTGGGCTTTTGCCTTTTTGGTAAATATATTCACATTCTATAAAAAAAAACATGAATAAATGTAAGAGCTTATAGTTTGTATGAAATCTATGATTTTTTTGTGTAGGTTTTAAATTTTTTAAGGGATTCCAAAAACAATCAACCTTATTATAAAAAATCGGATCAATGTTTGACAGATTTTTAACTGAGAATCTAATGAAATGTTTAAAATCCACATAAAAATATCATTTTAACAAAAATGATCCGTACCATAATGAGTATAATTACATATTACTTCTCGCCAGCGCATTGCGCGGGTTACACACTAGTCTAATGTAAATAGTTTAGGCGCACCAATATGTCAACTTAATACTTTGCTTAGGTTCATTCTGCAGTTGCTTTTTGATGGAGCAAACGGACGTTCAAATTCGTAAACTTATAAACTGAGAGCTCTGCATTGGTGCAATGAAATTAATAAATTTGGTAAGAGAAAAGGCAATTAATTTGTAACTTTGCTGAACGACTACTGAATTTGCAAATGGTTCCTACGAACTTTATTTGTTCATAAGAATTGATACAGACAAATGAAGTTTGTTGCAACTCTAAATAATCAATTTATATTATATATTTAGGTTCCAACGAACTATATTAGGTCGTAGGAATTTCCTACGAACTATATTAGCTCTTAAGAATTCTGTAACAACCCAAGATTTTTGGGACGATAATTTATTCATTTTGGAAGAAATAATTATTATTTTATTTGGAGAATAATTAAATTGACATTTGAGGTCAAAACTTAAAGTTTTTAGAGGGTGTTTCGAATGGAAATTTTGAGGGTGTAGTTGTTCCCGGAAGGGTCGAGATAGTCGAAATGACTGTACTTGGGGTTTATTTGGGTTCCAAAATATTTTCAGTTCGTTTATCTCGAATTAAAGTTACCGAGTCATTTAAAGTGTGTATTAACATTTAAAGTTGTGTACCTTGGGAGAGAAGGCTTATTAAGCCTATGGGAGATCAATTCTCTTAGAGGGAAAGAGAAATAGAAAGAAAGAAAGAGAGAAGAATAAAAGAAGAAGAAAAAGAGAGAGAAAGTGGGATTTCCGGCCATTACGCGATCTCGAGGAGGATTCAGACACTACGAACTTGAGGCAAGTGATTAAACTTGCTAAATAATTGTTGTGTACCATTTATTTAATGATTTGTGGATCAAATTTATGGTTTTTAGGTTTAGTTTGTTAAAACCTAACTTTTGGGTAAAATCTTAGATTTGTGGTGTAGATAATGGATTTGAGGTTAGAAATTAGTTGAAATGTGTTCTTGGATGAATTTTAGTGTTATATATGTGATTGGGTTGAAGAGAAATGAAGAGAAGATGATTAAAATGTATTTTGGCAATTTTTGGCTTTGAAGAAATAGCATTTCCGTAACCCTTGAACAGGCCGAATCGATTCGGCCCCAACCCGAATCGATTCGGAATGTTCCAGCTTGACAGGTCTGAGTGACCGAATCAATTCAGACCCTAGACGAATCGATTCGGCCTGAGACAGAATCCCAGGTCTGATGACCCGAATCGATTCACCTTGGAGGCCGAATCGATTCGCTGGGTCGAATCGATTCGCTGGGTCGAATCGATTCGGATTTGGCCCGAATCGATTCGGAAACAGGGGAACTTTGGGAATGTTCTTCTAGGGAGAATTTCATCCCGTTTCGTTTAAGGTTATCGATTGGAAACCTCTATAGGAGTCATGAGGAGTTTGTTTTAGAGATTTTTAGGGAGTTTCCCTTATAAGAAATTATTTGGGTCATATGGACTTATCTGGAGAAATACCGATTAGAGAATATCGTATATACTAAGTGGGGAAGCCCACTACCATTGTGATCTCTATTTGGAGATAAGTATGAAATTGTATGGAAGAGTGAGAATGCGCTAAATGATATTGGATTTTAGGATTATATCCTAATTGGTATAATTTTAAAGGTTCATACAATTAATTGAACCATATTATGAAATGAGAATAACAAATGTCGATTGATGTGCATACGGATATAGAAAATATCCTTGACGATAATTAACTTGGGAGATGTCTCACATAAATGAGAAATGCTAATCGAAGTGCATTAGGATATAGAGAATATCCTCAACGTAAATTGAATTTAGAGACAATTCAAATAAACAAAAGTGATGTGTGACCTTCAAGTGAGAAATAGTATAGTGTATACTAAGTGGGGAAGTTATGTGAGTGATTGACGATTAGTATATCAAGAGTGATTGACGATTAGTATATCAAGAGAGAAATATACTAAATAATGATATTACTTCATTTACGTCTAAGAGCGTAATACGATTATGTAAACAATGCGATGCATATACCTTATGTGATAGTATCTATTGATATGATGTGATGACATATGTATATCTTATGTGAAGGATATATATATATATATATATATATATATAAGTGAAGCATACCTCCTCCTTGCTATCATTGGGAAGTTGCGCGATGAGGGTGAGCATACTGGCTCGAGGAGCAGGGTGTGGATATTACCCAGGTCATAGTCGTCCATTCTATTTATGTGATATACATTTTATTTTTGGGGTGAGAAGTCGTGAGTATGTGTCGTTCTCACTTGCTAGTTAGGAACTATGACCGCTTCCCGAACGTTGGGTTTGTATGTTTAACCACGAAGTAGGTGTCGTTTAGTCCTACCGGTGGTCCCCAGTATGCTACGTTATTCGGGCACTGGAAGATGATAGCATTGAGAGAGATCGCATCCTCGAGTGATAACTCGGTGGGATGGTTATTATTATACTTGAATATGATTATGTGGTATCATATTTGTCTCTAGAGTAAAGAGACATAAGAAGATTGTTTGAATCTCATTCCGGGAGATTTTAATCGGTCTTAAAATCATAACGAATATGATAAAATGGAAATGAAGAGTAAAATATTATATGGTTATATAGTACCTTGGGTATCGAGGACGTAATGGACCTCAACGACCAACATTGCCAAGGAGTAGTGTATCGGGGGGGGGGGATTCTTTGTTTGGATTTCGCTTGCGAGACGTCCCACGCACGAAACGCAGTGTAATGTTGGGAGTGAGGAGAAGTTAGTCCATAATGCTCATATTTATATATTGTATATCTCGACGATCGACAGTGCCAAGGAGTAGTGTATATTCCTTGTTTGGATTTCACTTTGCGAGACGTCCCACGCACGAAACGCCGTATACTGTTTAGAATTGAGACTAATTAATTAATTAATTGGGTAATAAGAATTTGGGTTATATGCGTCATGCATTGAGGGAATAATGAATCTCAAAAATCAATATTGTCAAGGAGTAGTGTAACGGGGGATTCCTTGTTTGGATTTCGCTTTGCAAGACGTCCCACGCACGAAACACAGTGCAGTATTGAGACTTGGGAGAAGTTTAGTCCTTAGCACTTGGTTGCTATTAACTCATATATTTATGTGTATATATGTATGTCATAACTAGAAAATGATAACTTCTAATAAAAGCAAATGTTTATGCATGTTTCACATGTTTTGTTAGTACCGTTGACTATAGATTAAAAATAGTAGAAATGGAAAGATAATTTGGATGGTTTTAATGGAGTATAGAAATTGGGAATAAGTTAGATTTCTTTGTCCCTAGATAGATTTGGGCAATGAATTGGAGATCATGTGCACACGTTTAGTTGCGCGCTTTAGTTGAGAGGTGAGATAGATTTTATGGAGAGTGCGACTCCACCTTAATCATGTCATAATGCATTTATAATCATTATGAATTTTAATGCACTTGCTATAAAATATTTTCACACCTCGGGCTCTGACCCGTTTATATTTTCTCTTGCTATGTATATATATTGTATTATTTTAGGTGTTCCTTCGCAAGGACGCCATTGATGTTATCCATCCCGTGTACTCGATGAGCTGTGGCAGTAGCAGACTGTTGCAGTATTTTTGTTATAGTCGTTTCCTATCTTTTATGTATCTAGATCAGGATTCAATTGTGTATCGGATTTATACCCAAGTGTTGTAGCGTAGCAGTTTCATATTTTATTTCTCAGATCTTTGTATTATCTGTAATCCGACAGCATATTCGGGTATTTTATTTGAACAGTTTCTTGTTCTTTTATTTTAGTCTCCTTTACTTTATTCGAGCATGTGTGTCTCTTATTTTATGTAGAGTTATGTTGTTGCATGGTTGTTATATGTGGTAAATAAAAGTTTTAAAATTTTTGACGCCCTCTTTTTTTGGTAATGGGTTATCAGCCGTGTTTTTTGTTAGGATCGTCTATAGATACTGAGAATGATCCACTTGCGATTTCTGATTATTTTAGTATAGGGCTGGCCACCCGTTATTATTTTAAGCGGGTTGTCACAAATTCCTACGAACCAATATAGTTCGTAGGAAGTATATACCTCCAATAAAGTCACTTATATTAGCCATCACCAGTGTAAGCATATTGACTCACGAAAGGTAAACTGTGGGTTTTGGATTTGTAAACTTACCTTTCAGAGCATCCACCATTGTGGATGCTCCTAGTTCTTTCATTTTTTGTTAACTCTGTTCTAAAATGTGCTTCTTAACATTTTTTGTTAAGTTTTTTTTATCAATTAGTCCCGCTTACGAAGTATGTAATTCAATAAGTCATAACATCTTTTTTTTGCTTCAACATGTTCCATGAAAAAAGATTTTTATTCCAATAGGTTTTATCTGTGAACATGTAGTAAATATTCACTATATATATAAATAGGACCTATTGGAAAAAAAATGTTATGACATGACCAATTAAAAAATATTTTACGTAAATATGACTTATTTGTCAAGCTTCCTTTTTTGTTTTGCTTAAAATGTATATTACAAACATAATACAAGGGACCACGACATTGGTTGAGTGAGTGTTTGAAATTGTTTGGTAAAACGAAGGTTAATAGATTGTTTTTTAGATTGTTTTCTATGTGAATCGTGTAACATGCTTTTAACTGTCATAACTTTCATGTCACTTTTTTTAAGAAATTTTGGAGAAAATTTATGACAGTTTATTTTAACAAAAAGAACATAGAGGCTTTTAATGACGGAACCCATTTATGTGGACTAGTAATGACCAAATTGGTAGTTTTTTTTTCCAGTCTACACTCATAAATGTTTTATGTTTTTCCCTGAAATAGTTTCGAAGCTGACAGACAGATTAGAGCAGGAATGAGAAATTAATTTTGATTAATCTATATTTTCATACAGTCAAGGTATCATCAACGGTAAAGTTTGTCTTAAGTGACTACATCTTAAAGAATTTTGTTTAAGAAGTTTGCATTATATTTTATTTTTCAATTTGGCTGATAGTTTTCTACAATTTTTTCTAAAACATGTTTATATTTAAAACAAAATGCCATTAATTGGCAGGAACAAAGGAATAGAGATCAAGGACTGAGTGACCGCAATGACCCTTGGAATATTGAAGACATTTCCAATTTTATAAACGAAGTTTCATTATGTTTTGGATTTTCCTTAATAAACTATATGTATGGGGATAAATTTTCTCACAGGTACCGGTTAGTATATCAATACTTTGTCAATGCATATGTCAGTTATATATAATGAAATAATACAATTTTCAGAATGTATTAAAATAATATATTTAGTTCAACAATATTCGTAACCTACATTTCCGCCCGCCATTCGCGCGGGATATATGCTAGTAATATACTAAGATAATATACTTTGTTAGTCAAGATGTTACACGTTTTCCCATCAAAATTAGGGTGCCTTGAATGTATTGACAAAAGCAACATGGCTCCAACAAAAAATACAAAAAAAAGGGTAACGCTATTCCCGCTCCCCTAATATCCTCTAGCACTCCATATCAATGCAACTTTACATAGATTGACATATATACCCTTTTTTCCGTGATTGAAGACACACGCCACCTTTATATATTCTACAACATTTTGCTAGCAAGAGTTCTCTTAATATGACTTGCTGAGTTGAAATATAACAAAGAATTTTTTCCCAAATTTTTTTTCCATTCTTCTTAAAATTGCTTTTTTTTTGTTAAAAACTTTTTTTTCTTCATAAAAACTGTTTTTCCCCATTGAAATTGTTTTTATTTTGCTTTAAAAACAGTTTTAATTAAAAAAAACTATTTTTTCTTAAAAACCTTTTTATTTTGTTATAAACTGTTTTTATTTCGTTAAAAATTGTTTTGTTTTGTTAAAAATTAATTTTTTTTGTTAAAAACAGTTTTTTTTTAAATATTTTTTTCTTTATAAACCTTTTATTGGGTTAAAACTGTTTATTTTTTTTTATATATCAAACAACTATATCAAACATTGAAAACCCTGATTTCTCACCAGAAAATAAATGATGTCAAACACGAACCAGTGGGGGTGTGACACAATAAGGTGTTACATTTGGGTATCAACCTAATATTATTGAAAATAAAATTACAGAATTATAAATGCACTAGTTAACTTAGTAAGTATTTGCATGGCTTTCATTTGAATCTAAATATTATTCATTAAATATAAAATTTGAAAAGTACACTATTAAAAATTACATTATCCTCAAGTTTAAAATGCAATTGAATTTATAAAGATGGTTTATGTTTTCAAACTTGAAAAAAAAAGGTTTTTCTGTTAGTGTATGTAAAGTTGAATTGATATGAAGTTTTAGAATATATTAAGAGAGTAGAAATTGCCCTACTCAATATTTAAGGAGGACTTGAAATAACACAGTAGGGTGTTACAGATGTTTTTTTGAAAATTTGATATTTTATAGACGCGATTGGTTAGTGCCTCTGGCACGGGCGCACATCCATTAAATTATGTGGGTCTGCATCAGCAGTACTAATCAATCGCGTCTTTAAGACATAAAAAATACACATACTCATTGGGTCATGTCACGTTTTAATTGAATTGTATTTGCGTTTTGCTAAAAAAAATGTGTTGTGCCGTGTCGTGTCATTTTTATTTGGTTCCTGTTTGTATTAGAAAAAAATGACATTTTATGTCCTTCCATATCGCGTTTCCTTTTAATCGATTGTGTTCATATTTGGACAAAAAAAAAGATTTTGTATCGTTTCACTTTATACTATTTGAACAATTTATCATATTTTTATCCTTACAAATGTGTATTTTGAAAATTTGATGTCTTAGAGACGCGATTAATTAGTGCCGCTGACGCTGACCCATATAATTTAATGGATGTGGGCGCGCGTCAGCGGCACTAACCAATCGCGTCTATAAAATATCAAATTTTCAAAAAAAATCTGTAACACCCTATTGTGTTATTTCAAGTCCTCGTTAAATATTGGGTAGGGCTATTTCTACTCTTCTCCTAATATTTTCTAAAACTTCGTATCAATTCAACTTTACACACACTAACATAAAACCTTTTTTTTTTCATGTTTGAAAACATAAATCGTCTTTATAAATTCAATTGCATTTTAAACTTGAGGATAATATAATTTTTAATAGTGTACTTTCAAATTTTATATTTAATGAATAATATTTAGATTCAAATGAAAGCCATGCAAATACTTACTAAGTTGACTAGTGCATTTATAATTTTGTAATTTTATTTTCAATAATATTAGGTCGATACCCAAATGTAACACCCTATTGTATCGCACCCTCACTGGTTCGTGTTTGACAACATTTATTTTCTGGTGAGAAATCATGGTTTTAAATGTTTGATATAGCTATTTGATATATAAAAATAAACAGTTTTAACCCAATAAAAGGTTTATAACGAAGAAAATATTAAAAAAACAGTTTTTAACAGAATAAAAAAAATTGAAGCAAAAAAACAATTTTAACAAAAAAGTTAGTTTTTAACAAAACATAACAATTGTTATCGAAAAAAAAAACAGTTTATAACGAAATAAAAAGTTTTTTAAGAAAAAATAATTTTTTAATTAAAACTGTTTTTAAAGCAAAATAAAAAAAATTAATGGAAAAAAACAGTTTTTATGAAGAAAAAAAGTTTTTAACAAAAAAAAAAGCTGTTTTAAGAGGAGTAGAAAATTTTTTGGGGAAAAAATTCTTTGTTATATTTCAACTCAGCAATTCACATTAAGAGAACTCTTGCCAGCAAAATGCAGCAGAATATATAAATGTGGTGTGTGTCTTCAATCATTGGGGAAAAGGGTATATATGTCAATATTAGGGAAGCGGGAATAGCGTTACCCAAAAAGAAAAAGCAAGATGTAAATAAATCAAATACATTAACAAAGAAAGAGGGAAAATAAAGTCATCCGCACATACAACTACAATCAATCATTTTCATTGATTTTTCGCATCAAACAACTGTGATTCGTGCAGGGGTGTATAAAACAAGCTGTGATTGGAGAATTTAATTGAAAAAATCCAACTTGGACACTCAACAAAATAAATCAATTAAAGTAAAATAAAGACAGCTGGAAAGCAAATTCACAATTCAATAACACATGTGATATTCTTTTCTCACGCGTAAACCTGTAGCAAGGGTTGTCTCGAGTCTTCTCCAGAGCTATTGCTGTAATAAGAGTACAACGCCAGTTGTACAATCCCAAGAACAGATCCAACTCCATTTGGGATCTGATTAATAAAAATAAAATACAGAAAATGTTATTAAATGAAATGTTAATATGTTGATCAATTCAAGGACAATTTCATTTATATGTTGATCAATTCCATTAATATGTCTGACATACACCGAGATCTTTTCCCTGCTTTACAGTAGAAATGAAGGATGATAGTGACAAGATTTGAAGTAATATTCGAAAAAACATTTTTATTAACTATCTGATCTAAGAGTGTATTTAATTGCAAACATAAAAAATTGATGAAAAATAACTCATTTAGATAGAAAGGTAGTAAATAAGTGAAAAAACATATAAATTTTTATTCTTATTTTTTCTATTTTTCAAAAAAATCAATTCTTTGATGATTGAATAAAAAATATTTTTCACTAAAAATGAGATTTGAGATGGAAAATTTGTAAGGTAAATGAGTATTGTTTTTACATAATGTATTCACAATCAATCAAGGTACTATAAAGACAAAATATGAATAAAAAAAACTATTTTCCATATCAATCAAACATACTTATAAGATTTAAAAATTATTATTCTAATTTTTATAAGCTATTAGGTAGTGGAGCCAGCCCAACAATATATATCGAGCTAACATAAATAAATATGATGCCGTCTCTATCTCACTTGAACATTAATTTCATGCCCTTTTTATACTATTAAAATTGAAAAAACAAATCAAGCCAACTCAAAGATTTATTCCCAAAATATCCATCTACATTAAACACCAAGAAAAAGAAAACGAGATCCTTTATGTTCAAGTATGAAGTAATGCTAAGCATACATTTTTTATAAACAAAAATGACGGTCAGATATTGAAGAAGAATAAAGTTATATGTACCTATTTTTCTATTTATTTTTTCTATTTATTATATTAAAATTTTATATTTTATTATTGTGAGTTTCTCAAGAGCATAAAGTATAATTTTTTATTATCTTATTTTATTCACACATACCAAAAATAAATATTAAAATGTGTCAATGTAATTATATTCAATGAAAAAATAAAAAAAGGGTCTTCACATTTTGTTTTAAGACTTGACATCTTTCTTCAGTGATTAGTATGTATGTATTTTGGATAAAGTTTCGTAATATTTAATGAATGAATGCGTGACGTTTCATACCAACTTAATAATTGTGTCCACTCTCTACATTTATTTGTAACATTAAGGAACTAATGATAAATAATACGGCGACGCAGGTTTTTGAAGGAAAACCCACACATGATGAGGTGCCACATTATCCTTTACATTATTAAGATCCTATTTATTCATTTATCCTAAAACATCTTTTTATTTATTTGTTTTATCACTTTATAATTTTTTTTTCAAAATACAATTTTCAAGTAAAAAAAAGGGCATATATCAAAAAATCCCTCAAACTTTTTTTAATACACGTATAATTCACGACTTTTTATTTTGCACAAAAAAGTCCTTCATTATGCCAAAAAGGTTTTACCATGTTGATGACGCGGACCTTTAAAGATAAGAGAATAAGAAACTTTTTGGTACAATATAAAAAGTTTGGACCAAGTGTGTATTAAAAAATGTTTGAGTGATTTTTTGATATTTGATAAAAAAAATAATCTAATTAAAAAATATAAATACACACTCACTACATATAAATATATGTTAAAATTATATGTGTTAAAATACATCATTGTGTTAATTTTTTTACTTAACGCAAATCAATTTAAAAATTTGACAATGCGATTATGAATATTTTATTTTTTAACTAACACGATCACGACCAAAATAAAACGCGACGTGACATGAAGTCGATTTTTTTTTCATACCATTGGCGCGAACCATTATTTACTATTTTAAAAATAATCTTTTTACTATTTAGGAAAAATGGTCCGTGCCAACGGCATGAAAATATGTCACGTCGCGTTTTATTTGGGTCGTGATCGTATTAATTAAAAAATAAAATATTCATAATCGTATTGTGTAATTTTTTAATTGATTTGTGTTAAGTAAATAAATGATCAATTACCAAAAAGTCCCTCAAACATTTTTCAATACATATTTAGTCCAAGCCTTTTTATTTTGTTCCAAAAAGTCATGCACCCGATAAAAACACTCAATGTGTGCCGCTGGTGAGGCTTGGACTAAACGTGTATTAAAAAATAGTTGAGAGACTATTTGGTATATGACCCAAAAAATTAACACAATGATGTATTTTAACACATACAATTTTAACATACATATTTTTATATATAGCATGTATTTATGGTTTTTAACTGAATTATTTTTTTTTTAACTTGAAAGTTATATTTTATGGAAAAAATGAATTTATAGAGTGATAAAATAAATAAATAAATATTTTTGTTTTTGCTGTTAGGATACACCTAAAGAAAAAATGGGTATTATGGGATTAATGATGTGGCAATGCCACATCATTAAGTTTGGGATTTGCGTCGAATTTTTAGGTCGCTGTAGTCGTGCTCAAAACTAATCAATTATTGACTTGTTGTTGGAGCTCAATTAAATGTTTGTTGAGAATCGTAGTTTTGCCAAACAATAATAATAATAGTAATAATTATTTATGTTGTCATTATTATTATTATTATTATTATTATTATTATTATTATTAAAATGGATAAATATTGCGTAGTGAATAATGAAATATTGGGACATAATATATATATTTATATGGTTCGATAACATGTTCCCTAAGGCACACACTTAGAACCCCAAAATCACAAGGATAGAGTTCCTAAATACAATTAATATGACACAAAAATACTCATGTGAGACTTTCATATTTATTATTTTGAGGTTGAAAACATGTGCCTTAATCCTTAAAGTATATGTTAACATTCCTATTTATATATATATATATATATGAAAATGATAATTCTTTGTTGGGGTAAACACTATGATTTTGCCCATGACAGGTATATATTAAGAATATAAAGTCACTATTAACATATAATTTTCATTTCCAACGGAGTTGCATTTTTAGATGCATCTGTAATTTGTTCACAAGAATGGTGATAGCATTTAGAAAACAAATACTTGCATTTTATTTACTAAGTGGTATTGTTATATTTTTTAGAACAAGCAAAGTGTTTTTATTAATGAGCACATCAACATATGAACACATTTGTCATCATCGAATATTGCTTGTTCAAACAATTAGAAATTTACAAATGTTGCATGTGCCTTTTCACGAATTTTCTGAATATGAAAAAGTCATTTTGTTGAATAAGTGCTTTTAATGCAAATAATTAGAGACTCATCATCCATCAAGAAACCACAGTTGCTAGAGTTTAAGGTCTAAAGGGTGGTTGATAACTTACAGTGATGAATGGATCATGCTTAAAAATCCCATAAGCAAAGAAAGAGAGACTCATAAAGAAGGTTGAAAGGGATAAATAAAACGGCATGTACTCAACACTCTTCGTTCTAATTACCAAATTCTGCATCACGGAACATATTAGAAACGTGTTAGTGGGGAAGAGAGTGCGCACAATCAACAAAAGAAGACAAGCGTAAAAGTTTGCAGAGGAACGCACAATAACAAATAGTGGAGATGCAAACATGGATATCAAAGACGCGACGGTTAAATATCCAACAAAGATTTGCCGTGTTGGAGGCTCAAACATTCTTAAGCTCACAAATATTATCAAAGAAAATAGAGCAAAAACTGCTATCAACAATCCCATCATTTTCACCTGCAAGCAATATCAAATGGTTAGATAAAACTACCTACCACTACAATAACCAAATTGGATTTTTCATAATCCTATATGAGTTCTCAAAGGTAAAAAAGCTTAATAGCAACCACCTACTCATATACGAAGGCCTATTTCTACTTTTGGACTCGATTTATTTTGTATTAACCTAGTCCAGGTCCCCAAGTTTTCACTTCTTGACCTTTGACCTCCAAAATGACATTTTGCGACACTTGATCAACCTTTTGTGACACTTTGTTACACTTTTTATGTCACAAACAGGTGTGCAAGATAGACCCTTGATATATTTTTCAATGCATAAATCCCTATGAAAATACCCCTCTTTGGGGACTTCTAGCGATAGAAGACGATGGTTTTAGCTAATACATAAGGGGATCTTTTCAACAATTTACATAGTTTCTGAGTAATTTTGCATTTAAAAAGTTCAGCAAGTTTCTTACAAAAATAATTCTGTACAATAAAATTCAAATTTCTAGAAAAAGAAACTTGGTAGTATACTATTTTCATACCTAATTTTCAGTCATGTCATAAAAATTTAAACTAAAAGGAGAAAATTACCTTCTTGACCTTCTCTGCGCATGCAATGAAGATTGTAATATATATCAACTGGAAAATGGCTCCAACTGAATTGACTGTAGCAACCAATATGATTCCTGGAGACACAAAGGGCAGGCCATACCAGAGGCATATTAAGCAGTTTAAGAGGGTGTATACATAAGGCAATCCTGAAAATTGCTCTGTTGACTTGTTTCTGATAATTCTTCTGAATGTTGGTCTGAAACATGATTAAATAAAAAAATTATGGTCATTGTAGGATGTGCTTGTTTCTCTATACTTCTTTGAAAAAATTTAGAGTACGTACATTGGTGATACGAATAACACAAAGGCAAAGAGGTTTCCTGTAATAGGCAAAAGCCAACAAAAAAGAAAAAGAAATTGATTATTTAAAATTTTCAGATCACAGCAAAATATAGAAGAAAACACAAATGAAATGAAAAATTCTGCTAAAAATTTAAAATAAATTATCCATCGTGTAGATATTAGGGTGTGTTTGATGGGAATGGGTGAAACAATTTGCCAAGACAATATTTTCTTACCCCTCCCATTTTTTATTTTTACCACGGCAAATTTCCAAAACCTGCTTTTGAGGATTGCACTATAGGCAAACCTTGATAAAATTTCAAGACAAATAGGGGCAATCAAAACAGCATGGAATCTTTCAAATTTGCCATATCATTCTTTACCTACCAAACATTTTCTAGTGTTTTTAGATTGAATATTAGTTGGAATGGTAGCCTTTTATGTTAATCATAGATGTGTATTACCAAATAATAATTTAAACCCAGTGAAGATATCTCATGATACATGTTTTTTTTCCTCCTTTTTCTCAATCAACTTTGTTGGCACGATCTCTTTTTCAAGGTTAAAGTAGTAAAACTTACCTAAATTATTTCTCCCGTTGTAAATATCTCATTGTGGTCGAAAATAACCCCAAAAGGTCAAAAGGAGGAAAAAGTACCAACCTCAAAAGAGTAAATTACTTATATAAAACTATGGTCCCAATTCCAAAAAGCCTTTCAATAGTGTTATATTAGCCCTCAAATTAGCCTCGAAGTTTCAATTGTCCCTACTATGCAACTTGGGGTGTTAAATTGCCAAAAAAAAAAAAAGAAAAGAAAAAGAGAGCGTTTGTTTACATCAATATTGGTCTTCGGACAGCTTGTACTGCAGAAGATACAAATCAAATAGACTATGATTTTGATCTTCTTGTAGGCTGATGGATAGGGGAAATGGGTTAGGATTTTGACAATTTAACCCCCCACGGGGAGGAATATATTTTTTCAGGTGCCAATAAAAGAAATTTGAGCCACAAAGGGAGTAAATTTGCAAGCAGTAAAAATAGTTTAATGATTTTTTACTGCAAATTTCAATTGCTCAGAGAATTTCCTATCATTTCACCCTTTTTGCAAACTTCTTAGCATCTTCGTTGTGAGCTGGGGAAACAATGGAGGGAAATAAAAGGAAAGTCCAAATCTTGATGATTCAGTTGTTTAATATGTTTGGATACATATTATGTATGCGATAAATTTTACGTGGTCATTTAAGTTGCGAATTGCAAAACCCAGATGATTGGAAAATTTATCGCATACATAATATGTAAACAAACATATTAAACAACTAAATCATCAAGATTTGTACTTTCCTTTTATAACCTGACTATATTTACTAATATGTGAACTAAGATATCCAGATATCATATATACACATCTCGAAGATACATCCAGATATCTATATATATAGAGGGAGAGAAAGAGGGGGGGGGGGGGGGGGGGGGGGGTACCTGCAATTCCAGCTGCTTCACTGCAAACTGAATAAGTGGAGAATAACCCAGTGGAAGTCATTGATCAATCAGTTCAAATTTCATTCGTAACACAAAATATGTTTCTCTGTCTCTCCGTCTGGAATATGCGTACGACCATTTGAGATGTGCCTTTTATTAATGATAGAAGAAGGACAATTAATGGTGTAAAGCCAAAGATAATCTTAATTTTCCTCATAAACTGGGACCCACGGTTGATTATAATATTTAACACATGCTTCTTCTTCTTCTTCTTCTTTTCTTCCTCCTCCTTTGTTTTCTAAATGACAGAAAACGTGTTTCTTATATATGGCTGAAATTTGAAGTTCAGATTCAACATCAAATTCAAAGGTGAAGAGAGTAAAAATATCAGGTTACAAAACCTTGGTACGTTACCTTCTCAACCGCTTTCGTGTTTGTAGTCAGTCCTATCTTATCGGTTCCTTTGATAAGTAATGACTCTTTTCTATTACATCGTGAGTCAAAGGTAGAACCTTAAAATTAAATACAACCACGTGGAACATTAGAAATTAGATACCTTCCCCATGTACTTATCACTTATAAAAGTATTGATAACACATGTCAAATCGCACCTAATATCTGGAAATAGTAAGGGACGTGATTCATTCATTTGTGTAAAATTCATTTACGAGTAAAAAATAGATGGATATGGATCGATTAGTGCATTATTCTTTATTCGCAAAGTATATATTATTATTTTTATTTGAATCCTCTCAAATTTTTTGAATTTGGATAATATCCATTGATTTGAAACTTCTCTAAACCTTAACAAAATTATTTTTTATACAATATTTGAAATAGTATAAAATATTTTATTAAAGACGAAGAGAAAAATAAAAAAAGATTAAAAACAAATGCTAACATTCAATGTGTACTAAGTGACTCTTATTGATCAATAACGGGGCATATCCGTGCGAATGAAAGTTTGAGAATTTTTTTCAATTAATACGTACAGAAATATGGATTCTTTTCCAAATTGGCAAAACCACTATCTATTAGTCATCATGAATATGTCAACCAAATGACACAACGTCCAAAATTATAATGACTTTCAATAACAAGATGATCAATGTAAAATAGAGACATAGTGTGAAAGATGGTATTAAAGACAATAGACAAACTGATATAATTTTCTTTATTGTGTTTATACATTAAATAATTCATGATTTCAATTGTTTGTAAAAAATAATCTTGATAATTAAACTATATATATATATATATATATATATATATATATATATAATAAGTTACAGGGGTGTTTTCACTGTTCAATAAGATGATAACACATTTAAGGGTTGAGATTAAGGCCACCTAAGTACGAAATGTAGGGATGAGATCATTTCCCCTTTCTCTATCTCACACGTCTGATATTCGGCCCACACAGGGCTCGAGAAATATTGAGAACGTGATTTCATCTTTAACAATTTCACCCACTCTCTCTCTCTCTACTTACACAATCCTACCCACTCACTCGCAAATCCCAAACAATCTTACATCCCAACTACTCACTCACTCGCATACTCTCTCTCTCTCCCTCTACAGTTTCACAATCCCACCCTTCACTCACAAACCCCAATTTCCATCCGTCCAAAAATCTCTTTTTGTTGCAAAAATTCAATGCATTTCATCTTAATCAACCCATCATCCATCTAGCTCACCATTTTTGTTGGAAAAAATGCACCACCAAGAAAACGGACCCCTCAGATCGGGTCAAAAAACGCACCTACAAGATCGAGAACAAAACGCACCACCAAAATCTTACGTGAAAAAAAAATACCCCTCTTTTTTGATTTTTTGTTTTGTTTTTCGGTTTCCAGTTTTAGTTTGTTGGATAAAAAGTTTGTTGTTAACTGACATCCAAAAAATTTCAGGATATGAGACGCGGGGACTTAGAAGAGAAAAAAAAGGGATAAGAAAACGGACCCCTCATATCGGGTGGAAAAACGCACCAACAAGATCGAGAACAAAACGCACCAACAAGATCCGACGTGAAAAAAAAATACCCCTTTTTTAATTTTTTTGTTTTGGTTTTCGGTTTCTGATTTTAGTTTGTTGGATACAAAGTTTGTTGTTAACTGACATCCAAAAAATTTCAGGATACGAGACGCGGGGACTCAGAAGAGAGAAAAAATGGGATAAGTAAGAATTAAATGTCTTAAAAAAAGGATCTGTTTTTGAGCCATTCCTAGACAAAGGCGACTATGAATAGGGTAGTCGTAGCAGATGGTGCTAGAAGATGTTGAATTTGGAAGAGGGTAAGGGCAGGTGATGTTTTCACTACTAATGATAATAACCAATGTAGAGCTTGAGCTAGCCGCGTCTAATCTCGCCAACTCATGAGCGAGATTCGAGATGAAAATCTGTTTTTTTACTTTCTCTTTCCCTATCTACTAATGGTGTTGGGTTGTTAATTTTTTACATGCGAGGGGTACTTTTGTACTTTTCGTTTTATTGGGTACTGGTATGTTGGCCTTGGCTTTGATTGTTTCTGTTAATTCATACATTTGGAGAAGTGGATAATGATGATACGACTCATATTTCTGTTTATCTTTCTTTTCATTATGTTGTTGAAACTTTCTTTAAAATTTGATGCATTCTTAACAATCGTGTGTACATAGTGAATTTTTTTGTTTAATTTATGAACTTCTTATCACTTTAGAGGAATGAATCCCGTCAAAGAAGGGAATGACATAAATGAGTGGGGTGGGGGAACTGAGAATTTTTTTTATTCATGTTTCTCATTTTAAACAAATTTTAGCCAGCTTTACTCTCGGCACTTCAGTGTTTAGGTTGTGTTTTAGTTTCTTTTGATCGTGGTTATTGTCTAATCAAGAAGAAAATACAAGTACTCATGATGCTTTTCGAGATTTCAAAAATCATTAGGTGACTACTGTAACACCCCGCACTTTTGGGAATAATTAAATTTCACAATTGGCTGTAATTTGGAAATTTTAGGAATCATTGTGAATAATAATTTTTGGACGTTAGGAATGTTTGATGATTTCTGATGTGTGTTATAATTACTTTTGGGACTAAGTAGACGAGTTGGATTCTTTTATTACATGTCGCAGTTGAGTAAGGCGACAGAGGATAATATTTTAATTGGAAAACCCACGTTAATATGTATTGGGTTTAATTAGTGAATTGTATTTAAGTACCTCAGATGGAGATTTCGATAGTGCGGTTGGTTTCGAAATGGCCTAAATAGTTGGATTAGAGTATTCGGGGGTCATAATTGAGTTCCGAAAATTTTTGGATTAAAAGGAACTCACAATTGGGTAAACGAGTCATTTTTGGGTTTAAAGGGATAAACCCTTATTTCTCCCTATATAAGGCTTGAGAGAGGGAAAGAAAGGAAAGAAAAGAGATAAGAGAAAGAGGAGAGGAAATGAGGAGAGAAAAGAGGAAGAAAATGTAGATTTCGGCCAAACTCCGCGGGATTCGACTCGAGGTCATCGGATTTTATCCACAAGGCAAGTGTTTACTTGCTCATTTCTTTTAAAGCATAAATCTCATATTGTAGTTGGTAGAGATAAACCACAAAGATTTTTGGGGTGGGTTTTTTTGAACCAAAATGGGTTTTCGAAAAGTTTAACGGATTAACTCACCCCGTAAAACCTCCAAATTGGAAAACTTAGGATTTAATCTAAATTTGTTGTTGGTTATGAGTTATAGGATGTTTGGAACCCTTTTTAATTGTGTATATGTAGTTGATTGAGGTTGGAGGACATTAGGTGAGGAGATAAAAGCTTGGGAGAAGATTTAATGGCCGAAACAGCTTCTCGGAGAAGAAGTTGTCCGGGTCGATCGATCGATCGATGGCCCTGGATCGATTGATCGATGGCCCATAAATTTTGGCAATTTCGGTTAGTGTTGTTTAATTGGGATAAATTCCATACAAAATTATTTTAGCTTGTTTAATTGAAGAAATAAAGAGTTATTTAAGGAAATAATATCTAGCCATTGGAGAGAAATTATGGGGGTTAGGAGGGTGCTATAATCGTGTGGCACTAAAAGTCTATTTTCAAGGAAAATAAATAGATTGAGGAATTAAATGTTTAGGGTTACTAAAATAGAGTGGGGACCTCCAAATTTATTTTTGAGCGATATGTAAACTTTAGGTTCATGGGAAATGGGATCCATGACTAATTTAATTAAGGATGTTTGGGATGAATAACACTCGAGGGAGTATTTCGGCGAACGATTATATGTAGAAAATTGTGCGTATAGAAAATGTAATTATAAGCCGACAAAAAAATTGAGTAAATCATATGAGGTGACTAGGATGGAATTTGGGATATTCGGAGAGTGTATAAATCCCAAAAAGTGATCAAGGTGCGAGGTATAATTGTGTAAGAGAATGCTTATGGGATTCGTATTTAAGTAGGAGAATGCTTAAATATTATTATGAGATTGGCAAGTATAACCAGATATACATTCGAGGAATGAGAAATATATATATATATATATATATATATATACGATGTGAATACAGTGTATATAATATATGATACGAATACATATATATATGTGTGTGATTGGTATATGTGTACCTTGGAGGCTGATTTTCATGGGCTTTCCTTTGGCGTAGGGTTGGAACAACCAAACTGTATATTTTCTCTAGTGCGATCCAGAGAGGTTGCGCGATGTGGGTGAATCCCCTGGCTTGAGGAGCAGGGAGAGTATATCCCCAGGCCATCTCGTCCCGCGTTCGAGTGCGATGTGTGTACTCCACTTGTAGAGAGAACATGACCGCCTCCACATTTGTGTATATTTTACCATGATCAGTCTGGCTTGGTACCGTGGTACAATGAGTAAGCCCGGATTTGGGATCGGCACTATGAGACTGCATCCTCGAGTTATAGCTCGGTGGGATGGTTATTATGCATGGGATATGTATAATTATATACTAGTTGCGTATAGTATATTGTTTATATATGAAGGTGAATAATCATATATAGTAAATCGTAGATAAGAATGGAAAGAATGATAAGAGTTATTCCTTTCCGGTAAATGTATATATATTCGAATTTATATAAAGCATAGGTTATATTGAGAACTCAATGTTTATATATTAATATATATATGATTTATATATATACGTTGTGTGCTCAGAGCTTAATGGATCTCGACGAACAATATTTCCAAGTAGTAGTGTATCAGGGGGTTCCGTGTTTGGATTTCGCTTCGCGAGACACCCCACGCATGAATTTAGAGCAGTGTTGGGAATGGGGAGAAGTTTAGCCCTTAGTACTCGGGTTAATTAGGATGAGGGGCATCTAGACGGAGTAGTTAGGCCTAGTAACTGATTAGGTTATTTAATAGGTACGCGTTAGCTATGCACTATTAGAAGAGGGGTGAGGGGTAACTCATGGGAGTGTGTTACCAATTTAAATATGAGGTAACACATATTTTTTTAAATATAACATTTATGCACTTGTAAAATATTTTCAAAAATCAGGCTCTGACCCGGTCATCTCTTTTTCCCCTCTCTTGCTATATATATATATATATATATATATATATATATATATATATATATATATATATATAGGTGTCCAGACACAGGGATGCCTGGATGATGATTCCTTCGAGTCAGACGTTTTCTGCCGCAGCTGTGGATGCATGCAGGTTTCTTGTAGACGCTTCCATCCTTGAGATCTAGATAGGAGGTACTGTAGAGACATTCAGGCTGATAGCCTAATTGTATTTATTTATTATTTTACCGCCTTTTTGTGCGGCCTTTGATTTGATTGTAGTATATTAAACCGAGTGTTCAGTTATTTTATTTCTTTTCAGTTTCATTTATATAAACTGTGTGATGGTTTTACTTTGTTGGTTTGATTAAAAAGATTAGTTAAATAAAATTTTGAGGTCAGCCTAATAGGTTATTAATAATTAATTTGGTTTTCGACAGTGATGCTAAAAATGAACCATATAAGACTCCTGTTTTAATTTGGTACAGGAGTGATTGCCCGGTATTTTATTAGGCGGGGTGTCTCAACTACGACTTATCTCCTTCCAATCTAGACATAGTAGTACAAAAGTACATATGTAGCCAAAAAAAATATCTTAAAAGATATGGTAGGTGTATCCTATATTGCGTAGTAAATATTGTAGAGATGACTATTCACGGGAGGTTTTAAAATGGAAAATGAGTTATAAAATAGAAAATAAGATGGCACTTAGTTTTTTTAACATAATTTAAACTAAATATACATTTTTTATTCATATAAAAAAAAGTATTTGGAACCTATCAATGTCGTACTTAGTGTTTGATTTATATACAAAAAAAAAAAAAAATCTGTTTATATAAAAAAAGTGTACATAATGGTTTTTACTCCATCTTTTCCATTGTGTCGTGCCATTAATTTTTAGTTACACCTTAAAGGGGGGAAATTAAAAAATGTTGGCATTGAATTAAATTATTATGTATTAAACCCAAATAATTTAATTACTTAATGTATTTACTATGTAAACTTTGTTTAAAAAAATATTGTTTTAAAATTATGATGATTTTGGAAATTATGACGATTTTATTAAAATTAAACTTTGTTTTGTTAGGGAACGCAATTTTTTCCGTTTCGCAATTACGTACTTTGAGAATTTTTTCCGTTTTGCGATTAAGTACATTTTGAAAATTTTCTTCGCGCCTTCAGGCACGGGCATACCCTAGTATATATATACACACACACACACACACACACAGACACACACATAAAAGATAATATTAGGGATGTTTAGAACAAATATCCATAAATAGAGATAGTCTGTTTTGGATACAAATTATCCATGACGAATAGCTTACTATACATATCCATGTCTGTTTTTACCGGACATTTAACAGTAGTACATATCCATGTCCGTTTTCCCCCGACATTTAACAGTAGTATTCGAATCAGATAGACAAATGATTATATATATATATATATATATATATATATATAGAGAGAGAGAGAGAGAGAGAGAGAGAGAGAGAGAGGGCCTCTCCTGGAAGGACTCCTTATGTTGCAGACCCCGTACATACCATTTTTTTAAAATAGTAAAAAAATAATTTTTTTTATGAAACATCATGGATATGATCTCCACGGTGAGAAGATCATCTCTAATTTTTTTCATCAAAAAATTCAATAAAAAAACCCGTTGAGATGAGGTGATATGTAAAAAATTGTATAAATATGCATTTTCGACCGTTGAAATGTTAACGATCATCTCGCCCACTTATTGATTGAATTTTGTTGATGAAACTTCATGGATATGATCTCGATAGTGAGAAGATCATATCCATGAAGTTTCATAAAAAAATTCAATCAATAAAGTGGCTGGCGCCAACCCAAAATTTCAATGGTTGAAAATGTATATTTATATCATTTTTTTTACTTATCACCTCATCTCAATAGTTTTTATTGAATTTTTTGCCGAAAAAAATTAGAGACGATCTTCTCACCGTGGAGATCATATTTATAAAGTTTCATCAAAAATTTCATTTTTTTACTATTTTAAAAAAATGGTATGTACCGTGGTCTGCATCAAAAGGAGTACTTACATATATATACACCTTAGTAACCAAACTCGTATCCTTTTTTCCTGAATATTTAACAGTGATATTTGAATCCATTCTTCCCGATCTTTATTCGAACAAATACCCGCAAAAACGAATTCGAATACCAAATGGATACGGATTCTCGAATATCTGTTTACACCCCTAATTTCAATATATAATTAATAGGGCAAAAATATTTATCCAACTCTTTAATATCTACTATCATTTGCCACTTATCAATAAAAAAATTGGGGTTTTAATTCACTAATACTCCAGTTGTACATAATTAATAATCATGATTTTCTTTTTGATAAATCCCATATTAGTAGTCCATTTTTCTTTTTTCAACGTAATCAACAAATAAAATTCCACGATAATGAATAAGTCTTGATCTTAGCTATTCATTGAGAATCCTTAAAAACTGTCATTTTCAAATCACTGCACAAAAAATGCCAAAATAACATCTTCACCCGGCTAAGGTTATCACAGTAAAAATCCGTGACAACAAAACACGCAGTTTTCATAACGGATGAAGACCGTGACTACTAAGGTTGCCATGGACGTGCCACGATCAAAGACTGTGACAACCTTATAAAGTTATCACGGTCTTTGATAGGGGTGCAATCAGTAGGTATGGTCAGTAATGTCCCCTTACTAATACCAAAATCACAAACTAAATGGTAAAATCGTACCGTACCAATTTAACGGTCGGTACATCAATACAAAAACCAAAACCAAACCGTTCGGTTTTTCAATTTTTCGGTATTTTGGGACTTTTTTGGTTTCAGCTTCAATTTAGTTTTTTCTCGGCAAATACTAGAATTTTAAATCGGTTTATGCATTCGGTAAATCTGGTTTACATAAACTAAGAATGTCAAAAATTAGTTTTTACAATTAACTAATTTCAACCATACATAAAAGATGTTTAACTTATTCAAAAATTATTTAAAAAAAATTACCTGCTTACGGCTTATTCTCTCTCTCAGAAGACTCAGATGCTCTGCTATTTACTTGGAGCTTGGAACTTGGAACGAAGTTAAATGAATCATTGCTCTGCTCCTTCTTAGATGCGGTTGGGGAACTTGGGGTGCAGGCGGCTCATATGCCGGCGGAGAGGAGGAGAGGGCGGAGATGGAGAGGAGGAACGGAGTAACTCGGAGACGGAGGGAGCTCCTATTGCTGCTGGATTTATGCGACGGAGAGAGGAGAGGAAAGAGATCGTGAGGGATAAAGGGATCGTGCGTGAGGAAGTAGAAAGAGAGAGCCGGTTAGGTTAAAAGTTATAAAACTGCGTGTGTGTGTATCGTATAATAGATAGCGCGTGTAGAAATTAGAATAAGATTAATTTGTATTTTTGCCCCGCAAACTTAATACCTTCTATTATGAAACATTACACAAAGGTACAAAATTTTTTGAAAAACCTAGGTGGATGGTATTGATATGGAAATATGCGGGAAGTTTGGTACGATATTTCGGTACGGTAAATTCGGTAAATCATTTTTTATATCTAAAAACAAAGACTAATCAAATTTTTTACGGTATTTTTGGTTTCGGTAAAATCGATTTTCGGTATTTCATTATATGAAACCAAAACCATTTTTGGTCGGACCAAAATGGTACGGTACGGTAAAAACTCGTATCGGTTGCACCCCTAGTCTTTAATCATGATATGATCGTGACAACTTTAATAACTTAATACCCTAGCCGCTTTATTTTTTTCCCTCGTTTTGGTTTCCCTCATTTTTTTTATCTCTCACGTCTGACTCTATCTCAACACATACATTTATCTCTCTCTCTTTCTCCTTTGTATGTGTGTATGTGGGGAATTGTGTGTGTGTGTGTGTGTGTGTGTGTGTGTGTGTGTGTGCGGGTTAGTGTGTGTGTTTCAGTGAGTGGGTTAGTATAAATTGAAATTGATATTGGTATTTGAAATTAAAATTGAAATTGGTATTATAAATAAAAATTGAAATTGAAATTGGTATCATAAATTGAAATTGAAATTGGTATTTGGTATTTGATATTCGATTTCTCTCTAATTGTAGCAACGACGACCCCCTTTCCTCTTCCTCACATATTTTGGCAACCATCTCTCTCTCTCTTGTAATACCCCGTAATTTTAAATGACTTTTAAAATGGGTTATATTTTAAATTAATGGATTAATTGGATTTTATTATTAATTAATTCATTTGGGTTTTATCCGAATTGTGGATATTAAAATGGATGATTCTGAATATTACTTAGAGATATTTAGGTAATATATTAATGTGATGTCATTGATATGACGGTGTGATATAAAATCGGTAATTTGAATTTTTAGTCAGACGCATTATGGGACGTGTCGGGACTAATTTATTAAATTAAAAAGGAAATTTATTTTCTATCGACCTTATAGTCATTTCGACTGCGTCGTTGCGTCCGGAAGGTTCGAAATAGTCAGAAAAGTCTATTTGGATGTTAATTTTGAGTCTCGGGTCATTTGGAAATGAATAGACAATACGAAAGGGTATTTTGGTCATTTTTCTAGGGGGATGAATAGTGATTTCGGATTTTGTCCTATTATAAGTATTGGTAGATTAAGTGTATGTGGGTTATTCATCTCCTTTACACAAAATAGAGAAGTCATCTTCCTAGAGAGAGTGAAAGGATGCTTGGGAAGGGAAAAGCCTACTTGGGAAGGAGAAGAACAAGAACCAAGGTTCACCACCACCAACCACCACCGGAGGTTGACTGGAAAAGGGACAACCAACTGAGATATACTACACCAAAGGATCAAACCTTCAGTAAAGGCAAGTGTTTGAAAGTTGCAACTTAAGTTCGTATATTGTCCATGTTAGAATAATTATGAAAAGAGATGATTTTTCATATTTGGAAGACATAATGGAGTTGTTATATGGATTTCTAGAAACTGAAACGATATAGGAAGAAAACTCATGTTGTAGGATGAAAATAATCACGAAATAATCATATATCTATGGAAGAAAAATCTGAAAACCATTGAAGTGTTCTTGAAGTTAATATGTTGATGATTTTCTGGAAAATGAGGAGATAAACATGCTTTTTAATCCAATCCCTTGATGATTCTAGGATGTTTAGAGTTTTGGAAATCGTTTATATATGTTGATATATCATGTAGTAAAGATTGTAAGTCATTTGGGATGTTAATATGAAGCTTTGAATTAGCAAAAATGGTGAAACCCGTAGTTGCAGAAAATGCAGAAAACCAGGCAGTGACCTGAGGGATCTATCGATCGACCCCTGCCTTCGATCGATCGACCTCCCCAGAATATGTAAAGTTGTTTCTTTTTAAATGATGATTTTTATCCCAAACCTTTTGTGGATCTTTGGTGATTATTATTTGGATATTATGGGACATAGAAAATATCAGTAAACCCTTGATAAGATTTGAATTAATTTGATTTGGATTCAAGTGATTAAAATGATGAAAATTATATTGAATGGAATTTCGATTTCTAGATTCATTTGTTAAATTCCAAATGGGGATGTATGAGGATTAAAGATAGGACCAGTAGGGGTGATTTAATATAACACCTGGGTATCCTTAAGTTTACAAGAGGGTTCAATCCTAAGTGAAAGAAGGTGTGTTTATAAGAGATTTAAAACTATCGGTTTTAACCCTAATTGAAAGGAGAGTTTAATTCGTAATAATTCGGGAGAAATGATGTTATGGACCAGTAGGATATTAGTGACTTCTTATTGAATATATGTTGAGGAAAAACCTATTTGAATCTTGTGTATTGAGTGAGGGTAGCCTTAGGGTTACAATTTGAACATCAAAGGCTGAGTTTAAGATCATTATTGATTTCGCAAGGACGGAGTGTAATACAAGAGCGTAGTGGTATGTCTCCTGGATAGAGATGGGAGTTTAGAATACATTTGGTTGAAAGAGGGTATGAGGTTATCCCGATCGCATAGTTGAAGTTGTCGGACCTCCTCGATCGACAAAGTTAAGTAGTAGTGTATTGGAGGGGTTCCTTGTTTGGATTTCGCTTTGCGAGACGCTCCGCGCATGAACCATAACGACGTCGGGAGTGGAGAGATGTTATAGGATACGAGGATAATTAAATTATGAAGTAAAGATACGATATTTTAATACGTGGAGTTTAAAAGAGATAAAATGATACGTATGGGAATTATCTTAGGGTAGTGATATTACCTTATTGATATTATATTATAGGTATGATAATGCCTATTTGATTGATTGATGATTTATGTGTATGACATACCTAGCTTACTTGCTATCGGTGGGAGGTTTGGGCGTGAGGGCAGTCATATCCTGATGAATCCATGGGATCTTTGATTTGTTGCTCGAGAACATAGGTCAATGAAAGACTTATCGGGGAGTTGATAAGTCCGCTGACTGTGGGTACATAGGTATGTGCGTGACCCATGGGTATGAGAACTATGTTCGCCTCCAATGATTGTGTTGTTGTTTGTGGTTCGAGGTATCCTTACCGAACCTTTAGTCCCCTATTCGGCGACCTGCGATGATGGGACATGATAGCAGAGTAATGCATTGCACCGCAGCTGTGACTCGGGGTGCTGTATTATATATGAATATATATATAATGAAATAAATGATTGAATGGATATATGTTGTGGTTAACTCTATCTACGGTGATAATTGTAGATAACGGTTAATGAATGTTTATGCTTATAGAATTGAAAAGCTTAATTCATATTAATGAGAAATGATTCATGTTAATGAGAAACGATTCATATAAATGAGAAACGTAAATGAATAATAATGTGACGTATGGTATGGGATATATGGGGATTATGATATGGGAATGGAATTATAATGTGGAAACTAGAAAAGAGGAACCATTAACTAGGAGGTTAATAGGAGACGTTAAGTGTGCACTCTAGTTGAGAGGTGAGAATAGCAAGTGAGAGTTGGATCTAACATGTACATAATAAATGCTTTATTGCACTTGTTAAATACTTGCCGTTTTAAAAATCATTTACACATTCGGGCTCTGACCCGTTTCCTTGCATATTTTCTTTTCTATTGTATCTTCTATATCAGGTGTCCAGTAACAGGGACGCCAACCTTAGCGGATTACGATAAGCTATGGAGCTATGGAGTTTTGCTTAGACGCCTATCATCTTTTGATTCACAATATTCTTAGTTAGGGCATGTCGCCCAAAGGATTCAGTTATCTTTTTCTATCGGAGTCAGATACTATTGTATTCCTGTCTTTTTAATACATTTGACATTGTTGGGATTATTGTAATGGATTTATATTATTTGGGAATGTTTATTCTAATTGCATTTAAATTCTTTTGTGTTATTTATTGGGTTATCAGTGTTGTAGAATAAAATGTGTTGTGTTATACTTAAACTGGAAATGGATTTTGTTAAATTAAAATGTGGAAAGTTTTTAACACCAGCTTACTTGAATATTGGGTGAGTTGTATATGTTTTCGACAGTGATGATAAGAATGAGCCAACTGTATATTCTGTTTTAATTTGGTATGGGACTGGCCACCCGGTATTTAATTAGGCGGGGTGTTACAGGTGGTATCAGAGCATCAGGTTCTAGTGTCCTTTAGGATCTGTACGGCTTATTGTGTTTTCCGCTTTGCGTTCTTTGATGTAGAGCCCTATGTTTAGGATGGTTGATTTCTTTGGTAAGATTCCGTATATATCATTGAATCTTATTTACGTTCGGGAGTGATCGAACAAAGAAGTATGGCAGATGAGGGCCATTGAATGGATAGCGGAGATCGTACTTAGGAGGATATGAAGTATGTTCGAGTATGATGACCGTAGTAGAGGTCACCCCTATTATGGAAAAAAAAATTGAAGAGAGTCATCAGTAGAAGTTCTTGAAATGCGGGAATTTTGTGTGTTACCTAACGAAGGCAATATATTCAAAGGCTTGGGCATATAGGGGAGTGTGGTGAACTAGAACTGGAAAATTTGGGGTAAAATTTTTTCTTGACTTATCGGAGAAAAGTTATAATAGTTGGAGTCAACAACAATCACCCGCAAATGAGGGTATATTTCCTATCTAAGGAAGTATGAGACGTATTGATTTTTGTAAGCAATTAATATTGTTGGGGCTAAAAGGGTTGCTAAACTTAGCCTATAGCATCGTTATTTACGTAGACTCACTAAGGGGTGTGGGACACCTATATATTACATGTTATCACGTGGGTTTGATTTTTATCATGGGATTGCTTACATTGGGCATGTTCGAGCATGATGTGACTATCGACATGCATTGACTTGTGGTATACGAGAGCGTATGTACTACTATTAACCAACATCTTGTCTTCTAGAGAAGAGTAGATGAGTAGACTCTATTTGAAATCAATAAAAAAAAAAAAAACCTAATTTTTTTTAAATCGATAAACTTGATATTTTTTTCGATAAACCAATTTTTTATATACTATTGACTAAGGACCTTAGGAGTTTCGATGACCGACTACTTTAGGAAGTAGTGTATCGGGGTGGTTCCTTATTTGGATTTCGCTTGCGAGACACCCCACACATGAAACTAATAATCGTTGGGAGTCGAAATAAGTTAGGTCTTTGGGATATGAGTTTATAACCTTTGCAAAAATGTTAATATTGAAAGTGGTACGATAGGGTGTATGGGCGCCCTGGATGGTTAAATGGTAGTAGTTTTCATAATTGTGGAACTATAAGTAGTTTGGACTTCAGGATTTATTTGTTTTATATGTGAGGCTCATTTTTCCCAAAGTTTGTCACGAGGACGGTATAGAGAAAATTGGGTAAAGTTTATATTCGATTCAGTTGGAACTATATGGTGAGGCTTGGCGTGTAACATCGATAGGGATTTTGTTAATGTACTGTATGGGCGGTACATCTTGGATTTCTTGCGATGTGAGATTTATACTCGGAGTTGACCTTACCGGTATGACTTATATTCCTGAATTTCGGGACGAAATTCTGTTATAAGGGGGGAAGTATGTAATACCCCGTAATTTTAAATGACTTCTCGACTCAACTTTTTTATTTAAGGCATTTTTCTCTCAGAATTTCGAAGTGTGCAGAACCAAAATACATTTTAGAATAATTTCATTTTTCTGCATAAGTTTTCTAAGGATTTCAAAATCTAAAATCATCCTTAATGTTTAAAAGATCTGAGCTTTCATACCCTTATGTTATAGAGATCTTGTTTGCACCACTGGTTGTTCATACCTATTGAACAAAAGGTTTTGTTGGAGTTTTGCCGTGAAAAAATGGTGAAGGTTATGTTCCGAATTGTAGACAGATGCTTAGCTTCATTGGTGGACACCGAGGCACTTGTGGACACGTGTGCTGTGGACGAGTATCTTAGAAGGATTTCTGCGTGGGCACTGTGGATGAGCAATTAAAGAGAAGAAGAATGTTAAGGCTTGTGGGGATCGAGTCATTATGTAAGTCTGTCTATCTTCCTTTGCAAAACCGTATTATTGTGATCGTTCGGCTTAGGTCGTCCGAGATTTTTCCCATAGTGGTTACCTCTTACATCCGGCATTGTGGACTTTACTTTATTTTACTTGCTTTAATCACCTAGATGTATCTTTAGGATTAAACAAGATAAAATTGGACTTAAGTAAAATTGGTTCACAAACTTGGTGCGTAATTAAAATTTTAGAAAAGGTTTTTGAAAGAAAAATTATTTTTTCTTAAAGCGCACTTTGAAAAAGGGGCTTGCAAATTGTTATCAGAGCTAGAAATATTTTTTTTATGTGTTGATATCTTGTGCTTTTAAGGATGAATTTTTGAAGTTTTGATAGTTTTAGAACTCCTATTTTTTATGGCATAAAATATGCTTACTAGAAAATGCGAATGAGAAGTGCTTTAAAATCAATTGATGAGCATGTGTGGTTAGCGATTGAAAAAGGGTGGTCACCATCAGTCACGACAGAGGGAGAGGCCACTAATTTAAAACCTATTGAGTCATTGATTGAAGCCAAACATAGACTTGCACTTTATAACTCTAAAGGCTTAAATGTTATTTCCTCGTCTGTCACCCTGGATGAATATAATTGTATTATGATGTGTGAGACGTCGAAAGAGGCTTGGGATGTTCTTGTACTCACTCACGATGGAACTAGCACGGTTAGGGACTCTAAACTTCAAAACCTCACAACACAATTTGAGATGATTGAAATATTAGAGAGTGAGACGTTTGATGAGTTTTACACTAGATTGTCTTATATTGTCAACTCGTCGGTTAAATTGGGAGAGAAAATACCCGACAACCGTGTCATAAAGAAAATCTTAAGGTTGTTGCCTAGTAGATTTGATAAAAAAATGACCGTTTTAAACTCCTTGGGTATGCTTGATAAAGAGATTGTAGCTGACTTACAAACCTATGAACTTTACATGTTTACCTCCAAGCAAGTGCCAAAGAAAGAAAAGGGCATTGCTTTGAAAGTTTGAAAGGAGGAGACTAAAGTTTCGAATGATGATTCTGACACCTATTTCGAGGATATAGCTTTGTTGGCAAAGACGTTAAAAAAGTTCCTTAAGTTACAAAAGCAATCGAACGATGCTAAAAGACTTGAGAAATTCAATATCAATAGAGTTGATCAACTCCTAAAATTAAAAGTGAGAATGTTAAGAGGGATGAGTCGAATAGGTGTTTTACTTGTGGGAGTTATGTCCATAAGGTAGTGGAGTGTTCCTCCAGACTTAAGAAGGAGGGAAATAAACTGATAGCATATAATGCCACCTTAAGTGATAGTGAACCGGAAGAGGGAGATAGTTCCCTCATTGAGCACAATTTTGTAGCGTTTATGGAATTTCATGTGAGCGATGATGATAAATCTTCTCATGTGGATGACACTTACGAGGCCATTTTGTGTGAATCCAAAGAGAGTGAGGGCGAAGCTAGTGAGGAGGAGGAGATAGATGTTGAAGAGTTATAAGTTGCCTTTAATGATCTTTATGCAGAACTTAAAGGTGAAAAAGGCAAACTTGAAGTTGCAAGCTAAGTTGAATGAGCGTGCCCTATAAAATAATGATTCTTTAATTGAGGATCTTAGGGTACGGGAGAAGACTCTTCGAGAGAAACTGGATTACGGTTAGAGTGAGAGCTTTAAATAAAGATATTCTAGAATTTGAGGAGTCTAGGCGTTTACTTGAGTCTAGGATTAGTGAGCTTGGGAAAAGATTTAGAGACTCGAGTAAGGTACAGTTTGATTTAGAGGCTAGGTAAAAAATATTGGATAGGATTTTAGGCACCGTTCAAATCAAGGATGATAAGTGCAGTATCGGCATCGATGATCGTATTGCACCCATTCCCAAAGGTTATACCAATCGTGCGAGAGAGCCGACTAGGAACATTAGGAAAGGTCCACATTTAGGTCACATTCTTCGTCATGATTACACTTGAACTCATTGCGATAAGAAGGGTTACCTTAGGCGTTATTGTTATAATCTTAAAAAAGCTCCTATGGAGTTTAAGAATACAGTCGTTTCGGTTCCCAAACCCTCCATGCGTCGTTACACACCTACTTGGGTTAGGAAATCGAACTTAGAAGGCTTTAGAAATTAAACTTTATGGTTCTTGTTTGGTTGCATTTGATTCTTTCCATGCTAAATCTAAAGGATGGTTATGTTGCCATTTTTATCACACGCTAGTCTTTTCCTCATGATATATATCTTGCTAGTATTATGATGTGTATATCTTTGTATTATATTTTTGATTTATTTGAGTCCTTTTTGAAAAAATACAAAATATTTTATTTTGATAAATTTTTTAAAATATAAAAAGATTTTTGATTTATATATTTTTGAGAAAATACAAAAAGATTTTATTTTTTTGAGTCAAAAATATTTTTTGAAAAACACAAAAATATTTTCATTTTCTTTGTGTCATGAGTTTTCACGTTTGATGTGTCATATTGGTGTGCTTGGACCCCCATCATTTCATTATCCATATGGCTAGGACATTTGGTCATAATTATAGATGCTTAGAATGATCTTAACCATTGATTAGTGGGGTTGTTTTGAAGCTGATTTGCATTTGAATTCGACTTTGTATATATGCCATCATTGCACACATGCACGAGTTTATATGAATGTTTGACTTTTTCATGCATATTTGAGTTTGGTGAGACGTTCTCCTCTCAATTTTATCATCTATGCGTAATAAGACTGAGGAGGAGGTGTGCATATAACAACCGTTTGCCATGAGGATTTATATTTCTTAAATTGAAAATATGATGAGTGTTCACGGGAAAGAGCTGCGAGAGAATAATAATCTCGTAATGAAAGCCACCATTCAAAAGAGCCCAAAAAAAAATTAAGGCAATTAAAAGAATCATATGCCAAAAATGGGGTCAATAGGATTTATCTAAGTTGAGAAAAATAGAAACCTCAAAAGAGATAGAAAAAGAAAAATATGAATATACGAGGGTGTTTAGATGAAAAAATAACAACGGGTTTGCACCACGAATCCTAAAGTTAAAAAATTGTGTCATGACGCTATTGTTTGTTGAATCGTCAAAATTTCGAATTTGTGTGCATGTTATTCATGTAGTTCATTAAGATCAATATATTAATTGTCACATATGGCTAAAACTAAGTTTGATGACATTTAGCTATCAAATAAAGCTTGATCATTTCGACGTGTTCAAGTTGTGATTCATTTGTTGTAGTTCACCCCCATTCACTCCACGTCCATGTTTTAGCACATTGTTACTATGTTAGAATGAAACTCACATTGTTTTATTTTTATGTTTTGAGTTTGTTTTGCTACTGTTTCGTATCTCCAGTATCTATTTTGAGCTAATTTTTTCACAGGGAAAACCTTTACCAATTTTAGACCTGGAATACAGATTTTTTTGAAGTCGTTCAAATGACTTCTGGAGTTCGTTCGGATGACTAGTCCAAGTCATTTGAAGTCTGTTTCTAATAACACGTTTTTAATGTCGACAATTGTGTCAGATATAGTCGCTAGATGGGCCATTTTTAGGATTTTTAAATAGGTGTTTTGAACGACACCTTATTATTTTGGGTCGTTCTTGACCTCGTTCAAACGACATACCTATGTCATTCAAACGAAGCATAGTCGTTAGAATGACCATGTATATATTTTTGAGCCCTTGTTCCGTTTCACTACCTGCTTCGTATATGTGATGATTTTCTTTTGTTTTGGTACTTCTGGGTTCATTTGGACAGTTACATGCAGTCAATAGTACTTATTCATGATTTGATTCTTATAATGCATTGACTAATTTAGTCATATCTTAGCTTATATTAATGATTTCATTTGTGTGACTATTTGCTAGATACATGTTGGAATGTTCTGATTATTTTCGCCTGCTATATACTCATATTTACGTAGATATGCTTTATTGATTATTCCATGCTAGATATTCGTTTGTTTATCTTTTTCTCTGGTTGTCTATTTGAGACAAAAAGGGAGAGAGATGATATGTGATGTATAAGGAGTATTTTGTTTGATGAGAACATAAGTTCTTTTTGCATTGGAAATTGGTATCATGTTTTTGATCATATATATGTTCATATTTTGGTATCATATTATCTTGCACAAATCACTACACTAAAAATAGCAATCTGGCACGGTTTAAAACTGTGCCAGATCAAATTTGGCATAGTTTTGAACTGTGTCAGAATTAGGTGTTCCAAAATGACCATTTTTTTCGGGCATGATTTAAAAGTGTGCTAGATTTAGTCAATCAGGAACACTTCTGGCACACTTTTAAACCGTGCCACAATTTGATATTTTTTGCACGATTTTGAACGGTGCCAAATTATTGGATCAAAGAAAAAAAATTAATTATTTGAAAATAAAAAAATTCACAAATTGCAAATCTCGCACGTTGTTGATAAACTAATGTACATACAAACTTCAAAATATTACAAGTCTTAATAGTTTACAGATAAAAAAAAAATGGACAGATTTTTCTCTATTTTCTATACATTCTAAAACCTGCTAATATAAAACCCGCGTAACGTAAAGCCTGCACGACCATAAAATATAACAATAAAATAAAAAAATCCCGCACGACCATAATAAAAAAAAAATAGATTCCTGAACATTTAACGACACTAAATAAACAACCCCCTTTTTGTAAGTTCTTGACTTCTTCGTGTGTTCCACACGGATAAAAGCTAACAATAAAATGTTATCCTGCAAAAAAATAAAATACAAAAGAGAGATGATATCAGTAACCAAGTAATTTTAAAAAAATTGTATTCAAAATGAAAAGTTGCATATACGAGTTGTAATTATTAATATATTTTCAAACCGCGAGTTCTGTGACCACACGGTCAGTTCCTACGAGTTACATTGATCCCGTAAGAGGTGTTCATGCCTCTCACGAGGCTGTTTAGGGTTATTTTGAATTTTCACACTCTAACGGCATGTTTTTAAGCCTAAGTCTAAATATTTTTAATTTATCGTCATATTCTCAAATCGAGAGTCTCGTGATCACGAGGTTAGTTCCTACAAGTTACATTGGTCACATGCAAGGTGTTCATGCCTCTCACGAGGCCTTTTTATTTTTTTGCCCTCTAACTATGTTCTAAAAGGCCCGCTTAGGCTCCGCTTAGGCCCACCAAGGCTTGAGGCTTGAGAGAAACGTATCACCCACGCCTTATTACGCCTTATTCTTAGTAAAAGGCTTAAGGCACACTTTTCTTTTTTAAAAAACAAAGGATTAGTTGACAAATATTGGTTACGGAGCATGAATATGAGAAAGATGGCTACCGAGGTATGTATTATTTTATTATATTACTAGCCTTAGAATAATTAAAATAATAAAAAAAGAAAAAATGCCTTTTTACGTCTAGGCTCCTAATGCTTGAGGCTTGACCTCTACGCCTCGACCACGCCTCGCACCTTTTAGAACCTTGTCCTCTAACGACATGTTTTTTAGCCTAAGTCTAGACATTTTCAAATTGTCATCATATTCTCAAACCGAGAGTCCCGTGACTACACGATTAGTTCCTAAAAGTTATATTGATCCCGTGCGAGGTGTTAGTGCCTCCTACGGGGCCATTTAGGGGTCTTTTGGGTTTTCACTCTTTGACGACATGTTTTTAAGCCAAAGTCTTGATATTTTGAAATTATCATCTTATTCTCAAACTGAAAGTCCCGTGACTACGCGATCAATTCGTACGAGTTACATTGATCCCGTGCGAGGTGTTTGTGCCTCTTACGGGGTTGTTTGAGGGCTGGTATGGATTTTCACCCTTTAACGACATATTGTTAAGCTTACTCTAGATATTTTTAAATTATTGTCATATTTTCAAATCGAGTACCGTGACCACGCGATTATTTCCTACAAGTTACATTGGTCCCATGCGAGGTGTCCGTGTTTCTCACGGGGACATTTGGAGGTTGTTTTGCATTTTCGCCCTCTAACGACATATTTTTAAGCCAAAGTCTAGATACTTTTAAATTATTGTTACATCCTCAAACCGGGAATTTCGTGACTACGCGGTCAGTTTCTAAGAGTTACATTGGTCCCGTGCAATGTATTCATGCCTTTTACGGGTCCGTTTGGGGGTTGATTTGGGTTTTCACCCTTCAACGGCATGTTTTGGAGCCTAATCTATATATTTTCAAATTATCATCATATTCTCAAATTGAGAGCCCTGCGACCACGTGGTCAGTTCCTACGAGTTTCATTGGTCCCGTGTCAGGCGTTCATGCCTCTTACGGGGCCGTTTGGGGACTCATTTGGATTTTTATCCAACGGAGATGTTTTTAAGCCTAATCTAGATATTTGCTTACGTGGAATCCATCCATCAATATTCATTATATCTAACAAATGTCCAATAATATCCAAGCAAATATGAATATCCCGCCTACTAGCATAGTGATGACTCAGCTAAGAATACATAAACCTACTAATTTTATATAACTAAAAGCATAGCGATGCATTCTAAGAACTCGGTATGCCGATTCCAGTATCATTCATTATATGTAATTATGAGTGATAAAGAATAAAATGATTCTAAGTGGCAACCTTTCATTTTGGGAGGCGTGGGCACAAGCATCGATAGAGAGATTTTGATAGTCTATGACGTTGCACAGTATTTCCTTCTCTTTTTCCAAGAGACATGGGTGTGCCTGAATGATTTTACGAGAATCATAAAACTTCCAGTCTCATACAAGACAATTTCAATTTTGGTAAGGAGAAAATTTTCACAATGGGTTCGTCAATATGCACTTAAACTTCTAACAACCATAGCACCACCCAAATATATAGGACATTACGATGAATAACTCAACACTCCCAATAACATGAGTTGTCCCCATATAAGAATCTAGTTTTCTTTAGCCAACCAGAGTTGTCCCCATCTATGACATGTTGTATCCATATATGCTGCATATATGCATACAACAACATATATGCAACAACTATATGCATATATGTTGCAGATATTCACAACAGCATATAGGAAATATATATGCATATAACAACATATATGCAACAATTATATGCATATATGTTGCCTATATGCTGTTGTGCATATATGCAACATATATGCATACAACATCCCCATGATTCTATTGCCCGACACATCTATCGGCAACCCCACAGTGTGTTTTTTAGTCTACCCATTAACCCACCCATGATAGGCCTCTCTCCGCTTATGTAGCACATATAATTCAAAATATCGTAAAAGAAGTATCGGCTATGAAGATTTTAAACAACAAGGTTTAGTTACCTATGTTATGAAGATTATGTGTACATATTATACAAATTACCTATATTACGTTATGAATTAACATAAAGTGATTTGAACAGTTGATATACATTATGAAACTTTTTCTGTGAGTTTACCAATCTAGAATTATAGGGAAGCACAAAACTTAACCAAATGAGCACGAAGCGTAGATTTAGAAACTTAACAACAAAATCATTACCTATGCCAAAAGTACAAATACGTGGGCTTATTGACCTTGATTTGTTTGATGGCTTTTCATAATGTCACAAATGTGTCTCTCATCTTCAATATCCCCATCTGTAGTGAGGAAAATAATAGGAATGGAATTGCGGGTATTGGATAACATCTCTATGGCCTAAAAATGGTAGGGAAAACCATAATCAATAAATAATTTAACAAATACAACATAAGTAGCACAAACAAAAACAAAAAAAAGGCTACTTATGTGTTTTTATCGTTGAAATTTATAAAAGTCCACTGAAAATTGAAAAACTAATTGAGAATTAAACAAGACCTTATTTAAGGGAACCAAAATGTTTGTACCACCCCCCGTGATAAAGTTCATACTAATCCACTGGGTGGTATTATCAATTGCTTCCTTTGTTGCCAGTTTTAGAGATGAAGAATATAGGTAAGTAGCATCATTAAATTCTATCATATTAAACGAGTATCATGGATCAAGATTAGAGAGTGATGCAGAAAGAGCATTCTTTATATCCTCGAGTGGCTTTCCGTTCATACTTCCACATATATCAGCAACAAATATCACTTCCTTTCTAAAAACTTGTTAATTAATTGAGTGAAATGAAATAAATATAATATTAATACAAGATAATGAAATTAAACTACAAATTGACAAGGCACAGGTGAAAAACAAATTGAGACTGAGCCTTTCCTCTGTTTTCAGGGGCAAACAACCATTCTTGTCAATATCATTTGACACACGATATCATACGTACAATATGTTTTGTGAGTAAAATGATATAATGCACACAATGTATCACTTTCTAAGTTATACCACACGATACAATACCGATGGGATATGTACGTTACATACAATTTATAGAACACATAAAACACATACGATATACTGTTTTTTTAACGAATGCTAACTTTTAGTTCAATTTGACCAAGTCCAACTAGGTTAATGGCCAAATACAAAATATCACATAATTTGTGTTAAAAGTAAATTCACTGATGATGAAATTAGTGGCATTGATATTGATTTAGAGTCGTCTATGCAAACAAATACACACAAAACTTCATGGGAAGTCTTTTAAATGCACAGAAAGAAAAAAATAAGTATTAAACCAACCTTTTTACTCTGCTGTTATCCTGGAAATAACTAGATCAAAACATCTCTCTTTGATCAATGTCAAGAACAGATGGGGGCTACAAAAGCATACCACCAAAAGTATGACTAGAAACCTGAAAATGGATAGACGGACCCGAAAGATGAGTTTATTCAAGCTTAAAATAAGTGCTCAGAGAGTATATAAAATATGCGTACCATATCACAATAAAGATAGGAGTATCGTACACTATACGCAAAAATAAAGTCATTACTTGACCATGTAAGAACTTCACATTCATATAAGAAACCCAACTTTCTCTCTTGTATACGTACCTCCTAAAAATAGAAAAAAGGATCATGTCAGTTAATTAACACAAAATATTAATGCAACATCAACAAAAGATAAAAAAATGCACCATCAAATTACTCAACAATAAATATTTAAGAGAAAAAACACAAAGACCCTCCAGTAAAACCATAAAATGTGAAGATACAAAACTCCAAGTACCTATTAGAGAAGGGATTTCATATGATAACATTAAACATTATCAACAAAAAATAAGGCTATAACTAAGAGGGAGCATTGTCAGTCCAAGAAATAGACCCTCCTATTTGGACACCAAAAACATCCAATACATGTGCACATATTGGGACAATGGTGACTAAGCATGACAAATGTGGGGCAATTTTATTTCTTTTAAATTGTCAAGTGTATAACAGTGACCAATTTATAGTTGTAATTTACCTAAGACTAAATATAAATTGATAAAAAAATGGATGCAATCATAACCCTTATGCTGATTAACAAAGAATCACAACTAAATAACATAACAATAATTTTGCGTAATGTGCAATTGGTACAACTTTTTAAAAAAGTGTTAACAAGCCAATGTGGGTAATGTGAAAATATAGATCAAAACATACACATAATACAAAAAACAAAATAAACATCACTATCTCTATATATACATATTATTAAACATACACATATACCGTTGAATCTAGTACATTGATTTTCAATCTAATTTGACCATTGAATCTAGTACATTAGTTTTCAATATAATTACGGTAGAAAAGGGTACATTCTGATTAGTATGAGATATACAGAAAAACATCATTGTCACATAAATTTAATGATCTCCAAACAAATATCCGAAAATTTTTTTGATTAAACTTACAGAGCCAAATATAGTGATATTATTATCCATGAATGTGGGAGGGGGATCCAATTATCGAGTTACTACTAGATACGAAATTTTGGAACCAAAATACTGAGTTATCCATAAAGACGCAAAGCAATGAACATATTGTGTTATATGGTAATTTTCATCTCAAAACAAAACATACAGTATACATAAAACTGAATATGGAACATAATTCAAATATAATGATTGAAATAACCCCAAAATATTTAACCATTTGATGAACTTTTCACAGTATGAATTTATTTGAATTTCAGTGCACAAAACCCCTAATAGAACCCCAAAACATAAAAATTATACACAACACCCAAATCACACACAACAAACCCTAATTTGAACTAAAAAAATCCAAAACTATACCAATTTCAAAATTTTTAGCTAGAACCCCAAATCAAACAAATTAAATCCCCCCGGAACAAAGAGTATACTCACAACACCCAAAAAAATGTAAACACCTTTATGTAAATCAGTTGAACAGGCACAAAGGTAAAACAAAGCACCAAATTCGAAAATACATTTACAAATCATAAATCTCACCTAAAGTTGAACTGATTCTACAAGAACAACCGTTTCGAAAAGAAATTGGTAAACCATAAATTAAATCAGAAATCACAACCACCTCAAACAACCGATTCAAAAATAAATCTACAATTCATAAATCATAAATATCCTAAGTTTGATGATTGTACCCTAATGGAGAAGGAAATAAAAAGAGGCATTCAGAATGAGTAGGACGTTGTTATTCAATCATCAAGTTCAGAAGACATTGTCAAACTCATCATCATTATGCCCCTTGCCAACATCTATCTATTATTTTACATTCTACCACTATAATGAGATCTCATAGTTTGAAACATTTCAAAAACCTAAAAAATTCCTAATTATATTATCAGTATCAACAAAAAGAGGAAATTAAAAAATAAAAAAATGATAAGTTTCTCGTAAAGATTTAAAAGAAATGGAAGGTATGAACTACATAGTTTCTCTCAGACAAATGCCTTGATATGTCATCATGATTAAAAAGAATGGATTAGATCAGACTCATCATCATGTTTGATCATCACAGAGAAACATAACCAAAGCCAACGATGATATTATAAAGTAAATACAAGTGGAATCATAAGAAAGGGAGTTGAAATCACTATCAAGGGAAAAATAATAATAAAGACAAGAATGTATACTTTCAAACAAAATGATGATGATTGTTAGGCTACGAGAGACCCCAATGTCTGCGTCCAAACTTGATGTTCTTATAGGAGTGAAACTCGAAACTACTTTTAGGGTTATCGCCATTGCACAGGGGGTGGAAATTACTAATATACCCATGGGATCAATGGGTTTACATCAAGACGGTCCACTTTGGGAGAGCTGAGAGATGATCGGAGACGGCGAGAGAGAGATGAGAAGAGAGAAGTCAAAGCAGAGAGAGGGATGAGGGGGGGGGGGGGGGGTGAGCAGGAATGAGAAGGATGAGAGAGCGGGATACCAAAGTGATTTTTTAGGGTGTTTTATATTTTAGTGAAGTGTACTTAATTTTGGCACACTTTAAAACAGTATTTGACACTGTTTTAAAGTGTTCCAAATTGTCATTAAATTGTGCCAAAATTTGGCACAGTTTTATACTGTGCCTGATTTTTAATATTAGGGTGTGCTAAATTACTGTTTTTGATGTAGTGAAATCGGTAGCATAATTTGCTCACATCTTTAACAAATGATTTGTTTTACCTTTTGGCATTTTTTATATCATTTGTTCCTCCATATTTCACTGACTATATTTCTGTTTCATGTGTGTAGGAATTCTTCAGCGATTAGAGATTTTAAGACTACATCACATTCAAACAACTCATGCTTTTCGGACCTGCATATATAAGTCTTTGTCCGGTATTTTTTGATTTTGGGTTTTATGGGATAGGATTTAGGTGTCATACGACTTGACGGCCCGACTTAGGTATTTCACTATTTGGATTTTGTCCCGGAATAATCAAAGGGGGAGATTTGTAAGGGAAAAATTTCCAATTGAGTTAATTTGTATGTAATTGACTTATTTCGAAACAAAACTTGTTTAAGTCATAGATAGATTTTTATCTTATCACGATACCCACTAGGTCTATGATGTATTGTGTTGAAGATGTGGCGGCCAAGCTTCAAAGATATATCATGACGTGTTTATTGGTGGACGTTTCACGTATTTGTATCACATTGCATTACGAGATACTCTCTGATATGAACGCAAAATTTTTATGGGACTCGAAAAATGTTTTAAGGATCATATTTTGTTTAAAATAACAAAAATATTTTTAAAAGGTTTTAACTTCGTTTATTCTGAGATAAACGCTGTTTAGAGTCGTGTGAATTCTCACCTTGGTTTTTGGGACTTCAAATGACACGTGATGTCGTTCGAACGACATCTCATTGTCGTTAAAACGACATGTGGGTCTCGTTAGAATGACTTTTCGATTTAGGTTTTTTATTTAAGGCTTTTTTCTCTTAGAATTTCGTAGCTTGCATAACCAAAATACAATTTAGAATAGTTTCATTTTTCTGCATAAGTTTTCTATGGATTTCAAAGTCTAAAATCATCCTTAGTGTTTAAAAGACCCTAGCTTTCATACCCTTATGTTATAGAGATCTTGTTTTCACCATTGGTTGTTCATCCATATTAACCAAAATATTTAGTTGGAGTTTTGTGGTGAAGACATGGTGAAGGCTACGATTCTGAATCATAGACGTTTGCCTAGCTGCATCGGTGGACACCAAGGCACTCGTGGACGCTTGTGCTGTGGATGAGTATTGTTGAAGGATTTCTGGGTGGAAACTGTGGAGGAGAAATTAAAGAGAAGAAGAGCATCAAGGTTTGTGGGGATCGAGTCATGGTGTAAGGCTGTCTGTCTTCCTTTATGAAATTGCATTATAGTGATTGTCTGGCTTGGGCCGTCCGAGGTTTTTTCCCTTAGTTGTTTCCTCGTACATCTGACGTTGTGGACTTTACTTTATTTTACTTGCTTTAATCACCTAGACGTATGTTTAGGATTAAACAAGATAAAATTGGTTCACAAACTTGGTGCGTAATTAAAATTTGGAAAAAGATTTTTGATAGAAAAATTATTTTTACCTAAAGCACACTTTGAAAAAGGGGTCTACAGATTCTACAGTTTGGAAAAGGATGAATTATGAGTGTCCCAAGCATAACATTCTTTTGGAAATATCAACAGATGGTTTCAATCCATGTGGAAATATAAGCACTAATCACATTGTATGGCCAGTGATCCTAGCACTACTAAGCCTCCTTCCTTCACAGTGTGTGAGACCTGAATTTTTGATGCTATCTTTGTTGATACCTGGACCAAAGGCATCAAGTGAGGACATCGATGTCTACTTGGCTCCTTTGATAGAAGAATTAAATGAGTTGTGAGAAGAGGGTGTTTAAGCATTTGACTCTTTTAAAAAAGAAGAGCTTACGCTGAAAGTTATGTTGAGGTGGGAAATTCATGATTTTTCAACTTATGGGACATTATCCGGTTGTGTAGTACATGTTTATTTGGGGTGTCCTATTTGTGGAGAGGAGACTAAATCTTTGTGTCTCATCGATAGCGAGAAAGATATATACCATTGCCATAAGAGATTTTTACCCCTGATCATAGTTTTAGATTTAAGAAAGGTTCTAATTTTTAACTGGGCGGGGTTGAACATAAGTAACATTCGAGAAAAATTTTAGGATCGGAAATTGAAAGTAAATATTCTAATTGTGGCCCCAACTGGGAATGAAACTAAGACAAGAAAGGCATGGTCTAGGAGGTCAATTCAATTTGACTTGACTTATTGGAAGAATAACCCGGTGCGCAATGTATTGGATATGATGCATGCAGAGAAAAACATCACTGAACATATTATGGGCACATGCCATAGGGGGGAGTCAGTTGAAGGATGGAGAAAATGCACGACAATACCTGAAATAGTTAAAACTTAAGCCATAACTATGGTTGAAAGAAGATAGTAGGGGAAGGATAATAAATCCCCCTGGTGCGTTTACTTTGACGAGTAAGGAAATGAAGGTGCTTTTAGACACAATATATAACTTGAAGGTTCCATCTAATTTTTCATCCGACTTGTAAAGGATTGTGAATTATGCTACCCATAATTTACATTCGTGTAAGTCCCATGATTGGCATGTGATCATACAATTTATTCCTCTATTGTTTAAGCATTGTTTCTCCAAGTACAAAGATTTACGGAGGCCTGTTATGCAAATTAGCATCTGCGTCTCACTTTTATGTGGAAAGGTAGTCCATCGAGATCGAATAGTGGCAGCAAAAGTAGGAGTGATCGAAGCAATTTGTGTGTTGGAGAAGTACTTTCTCCCATATTTTTTTGACATAAGTGTTCACTTATTGGTACACCTTTGCGATGAGGAACATCTTTGCGGACCAGTTAGATATCGGCGGATGTATCCGTTTAAAAGATTGATGAAAGTTTTCAAATATTATGTTAAGAATACATGATAAATTGAAGGATCAATTGTAGAGGAATACATCACCATGGAGTCATCAATCTACACTCAGGAATATATGTCTGACTCAAGCAATGTGGATAACAGTGATGAGTTCATTGATGAGGGTCGTCAGGTGATGGGCAAACGAGTGAAATTAATGAGTTTACAACATGAACAAGTAGCTCGTTATCTATTTGACACATAGGAAGATATCGAAGAATGAAAAAAATAAGTTTATATTATTTTAACTTTTATACACGATTAATTTCGTAATATGTTCGTCACGATCAATGAAGAAAATATGATGCGTGTGAGAACAATAAAAGACGAAGAACAATGGTAAAATCATACAACGAATTTAGGTTGTGGGTGTAGTGCTAGGTAATTATAGTGAAAATATATCTTATTAAATGTCACATTATAAGAAAGCATTAAAAATAACTTATTTAATTTGTCTATAATCTCAGCTCTTAAAGACGGGTGATGCGTCATCAAGACTTGCTCGTCTAGCCACTTGACCTTTGTTCATGGCATGCGAGTTTAAAAAGTATTGATTGAATTGTTACGTATTCGATGCAAGTGTGTACAAGAAAAATACAAATGTATAGAACTCGGGCATCTCATATAAGGCTGTTACTAATTTTCGAGCGAGGGCAAAAGATAAAAATCCCGTCAAAGGTGAAATGACTTACTATGGTGTCATTCGAAATATATGTGAATTGGACTATATAAGATTCAAAGAGGTTATGTTTTACTGTAATTGGTAAGAGTCAAGAATAAAAATGCTTGTAAAGTTTTCCTGGCACCAATTTGATCATGGTTGACTTGTCTAAGTTGAAGAGCAATGAGCACGTGAGCGATGAGCCGTTTGTTTGTGATTTTCAAAAGGTCAAACAATTATTTTACTCAGAGTATATCAACAACGAGCCATAGTCAATCGTCCTACATGAGCCAAAGCATCTAGCCAATAGTGTGGATGACTTGGATACTCCTACATAATATGAATCCATTTTAGATGATAAACTGAATTTGAAATAATTTTTTAGTTGTAATGAGTATTCCAATTATTTGAAACAATGCTTAGTTTGGTTTATGATGTTGATGTAAAAAATTAGATTATATCTAATTATTTAATCACAGATAAAATAAAATGAGACAGAGAAATTTTAAAGTGGTTCAGCCTTATAAGAATGGCCTACGTCCATTGTTTCTGTTATTGCTGACTGTTTGGGAATTCTAGATTACAAGTTTTATCAAGAAATTCCCGGTCCCCACCAATGAGGATGATACAATGTATTTATATCCCAGGTTGTACATGTGAAAGGGTAATACATAGCTGTCCATTAGGCGTATACATCTGTATGATAATAATAAGCATTTAATGCGCAGTTAATCTGTTGGTTATCCTGCCATTAATGCTCTGTTCGAGGTGCAGCTCGGACCGCCTAAGCTGCTCGGACCGCCTAAGTAGCTCGATACTCATAAGTTGCTCGGTGTATTAAAGTTCCTCAGAGAACTCTTGTTGGTCGGAGCGTCTGAGTTGATCGGGGAAGCAGAGTTCCTCGTCGCAGTATTGCTCCTCGGATGGTATCTATTGCTCGGAGTATCTGAGTGGGTCAAGGTGTTGCTCGAAAGTATTTGTTATTGCCACGCAGATTGCCATGTGTCTTCACTCAATTGGGCTATGTCAGCAGACTAAATTTGGTATCAACAGAAGCCCCCAATGTTTCAAAGTTCGAAATTTGAGGAGTGTGGAACATTCTTTCTCGAAATATGGTGGTTTTAAATGGTCATCCTGAAATTTAGGAGTATTTTCTTTTGTATTTATTTCTCCTTCCAAATTCGTAGAATCGGACTTTTTGAATTTTCATAACCGCTTCGATTCCCATGCCCTTTTTATCTTTTTAGCCGCCGGTAACGTAACCGTCTCTTTTTGTAATCATTATCTTTACCCATTCTCAAGACAGGGTATTTAAGCGTTGCAGAAAATCCCCTCGTCTTCTACTTTTTCAAATTTGTCTCTTTAAGATTTCCATTGTTTCTCTCTCCTGTGCGTTCATCTCTTTCATCATTTGTTGTCAACAGATTCATCCCTTTCCTGTAAGATTTCTTCTTTCTCTTTGATTTCCTTCTTTCATCATGGTTTATCCTGTAGAATTGATTGATAAGTTTCGCTCCGATTTCTCTATTCCCTCATGGGTTATTTTGGAAGAGCTTTCTGAGCCTTCAGACTATTTTCGTTTGGCTGAGGGACATTGGTTCCCCAGTCTCTTTGTCGCTTAATGTGGCTTTTCTTTTCCCCCAAACCCTTTTTGTCTGGAATTCTGTCAATACTTTGACGTGGTTCCTGCAAGAATAGCCCCCAATACATGGAGAATAGTTAATGGAGTTTATAGATTAAATCAAATTCATGGAACTCGTATAGGAATTCCTGAGATTATGTTTTGTTATAGATGGGTTGTGGGTGATAATACTTTTTATTTAAAAACTTGGTTTTTAAATAGAGCTTTAGTGGTCAATCTCCCAGATGCCAATAGGGACTTCTTTGAGCACGGGGTTGTTATGAAAAATTGGCAACACCCTCCATTAACTGGAGATGATGTTTACCAGGGTCCCAGATGTCCTCCCTATGGCAATGGGATAGGTTGTTTTTATTTTATTTTCAAAATTATGCTTCTTTTGTGTTTGATAAAATGTGTCACTGATATTTTAATTTTGATTTATTTGCAGTTGACAGCAAAATAAAATCTCCAAAAGAGACAGACGTTAACATAAGGCATTTAAAACTTATCTGGAGTTTGCATCAGACTGTTGCCGATTTTTCATAACAACCCCGTGCTCAAAGTAAATCTGCCTCTGGTGCTGGAGAGGCAAAGAAAAGTAAGCTTGATGTCCCAGGAGAGGGGACAAAGAAAATTGATGCACCTCCTTCGACTGCTCCTGTGAAGGTTATCGAGAAGCCCCAGTGGCCCCAAGCAAGGCTGCTGCTCCAAGAAAGGTGATTGTCATTTCTCCGACTAAGACTACATCATTAGTCAAGAACGTTGATGCTACTCTGAGGAGGCTGAAGAAAATCTCCTCTATCAATTTGGCTGAATCCATCTCTCCGCCCCCGACTAGTGGTGTTCCCACTTTTGTTGCCCCGAGCTCTGCTATGAACTCGGTGAAGACTTGGATCATTCCCGAGATCCAAGGTATTGAAGAAAACCTTTCTCGGGACATGGTTACCACATTAGCAGCTCTTCATATTGCTTCTGTAAGTCCTATAGTCTTAAATTTTCATTCTTTCCTTTTTTTATCTGTGCACTGACTTGCTTTTATTTTCCCAGTTGGTGACCTGTTTTAATACAATTCTGAAGAAAGATGAATCTATTAAAACTTCAAGCTCCTCATCAGGTGTAGAGGAAGCCTTGGTAGGTCTGACGCAATCCCTGAAGGATTCTCGTCAGAAGTATGATGATGACAAGGTGATTTGGGAGAAGAGGCTCACTTCGACCGAACAGGAGAAGGCTCAGGTTATTGAGGTCTCCAAGGGGTTGGAGAAAAAAATAAATGATTTGGAGGAGAAAAATAAAGAGCTCGAAGGGAAGCTCAAAAATGTTGGGGAGCTTGAAAATAAGCTCAAGACTGCTGAGGAGGAGTTGGGTCAACTTCGGGAAGTAAGTCGTCAGAAGGAGGAAGTTGAGAATAAATTGAAGGCTGCTGATGATCTTATTTCCGAGAAGCTTTCCCCGGAGAAGACAAATAGGAAATTGGCTGTCAAAAATCCTTCAGCATCGACTGGGATAAAGGGTGGAATAAAGGTTTGGCTGCCATGATATCGCAAGTGAAATATGGCAGCCTCAAATACTTTAGAGATGGATGGGTTGCTGCTCTGCAAGAGATGAAAGTTGATGAAAATTCTGAACTATTTCAGCGACACATCCCGGGCCCCCCTCCAACTCCTGAAGAAGAAGAAGAGGACGAGGCTGCCTCTGAGGAATCTTTCATGGTGATGGGTGATCAAATTTCTCATCCCCGAGCTATCCAGCCCACTGGCGAGGAACTTCAACTTCCCGTTACTTCATTCGAGCAACCTCCAGCACTTCCTGAGCAAACCTCTGTTCCATCCGAGCAACCTACCTCCTCGTCCCAGCCTCCCGAGAAAGTTTTGGGAGACAAGGAAAAGGTGTAGAGTTGTTCGGATTTCTCTTTATTTTATTTTTCTTTGTCAATTGTAACTCTGAACTTTGTACTTCTTCTTTATGATGTAATAAAATTTGAACTTTTGCTTATGCATACTGTTGATTCTCTTCTTCATACTCTGTTTGTACTCTTATTGATTATTGCTTTTTCTTCCTTTATTAGTTTCTGGCCAGGATGGAATTATTATCTGCTCACGATACAAAACTATTAAGGCAATGCAATGAGTATTTCAAAGCTGGTCATTCAGACATGAGTGCAGCGCAAATTATTGACATCCTCGGTCAAGCTGCTTCAGAGCAAGCAATTGAAGCCTATTAGTATTTGAAGTGCCTGCTCGACCTTGCAGTGGCTAACAACATAGCATACTATGATATGATTGAAGATCTCCGGGGCACTCTTGAAGAACTTCAGCAACAATATAAGCAATTTACGGCCCTTTTGCACAAAGGATACGAGAAGAAGTATCAGCAACTCAATGATGATAAGGGATACGATAAACTGTTTGCTGCTTACGATGTGAGGGAGAGAACTTTGAAGGCTGAGGTCGAAGAGCACAGACAGATAGCTGAGTTGTTAGAGCAGGAAAACAATGACTTGCAAAGAGAGGTGTCTCAGTTGAAGTCTGCAGCTTCCACCTTAAACGCTTTGGTCCCTGTGAATGACGAGGGATTCTCTTTCTTGGAGGTTGAAAACGCCAACCTGAGGGATGAATTAGAAACCTTGAAGAGAGCTGGCCCTTCTACATCTACTCGGGGTCGAGCAAGAGATACTCGGGGATGAGCAAGAGCTGCTCGGATTACTGTCGCGGAACAGAGAACTCAATCTGCTCTGGAGAACTAGGCCTTCCAACTAATGGCAAAGAACCAGGCATTGGCTGAAATGTCTAAGAAGATCAGGAATCTGGACGAGCAGCTTTCTGCGCAGAAGTCTGCCTTGAAGAATAAAGAACTCTTTATAAAAAGTCTCCACGAGCAACTGGAAAGATTGACATATCAATTCCACAAGCAGCCCAGAGAATTATGGATGGCTGGCTACAATGAGGCTCTCTACCATTTGGATGATTGTATCCAAAATGCAAATAATTGGGGTTACAAACAAGGATGGTTGAATGCCTTAGGTGTACTGCAACTGGAACAGGGTCATTACCTGTGGGATTACCATAATCCTGGGTTCATCGACCTACCAGTGCCACCATTTAGGCTTGACATGAGTTGGATACCTGCTCGGGCCATCCCTCGGTGTTTGATTTCCAAATACTTGGCGATTACAATCTCCATTCCAATGTTTAGATATCTCGTCCCGAGCACCTACTCGATCGACCATCTGTGATGAACATCAGGATGCTTAAAGATCTTAACTTCATAAATTCCCCTTCTACTTTGAATGATCCACCTGCTGGCGAGGAACTTGTTTCAAAAGCAGAGGGGAAGAAACCAATAGAATAGGAATCTTGATGTAGTAAATTTGTATTTCATTTTGTTCTACATTTAATGAAATAATTTTATTTGCAAATCTTGACTGCCATTGTCTTGTAATCATAAAACACTTTACATCTGTGCATGTATATCTGTTAAAAAGATAACAACATTGTGTTATTTGTCGATCAACTGGAGTTTGTTAAAACTTATTGTCGACTATCTTGAATTTGTGGTAATCTTTTGTCAACTAACCAAACTTAATGATGTTTTGTTTCCCGACCAACTTGGTAGTAATTTAAAAAGTCACGAGTATAAAAAATTTTGCTCGATCACTTTCTCATACTCATAAAATGTTTCCGACCAACCAAGGTCGGTAAATTTTCCTTCTCGACCAACTACAATTAGTGGATTTTTATTCCCGATTCACCATAGTTAGTGGATTTTTCTTACCGACCAACTTTGGCACTTTTTGGAATAGTTTTTCTTTCTAACCAACCTTAGTTGGCATTTTTATGAATAGATTTACTTCCTAACCAATCTTAGTTGGCATTTTTAGGAATAGATTTACTTCCTAACCAACCTTAGTTGGCATTTTTAAGAATAGATTTACTTCCTAACCAACCTTAGTTGGCATTTTTAGGAATATATTTACTTCCTAACCAACCTTAGTTGGCATTTTTAGGAATAGATTTACTGAGTAGTAATAGATTTCTGAGTAGTCTGAGTTTTGTTGAGTAGTGTGTAGCACTAGTATTCCGCAAAAAATTTCCAACAAAAGGAGAGAACTGGGCAGAACACTGTCACTTTATTCATACTGATGAAAATGTATTACATGAGAACTTACATCACTGATAATACTTGCGCAAGTGTTCTGCATTCCATGCATTCTTAAACTCATGCCCTTCTAAAGTTGCTATTCTATAGGTTCCTGGTCGAACAATTTCTGAACTCGGTAAGGTCCATGACAGTTTGCTTCCAATTTGTTGTGCTTTTGAATCACTTTTTTTAGCACATAGTCTCCTTCTTTCAGGTCACACTTCTTTACTCTCTTGTTGTAGAACAAAGCTGTTCACTGTTGGTAAGCAGCATTCCTGATGGCTGCTTCTTCTCTAACTTCCTCGAGCATGTCTAAATCCAATCTTCTCATTAAGTCGCTGACAGGGGAATTGAAATTCAGTACTCTGTGTGTTGGAAGACCCAACTCGGTAGGTATAACGGCTTCACTTCCAAATGCCAGCATATATGGAGATTCCCCTATTTCTGCTCGGGGAGTAGTTCGATAAGCCGATAGTACTGATTGTAGCTCGTTGATCCAATTTGCTTTCACATCATTCAGTCTTTTCTTCAAGTCATTCAGTAGCGTTCTTTTTGTTACTTCAGTTTGTCCATTGCTTTGGGGATGGTCGGGTGCCGAGTGGATCTTCAAGATATTTGACTAATGACAATAGGCAGCGAACTCTTCGTTATCAAATTGTGTTCCATGGTCGGTAATGAATGCATGGGGAAGACCATATCTACAGATAACATTTTTCCAAATAAATTGATACACCTTCTCATACGTCATGTCGACAAGAGGCTCAGCTTCTACGCACTTAGTAAAATAATCCACTACGACGATGAGATATTTAAATCTTCCTCTAGTTGTTGGAAGTGGTCCGAACAAGTCAATTCCCCACATGTCAAATGGCCATGGGGAAGTAATGGGTGTCAACAACGCTTGGGGAGTTCTTCGGATGGAGGAGAAATGCTGACACTTGTCACATTTCTTAGCGTAGGCTATACAATCAGCCCTCATCATTGGCCAGTAGTATCCTTGCGTCATAACTCTTTACAAAAGCGTCCGACCTGCTACATGGGCTCCACGGGACCCTTCATGGATCTCTTCAATCAAGTCTTTCACCTCGGTGGGATGCACACATCTTTGCAAACCTGCTATAATTCCTCGTCTGTACAGAATACCATTATTCATTACATAACGAGCAGCTTTAAACTTCAATTTTTTGGCTGCAAGTTTGTCAGTTGGTAATTCCCCCTCCTTAATATATGCCCTAATGGAATCCATCCAAGATGGTCCTAAATTAAGGGTAATAAAATTCATCATCAAATCTTCATCTATACTCCGACCAGCTAAAACTCTAATTGGGATTGCTCTTCATAGCTCGGTATTCTGACTAGCTGAATAGCAGCAAATTCTGATACCAATTCCCTTGCCTTTGTATGATACCTGATCATTAATTCTCCTTTGGTTGCATATACTCCCATCATTTGATTTATGATCAATTGCGAGTCACTGAAGACAATAACCTATTCTGCCCCCATGATTTTTGCCAAACTAAGACCTGCAATCATGGCTTCATATTCAGCTTCATTATTTGTAGATTAGAATTGGAAGCGTAGGGCATATTCCATGTCGACCTCGTCTGGACTGTTAAGAACAATCCCTGCACCACAGCCTGTTGCGCAAGATGATCCATCCACATATAAACTCCATATAGGTAACTCGTCTTCAAATTTCTGATCTGACAGAGTTCCTCGGTGGAAAATTTGTTGCTTCCTTTCACCCTCTCTTAATATTTCTTGTTGTTCATCGATCATCACTTCTTGCCCTATTACCAACCTAAGTTGGTCTGGGCTTGAGTTTGAAGATTCTGTAACATCCACAGGTTGATCGGTGAGCAGCTTTTGCTCCTCGGTGGTATCAGGATAGGTGAACTCTGCTATAAAATCTGCTATTGGTTGCCCTTTAAGCGATGATCTGGGCTCATAAAGTATGTCATATTCACCGAGCTCTATTGCCCAATACATCATTCTTCCTGATTTTTCTGGTTTATGAAGAGCTTGCCTCAATGGCATATCGGCATATACGATTATAGTATGAGTCTGGAAGTATGGCGTCATTCTTCTACTTGCCTCGATCAATGCTAGTGCTAATTTTTCCAGCTTTGGATATCTGATTTCTGCTCCTCGGAAGGCTTTGCTAGTGTAATAAATTGGTTTTTGCACTCCATTCTCCACTCTTATTAATGCTGAGCTAACTGCATTCTCTTACACGGCCAGATACAAGTACAATTTTTCTCCCATCACTGGCCTGGACAATAGTGGAGGTGCTCCCAGATATTTCTTCAAGTCTTGAAAACCCTTCTCACATTCATCATTCCACTCAAAATTCTTTTGGAGTGTTTTGAAGAATGGGAGACATCTATCAGTTGCTCGTGATACAAATCTGTTGAGTGCTGCTACTCGTCCTGTAAGACTTTACACTTCTTTCTTCGTCATTGGGGATAGCAGCCCTAACAGAGCTTTGATCTTTTCAGGGTTAGCTTCAATGCCTCGTTGATTGACAATGTACCCGAGAAACATGCCTTCTCGTACTCCAAATATGCACTTCGTCGGGTTAAGCTTCATTTGATATTTATCTAGTTGATCAAAGGTCTGGCCTAAGTCAACTAGGTGATCAGCAGCTTTCTTGCTCATTGTCAGCGTATCGTCTACATAGACTTCCATATTGCAACTGATTTGTTCTGCAAACACTTTGTTCATCAGCCGCTGATATGTTGCACCTGCATTTTTCAAACCAAAAGGCATAACATTATAACAATAAGTTCCCCTAGGGGTAATGAAAGAAGTACTCTCCATGTCTTCAGGTTTCATTTTAATCTGATTGTAACAAGAATAAGCATCCATGAAGCTCAGCAGCTCGTGTCCCGAGGTAGCATCCACTAGTTGATCAATTCGGGGCAGCGGAAAGTGATCCTTTGGGCATGCTTTGTTGAGGTCGGTGAAGTCTACACACATCATCCATTTGTTGTTCTTCTTTTTCAACATTACCACATTTGCTAACCAGTCTGGATATTTTACATCTTCAATAAAGCAAGCTTTCTGGAGCTTCTCGACTTCCTCCTGTATAGCTTGATTCTTCTTGGGACTGAATACTCTTCTTCTCTGCTTTACAGGCTTGATCTCCTTATTCACATTAAGCTCGTGACATAAGAAATTTGGGTCTATCCCGGGCGTGGAGTCAAAAGTTTGCTTTCTGCTTCATAAGAAAGTTATCAATTTCTGCTTTAGTGAGGCTTCCAACGACGAACCTACTTGAGTAGTTCGTTCAGGGTGCTCATCGTCCAGAATGATATTTTTAGTAGCTTCCACCACTTGACCCTTCACGAGTTGCGACTCATCTCTAGGATCCAATGTTTTAATTTCTGAACCTTCATCCACTTGATAGGTAGTAGTCTTTTTCCTTGATTCCTCCAGTTCCTCTTGCTCGACGGATGAATAATAGCATTCCCGAGCTACTTTTTGATCACCTTTCACAACTCCTACTCCAAAATTTATTGGAAATTTTTGGCATTGATGTACCGTAGATGGTACAGCCTCGAACTTCTTCAATCCTACTCTTCCCATGATGATATTGTATGCTGATTGAACATTCTTATCCATCACGAAGAAGTGTATTCTTTCTGTTTGACAATAAGTCCATGTACCAATGAATATATCCAACTTGATCGTCCCAAGTGGAAAAACTTTCTCACCAGAAAAACCCAGGAAGGGTCTGTGATAAGGCTCAAGTTGAGATAGTTTTAGATTTAAACTGTCGAAGCACGAGTAGAACATGATGTCTGTCGAGCTACCATTATCTACCAGTACTCTTGAAATCATCACTTCCTTCATCCTCATTTTGATCACCAAAGGGTCATCATGAGGATATAGAACACCTGCGAGGTCGTTCTTTGAGAAACCAATGACCAATTTCTCTTTGTTTACCTTTTTAGGGTGATCCTCCTTAGCTAGATTTATTCGTTGAATGTATGAGCAAGCTTGAGCCTCACAAAGGTAAGCTTTTCTCTCTGCAGTAAGGTCTCCTCCTCCTGCATCTCCACCTATAATAACATTACAATCAAATGTCCCAAAGCGTATCGAAAATACCTCACGTTCTGGCTGCCTTGGTCTCTTTGGAAGATCGGAGTCGTCTTCTGGATCGACTACATGGTCTCTTTTCTTGTTCTCCTCTGCTCGATGAGGAGATCTAGACCTCTCTCTTGTTCGGTTGCTGTTTTTTCTTTCATTTCTATGATCAACATACTTTGCCAGTTTTCCTCGTCTGATGAGTGTTTCAATCTCATTCTGAAGAGCTATGCAATTTTTGGTCATATGGCTATGATCTTTGTGAAACTCGCAATATTTTGCCTTATTCCTCCTGTCAGGGTCTGCCTTCATTTTCTCTGGCCAGTTTAATTCCTCGTTGTTCTTGATTTCTTCTAGAACATGGTTGATGTCTTTCTTCAAAGGAGTATAATTATCAAATTTCTTCAATACTTCCCATGACGACCTTGTTTTTGAGTGTTTATCACTACCATTGTTCTTATGCACGACCTTGTTTTTGACTTTGGCATCCATATTCTTCTTCACAGCCATAGCCTCCTCGGCATTCATAATCTTGGCCGCTTTTCCCATCAGTTCTGACATGGTTTTAGGTGGATCTTTGGCCACGGTGTAGTACAACTTGTTGGGCAGTAGTCCACTCATCAAGGCGGTAATTGTTGTCTTTTCCTCATAATCAATGACTTCGAGCTTCTCGTTATTAAAACGAGTTATATAATCTCTGGTACTCTCACCAGCTTTTTGTCTAACACTTAACAAATGCGCTACTCGTTTAACTGGCTTTGCCCCAAAATAGAAATTCCCAATGAATAACTCGGCCAGTTGAAGGAAAGTTGATATTTTTCCCCGAGGAAGATTATTATACCATATTTGCGCCGATCCGATAAGAGTTCTCGAGAATGCTCTGCATCTCATCTGGAACAGCATAGATGTCGGCTGCAGCTTGGTATTGTTCTATATGAAGGATAGGGTCGGTCTTTCCATCATATTTGGGGATCACAACAGGTGCTTTGAACTTTGATGGTGTGGGAAAATCTATAATGACCTGGACAAAAGGTGTTCATTGAACAAAAGTTCGTTGTAGAGGATTCTTGGCTTTAGCCATTTCCCCTAATCTATCCTCCAGCCTCTGAATAGAACCTTTCCACGCATCGTTTCCTTCCTCGGGCCTGTTGGTTCGAGCAACTGATCGCGTTGATGTGGCTTCCTGGGATCTATCTTGACGAGCAGCTGGTTGCGATTGGGCAGATCCTTCCCTTAAGTCTGATGGTCGTCGAAAGCTCCTCGATGCAACCTTAGGAGGACTTTTGTTACACCTAGGACCTAATAGATCAAAAGGAGATACCCTGCTTAACCTTTCTATTGCACTAGTCCTTTCTGGAGAGAGAGTGATACGTTGTTCCGTATCTGTGGCTCGTACTGACGAAATTCGTCTAGGTTGATAAGAAAAATCTTCAGACTCCTCAGTACGATATGAATCGATACGCCTAGTACACGAAGAAAGTAAACCGGTATTTCTTTGAACACTTCGATATCCTGAATGGGTCGATACTCCACCATGAAGTGTTTGTATGAGTTGTCGCATAGTTTCTTGCATGGCTGTCTGGCCCTGGGCCAGATTTGTCATTATTCCAGCCAGATCTGGAACATTTGGCGGAGCAGATGGATTTGGAGGGCTTCCAGTGTTTCGATTGCTGGGTTCTGGATTATCAGCCATTTGTAATGAATTATTTTTGATGAAAAACGATATTACCAGTCGTTTCCCACAGACGGCGCCAATCTGTTGATGTAAAAAATTAGATTACATCTAATTATTTAATCACAGATAAAATAAAATGAGACAGAGAAATTTTAAAGTGGTTCAGCCTTATAAGAGTGGCCTACGTCCACTGTTTCTGTTATTGCTGACTGTTTGGGAATTCTCGATTACAAGTTTTATCAAGAAATTCCCGATCCCCATCGATGAGGATGATACAATGTATTTATATCCCTCAGGCTGTACATGTGAAAGGGTAATACATAGTTGTCCATTAGGCGTATACATCTGTATGATAATAGTAAGCATTTAATGCGCAGTTAATCTGTTGGTTATCCTACCATTAATGCTCTGTTCGAGGTGCAGCTCAGACCGCCTAAGCTGCTCGGACCGCCTAAGTAGCTCGGTACTCATAAGTTGCTCGGTACTCATAAGTTGCTCGGTGTATTAAAGTTCCTCGGAGAACTCTTGTTGGTCGGAGCGTCTGAGTTGATCGGGGAAGAAAAGTTTCTCGTCGCAGTATTGCTCCTCGGATGGTATCTATTGCTCGGAGTATCTGAGTGGGTCAAGGTGTTGCTCGGAAGTGTTTGTTATTGCCACGCAGATTGCCACGTGTCTTCACTCAATTGGGCCATGTCAGCAGACTAAATTTGTTATCAACATAGGATATGGATTTTTATTATTATAATGTAGTTAACTTGTATTCTTCTAGTGCTTTATTAATATCAGACGACAGTTTACTGATTTTATTCATTTGGATTTAATCAGTTTCGACGGATTGGAATCAAAATTGGTGGGTTGGTTATTGAATATGTTAATTTGGGTCTTACCCAGTTTAACCAATAATTCTTAGTCCGTGACATGATTTGAATTTGATTTTTTTTAGATTTGAATAAGTATTCCGTTTATTTGAAATAACGCTTAGTTTGGTTGATGATATGGATTAGTATTCTTATCATGTTGTAACTCGTATTCGTCCAGTGCCTTAAATCATTTGGATTTTAGTCAATTTAATGCTTTTATTCATTTGGATTTGATCAGTTTCTTATATACTTGTTCGCAATAATAACAACAATTTTTGCAGAAAATGGCTTCATCAGGGCATCACGGTAGAGGAGGCGAGGAAAGCTCGTCTTCCACTAGGCCCCCAAAATGGGAAAAATTGGGGTTCGTCGTCGAGAATAAGATGGCCTTACTGGCTAGATCACTGGAGTTACTCAAGTCGATCGTCGGCTCGGGGTACACGAATTGGAGGAAGGTGCCATAGGAGCTCAATATGGCCATTTGGGGGGCACTACACACTTTATTTTTATTTTTATTTTGTATTTATATTTATGTTTATATTTATATTTATATTTTATTGTATTAATAAAACTAACACTTACTTTCTTTTTGGTTTGTATTTGTTTCACATGAACAATTCGGCCTGCCCCCATATGTCCGCGACTCCACGTTAGAACAATTGAGAGATCAATACAGAACGTGGAAGAAAAACATGCACGGTACTTTGGGGAAGATCGGGAGTTCATATTGAGGGTATGTGACACCGTACCGTTGAAGGACTCAATCTCATTGGTACAGTAACATCAATTTGTTGACAATGAGATCCAGGAGCGATAATTGACATCTTGTCAATTGGGGAGAGAAAACTGGGAGAAAAAGGTTGACGTGCACTACTCGGGCGTACATCTTACGCTGAGGTAGAGCACATGATAATTAGTTTTTTCATTTCTTTCATTTAGTTTTATGTTATTCTAATTTATCATTACTTACTAATTTTTCATTATTTTATTTCAGCATACGGGGAGTGTCTTTGGGGGTAGGCCACATAGGCTCGATGCTTATGTGAAAATTCGAACAAAGAAGGGCAAGTATAAGGAGGTGTCCCCGAGCGTGGTGGCCACGATTATATGTTATAAAAATATCTTACAATTTTTTTTAATTACGTCATAGTTTTTTATTACCTTAACTAATTGTGTACTTTTTGTCATTTTAGGCAAAGATTAAGAAAGTTCACGACAAGCAGTCTGATGCCGAGAAGTAATTTTTGGCTACGGACGTACTAAGCCAAGTTCTCGAGATGAATCACAAGGGGAGTACTACGGGGTGAGCTCTCAGGTGGGGAAGTCGAGGCTCACCGAGATTTAGACGAGCAACACCGGGTTGGCTCATATGGTGTACACCCATGGTGATAATTTAGAAAGGTTGGAGGCAACAGTCCTCAATATGTTCGAGTACATGAAGCGTCAGTCAGGTCCCACCACATGTAAAGGCAAGGGTAAGACAGTAGACGAGGACACCACTGCTCCATCTCTTTCACCCTTATTGTCGATACGCACCCACTCGCCGCCAGCACATAATCCATTCCCCACCTTAACCCCCGTCGAACGGCCTATGTCAACAATGGGTTGGGCGAGCATGTATTTAATAGACATTTTTGGTGGCACGCCGATAGGTAGGGGGTTAAGGGACCCGAACACCCCCCTGGATAGTGTAGTTCATGGATGTGTGTTGGAAGATATAGAGGAAAAGGTTTTCGTGACGCATATGGTGCCCGGAAGAAAGAATGCACCTTTGTGGTTAGAAGAGTAATGCGACATTCGACGAATTGATGGATGTATCAATTCATATGTAGTGTGGCCTACCTTCCTTCTCAGACTTGTACAAAACCCCAGTCAATGACATTATTTGTATATATTTGATTTGAATATTGAATATTAAATGTGGGATATTATTTGTATTTTTTTTATTTGGTTATGGATATTTATTGGTTGGTTATGGATATTTGGTATTTCATATGTAGTTTTTATGAATTGTTGAATGTTTCTTGATATATATATTGCTTGAACATGTTTAAATATGCTGTAATAGGTTAAAATATATTGATGGGCAGTGGCAGTGGCAGTGGCCATACTACCCAACAGTTTTTTTTAATTCTATATAGATTTGTCATGGACTTTGACCATGACAAAGGAAAATTGTCATGGACTTGTCACGGTCCAAATCCGTGATAATTGAACAAATTGTCAGGGATTTGATCGTGATAAGTTTTTCTTTGTTACGGATTTATCACGGTTAAATTTTATGACAAGTTAAATTATTGTCACGGACTTTGATCGTGATAAGTCCATGACAATTTGCTTTATCACCCCAATCTTGTGACGATTTTTGACCGTGACAAGTAAGCAGTTTTGGTGTAGAGAATAACGATTATTAATTTGGGATTGAGATAGTAAATTATTTAGACAGTAAGTTCCTCACCCTTTAATGTATTTCTTATAGATTAAAATATGCAAAAATTTAACACATATGCATTGCAAAAATTCATGTATACAATATAAAATTTCACTTATAAATTATAAAAAATTATATATACATTACAAAAGTTCAGGTATATATTACAGAATTTCATGATTATATATTGAAAAAATCATGTATATGCTACATATATGGAATATACTCAAAATACTTTCTCAATCTATCTTAACAAAAAGAAAACTTAACCACTATGATGTATATGTTGAAAAATCATAAAAATTATAGGGTCATACAACCTATATATTTAGAGCTTTAAAATTTTAGCTAATAAGATGAGAGAATCTCTTTAACACTCTTTGAAGAGGGTTTTGATTTGATCTCTACCCTAATTGCCTTTTCTAAATTCAAAAATTTCAAGTACATTTCCCTTCGACTTACCATATAGTTAATAATATTTCGAAAATCATAAATGCAAATAAGAGTCTTTAAGACCACCTCGATACAATTATGAAAATTTAGTAAAGTTCATTTTACATAATTGTTGGTTTATATCTCACTCTAAACGACTATGCATAATACATATGATACTTTTTTCATTAAAAAAGTCAATTAAAATACATCAACGTTGGTTTAATTGGATTAGTTAAAGGTAGACTTCATATGGCACTTGAAGCACCTGGACAACATCTCAATCGCAATCCATATGCCACATGAATTCAAGGATCAAATTATTGGGGGTCTATTCTTAAACCATGTATGACATTTACTTTTAAGTAAATGCATGTAAGTTCGTTTTGAAAAAGTATCATGGTTGCAAGAATGCATTATATTTGGTTTAAATATATTGTAGATGATTCGGCATAAATTCTTCACATTTATCCCCGTAATTTAGCTACATTTATCATCCCGTGCAATGTTAATTCTATGATTTTATCTCGTATCATTGCAATTAACGATTTCCTGGGAGTACATTATGTTTCGTGTATTTCTCTTATTTTGTGTAGATATTCAATACACTTAAAAGAGAATGAGAAACCGGAATGAAGATTAGAAATTAGGAAGTAAAGTTAAGGGCAAATTCAAAATTACACAACTAGAATTCGGATGAGGGACCGAAAGAGAAAATAAAGTTCATGAGCTCGCAAGCGCGTAGGAAGAAGCAACACCCAAATTCGAGTCCCGATTTTAAAGTTATCAAGATATGATGATGAGGAGAATTAAAGGAAGAAAGAAGGAAAATTCAGGGTGAGAACCGGTTTGGTCCCAAAGGGACCCGGTTCGGTTTTTCTAGAATAGTTGGCCTCAGTACTGCAATTGCGAACCGATTCACCTCTTTATAAAGGCCAATCCAAACCGGTTCGACGACCTGCCAAATTTTTGTTTTTATACTTTAAAAATAGGAGTTTTGTTAAAGAAAAACACTTAGAAAATACCATAATTGCTTTGTATTATTATTCATTCTAGTCAAGTTGGGAAATTTTAGAGAAAGAATAAAGAGCTAGAAGGAGGCACAAATCCTAGGAGAATTATATTTCAAGTATTAATATACTTTGTGGATATTCTTCATCATTAATAAAGTTTGTGTTCTTTCTCCATCTTGTTCTTTGACCTTATGCGTGTTTTCTTAATATTTTCGGGTTTACAATTGATCATTGCATGCTTAAAGTTAATTTAATCTTAAAAATAACTACATGTAACATAAAAGTTGTTGGTCATGCTAGGCTAATTTTCTAAGGGTTGGGATGCATGAACCCAAATCTATGTGTGTTTTCATATGTATAAAACAAGTTCTTGAAATAAATAAATAACCTAAAATGTGTTGTATTATTGAAACAATCGTTGTAGAACTTTTAACTCCGTTTGCCCTAGGTAACCCGAGTGTTTAAGTATGGGACGCGCGTTTTGATAATTCTATCACGCGTTTTATATTATTTCTTACTCATTGTGCAGGTTGATTCCCTCATATATATAATTCTTGGAATAATGCAAGTCTTTTTTCGATTAATTATTTAGATCTTGACTAGTTTTATATTACTAGGGGTTGGAGGATTGTATCTCGACTTTATTTTTTTGCATATAGTTTAAATAAAAAAAATCATTTTTGCATTCATAGTAATTAATTAGGTTGTTTTAATTTAGTAATTAATTATTTTTCTCCAAATCATCATCTTTTCCATCCGTTTGATGAGTTGAGTATTAGGTTAGTTGTCTTCCCTAGTTGTCAATATGCTTTACGTGTCCCTGAGTTCGATACCTGACTTGCTCGGATTATTACTTGAGCAACCTACTTGCACTGAGTCGTAATTCACATGCATTAGAGACACATTTAGAGTCATGTTAAGTTTTTGCGGACTAGGTAGATATACTAGGTTAGGTTGAATTAATATAATAATTTAACTCCCCATAAAAAAATCATAAAATCAAAAAAATCAGAAAAATCAGAAAATCAAATAAAAATTCCAAAATTATCATCTCCATACCTAAATGCAAAACGCGCCTCCTAATCCCATCATCCCCATAGTACACGAAAATCCTGCAGTTGAACTTATCTCCGAGATTTTACGTACCCCAAACGCCCTAGAGTCTATGTACCCCAAATGCACCAGCTTTCTGGGTTCCACCTCTCACACTGCCCAACTCCATCCTGAGTAACACAGCTAGATGCATGCCTAGAGCGTTCGATGAGGAAGTCAAATCTTTAGGAGATAACGTTATATCGAATCGGTGTAGTTACGACACGGGTGAGGGTGAGTTACCATACCGTCCCATAAAAGACCTCTTATATCGCGAGAGAACCATCACTCACTCCGGGAAGCATTATATTCTTGTATGATGCGGGGAAATTTTGTTTTATAAATGGGATTATCGAAATCCTCCCTACATTCCATGGTATGGAGTCGAAAAAGTCTTAACTCGACATTAGAGTGTTCGAGGAGGCTTGCGAGACTTTCAATGACCAAATTTGCCCTCAAGATGTTGTGTGCCTCAAGATTTTCCCCTTCTCCCTCAAGGATAAGGCTAAGACATGACGTTGGTCACTAGCACCGAACTCGATAGTTACTTGGAGGGATATGCAAGCTACGTTTCTCCAAAAGTTCTTTCCCGTACATAGGACCAATTTGATTAGGGCCCAAATCCAAAACTTGAGACAAAACAAAAACGAGCCTTTTGATTGATGTTGGGAGAGACTCAATGAGTTGATTAACATGTTCCCACACCACGATTTCGAGAAATGGAGACTCATCTCCTACTTCCACCATGGTCTAAGATTAAGTTCAAAGTAACTCATTGAGACTATATGCCTGAGAGAGTTCTTAGGTTTAGACTCGGACGATGCAAATGCCCACTTTAAGTATGTCGCCAAGACTACTCAAGCGTGGAATTCATTGGATCCAAATACCTAACCCAAGCCTAGATATGCGTCCACGACTCCTTCCACATTCATAATCTATTACTTGGATAAGGAAGACGAACTTAAACTCCAAATGAATCAACTAGCAAAGAGGATTAGGACTTGATCGAGGATAGGGGAGAGACGCATTCGGCTTCACTCGAGCATTGAGAGAGGAGATGTGCGCGATTTATGAGGTGGGACATTCAATAAAGGAATGCCCGGAGATGCCCGCCTACAAAGTGATGCTTCAAGAGCAAGTGGAAGAGGTAGGATCTTTAAAAGTTAATTTGAATTCCCTCACGAAAATTACTGTAACCCTTCGTGGCAGAACCATCCCGATTTCAATTATGGGCTACTACAACCAGTGATGAATCATAATTCACATTGTGCTCCACATCTGCCACGGCTCCCACCTTTCCAACAAGCTCCACCTATGCAAGCACAACCTCTTGTGCCTTATATTACCCCAACATGTAGAAATCTTGAGGACACATTAAACCAATTCATGCAAACTCAGTCTGCGATTAACGTTCAAAACGGCTAAAAAAAATTCGACTTAAAGGCGTCATTGTCTAAGTTGCAATCCTCCCTAAGTGTCCAAGAGAAAGGCAAGTTTTTTGCCTAAGGCCAAAGACCTCCCCAAGGTCAAAATAATGTTACCTCTACTTTCGACGATAACAAAGAGCAATGTCAATTCGTTACCACTCTACTTAGTGGGAAAAGTCATTGATTTATCAACTCCCCCATACGACGAGCTTAAATATAAGGAGGTTTTTCCTAGCACGAAATAGACCGAAGATGCCTCCTTAAATGAGAGTGACAATGATGACACAAGTATGCCCAAGGTGGTAGTAAGACCCTTTAACGCCGCTCCTTACCCTCAACGGTTGGTTCCTCCCCCAAAAGGAGCCACCTGTGACGATATCTTATAAGTGCTTAAGCAAGTCAAGCTTAATTTACCTTTCTTGAAGCAATCAAGAAAATTCCCACTTATGCAAAGTTTCTTAATGACTTGATAACGATGAAGCGTAGGCTAAGAGTAAAGAAGAAAGTATTTCTTGCACAAAACATTAGCTCGGTACTATTAAGCGACCTCGCACCAAAGTTTTGCACCCACTATTTCGTGCATCATAGGAGCGAGTCGGATTGAGAGAGTGCTTTTAGATTTAGGGGAGAGTATTAATATTCTCCCTTATTCTATCTATAGGCAACTCGATTTAGGGGATCTTAAGCCCACGAAAATCACTCTCCAACTCGCGAATCGTTTCGTGAAGATACCCCAGGGGATTATTGATGAAGATCGTCCAAGTTGACACTTTCTATTGTTTGATAGATTTTGTCATTTGGGACACGGTGCCCTCCTTTTTCTCGGGTAATCATGTTCCCGTGATCCTTGGCCGCCCATTCTTAGCTACGGATATGGTGTTAATTAAAACACAATAGGCAAATGCAGCTCACATTCAGTAATATAGCTCTCGAGACTAATATCTTCAATATCACCAAACAAAAGGGTGATGAGGATAATTACCTCGAGTAAGATCTCATAGAGGAGGTAGTACACGATCATCTCGAGGGTAGTCATAGTGGGAATTTGCTAGGAGTAGGCCTTGTTTCAACTAGTGAGAGTGATGGGATGTATACTGATTTCAAGCACGAAGTAAGAGAGTTGAGGGAGATTTTGGATGAGAATGAGAGTGATAAGGATGTGAGAGAGATTAGTTGGGTTTCTCAGTTCGAGGAATTACCACTGAGGGAGTCACGCATGGTTCCCTCTGATGTGAAATTTCCCACCCTAGAATTGAAGAAACTACTCTCAAAGGTAAAATATACTTATCTGGGAGAGGATGAGACATTTTATTTTATTGTCTCCTCAAACCCAAGTAAAGTGAAAGACTGTAAGCTACTGGATATTTTGAGGAAGCAACGTAGTGATTTTGGTTGGAGCATCGCAGATTTGAAGGGTACAAGTCCCCTAATTTGTACAGATAAAATTTACCTCGAGGAGGACGTGAATCCCTCTAAGGAGATGCTAAATCCCATGATGAAAGAGGTAGTGAGGACTGAAATTATTAAATTATTGGATGCGAGCATCATCTACCTCATCTAGGATATTAAGTGAATGAGTCCTATTCAATTCGCTCAAGAGAAGTCGGGAATGACTATGGTCGAAAATGCAAAGGGTGAGCTTATTCCAAAACGTACCACCACCGACTGGCGCATTCGCATTGACTATCGAAAGCTTAATGCTAGCACTAGTAAAGATTATTTCCTCTTACCGCTTATTGACCAAATACGAGAGTGAGTAGTGGGACACCCATATTATTGCTTTTAGATAGTTATTCCTCTTATAACCTAATTGAAGTAGATGTACTAGATCAAGAAAAAAATGGTGTTCACATGCCCTTTTGGCATGTTTACCTACAAGCATATGTCGTTTGGATTATATAATGCACCCGCGACCTTTCAACAGTGTATGTTTAGTCTTTTTAGTGATATAGTAGAGAGATGACTAGAGATTTTTATGGATTATTTCATCATTTTCGGCCCTCCTTTGACCATTGTCTCGCTAAGCTTTAGAAGGTGTTAACCCGATGTGTGAAAAAGAACTTGGAAGTGAATTAGGAGAAGTGTTATTGCCTGGTTACCAAAGGCTTAGTTCTTGGCCACATCGTTTTGTCCAAAGGTATTAAAGTAGATAGGGCAAAAATTAACATCATTGTCGATCTTCCCCCACTTAAGTCATTAGCGGACGTGCGATCTTTCTTGAGCCACGCGAGTTTCTATCGTAGGTTTATTAAGGACTTTATTGCCATTGCTAAGCCCTTAATAAACCTACTTGTGAAGAATGCCCCCTTTGAGTGGAACGAAGCGTGCCAAAGTGCTTTTGAAAAATTAAAATAGATGCTTGTTTATGCCCCCATTATTCAAGCTCCGGATTGGTCCTTTCTATTCGAACTTATGTGTGATGCGAGTGATTATGCGATAGGATCTATTTTGGGGCAAAGAAAGGATGAAAAGGCCCATGTCATCTACTACGCTGGGTGAACCTTAACCGAACCCTAACTTAACTACTCCACCATGGAGAAAGAGTTTCTAGCTGTAGTCTTCGCCCTAGATAAATTTTTCTCCCACCTCATTGGTTCACCCATTATATAATTTACTGACCACGTGGCTCTTACGTATCTCTTTTCTAAAAAGGATGCGAAGTCTCTCCTCATAAGATGGATCTTACTCCTATAAGAATCAATCTTTCCATAAAAGGTAAGAAAGGAGTAAAAAACGTCATTGCCGACCATTTATTTAGGCTTTTGTCTGAAGTACCTAGTGATCCCATACACATAGATGAATACTTCTAGGATGAGCAATTATTTGCCACTTCCTCTCTCCCTTGGTTTGAGAACATAGTGAATTACACGGTCACATTGTCCATTCCCCCCAATTGGACACCGCAAGAGAAGAGGAAGTTTCTTACTTGGTTGTGCGTGTTATTTTATGATGACCCATACTTATTCAAATAATGTGGGGACCAAATCATGAAAGATGTGTACCAAATGTTGAGATTTCTTGCACCATCATCTGTTGTCATACGAAAGCATATGGAGGCCATTTTTCCATAAATAATACGACCGCTAAGATCCTTCACAGCGGTCTCTACTGGCCTACGATCTTTCGGGATGTAAATGCTTATTATTAATCATGCAATAGATGTTAAAGAATGGGAGCTATCACTTGACGTGACATGATGCCGTTGATCCCTATTATCGTCATTTATATATTCAACTATAAGGGCATCGATTTCTTGGGTACTTTTCCCCCTCTTTTGGCTTCTTATACATCCTCGTGACAGTAGACTATGTGTCAAAATGGGTTGAGGCTGTAGATTTTACAGATCTCAATAAAGCATGTTCAAAAGATCATTTTTCTTTACCAATGATTTATCAACTTCTCGATGCTATAGCAGGCCATGAGTTACTCAGTTTTATGGATGCTTAATTTGGTTAAAACTAGATTAAGATGAAGCCCAAAGATAAGGAAAACACTTTCTTCATTACCAACCGACGAACGTATTGTTATAGTGTCATGCCTTTTGGGTTAAAAAATGCTAAAACTACCCTATTAAAGACTAGTGAATAAGGCTTTTAAGGATCAGATAGGTAAAAATATAGAGGTATATATAGATGACATGCTCACCAAGAGCAAAAATTCTGCTGACCACATAGAAGACTTATCTCAAACCTTTAATTAATTGGAGAAGCACCAGATAAAGCTCAATCCAACCACACGCATCTTCGGAGTACAGGAAGGGATGTTCCTAGGGTACATTTTTAATCAAAGGGGAATAATTACCAACCCCGACAAAATTAAATCCTTGCTTGAAATGCAGTCCCAGATAAATAAGAGATGGTGGAGTCCAAAGACCAGTGTATTACACCAATAAGGCATTCCAAGGAGCATAAATCAGGTATCCACACTTGGAGAAGTCATTCTTGGATCTTATTAAAGCATTTAGGAGGATGTGGGAATACTTTTAAGCCCACACTATTGTTATCTACACAGATTTGCCTCTGCGACAAGCATTGCACAAACCCAAAAAGTCTGAAATATTAAAGTCTTGGGCAGTTAAATTGGGAGAGTATGAAACTGTTTATGAGCCTAGAGTTTCCATAAATGGCCAAGTAGTGGCCGACTTTATTGCTGAATTCACGCATACAGAGGAGCAACATAATCCACATTTGTTAGCCGATCAGACTTCTAAGGAAGAGAGCTTAGACCAAAAGAAAACAGAGATTGTGGATGACCAACCTAAGTCGTCGGCTACTCATGAAAAATTACAATAAAGCAAGAAGGTATTAAAGAATGGAGTATTAGTAGAAAAAGAGTTCTCTGAGGACATCCCAACTTGGCAGTTATTTTATAGATGGATCCTCATGTGCTACTAGAAGTGGAACATGCTTATCATCAACACTTCGAATAACTTGGATGCGGAATATGCATTGAGATTCTAATTCAAGGCTTCTATCAATGAGGCCGAATACGAAGGTTTGATCATAAGACTGGAATTGGCAACATCACTGGGCACCACTCAGGTACTAGTATATAGTGATTATCAACAGATTATTAATCAAAGGTAGTAAATTTATGATGTCAATGGAGAAACTATGATGAGATATTATAAAAAATTAATTAAGTTCATCTCACTGATCACTCTAGTAAAAATAATGAGGAGTCCCGGACTTGAGAATGCCCGAGTAGATGCTTTTGCTCGACTTGCTTTAGCAACTCCAACAGAACTCAGACGAAGAATACCCGTGGATATTCTTTCCCACAGAAGCATTAATGGGATGGAAATCAATGTTATATCTGTGGAATTTGGTTCCTCATGGATGGACCCAATTAGAGAATACATCGAAAGAGGAACACAGTCGTCCGACCATAAGGAATCTAGGAAGATGAGGTATAAGGAAGATAATTATGTTCTAGATAAAGGTGTCCTATACAGGCAAGGATACACTATTTCATTACTTCGTTATGTTCATCCAAATGAAGTGAATGATTTGATCAAAGAGATGCATGAGGTCTCATATGGAGCACACATCGCTAGGAGATCCCTAAGGGAACGAATAGAAATGCAAGGTTACTACTTGCCAACAATGAAAGCAGATTGTGTTGCTTTCACCAAGAAGTGTGATAAATGTAACACCCCGTATTTTTAATGATTTTTATATTTGGATTAATTTAATTAAAAATGAGAAATTGATCGAGTTTAAAATAAATATGAATTAGAGAGACAAGGGTTAATATTTATTTATATTGGATATTATTTATTGAATGATTAATAAATTAATAAGAATGTATTATGATTGTCGTGAGTGAGAAATACGCCAGCTACGGTAATTTAGTAGGGACGCACGTGTCAGTCATATCGGAGCTTAAATTTATGAGATAAAAATGTAATTTAATTACAGGTCATCTAAATGACCGTTTCGAGTACGCCAATGTGTCTTGAAGTGTCGAAATAGTCAAAAATGTGTTATCGGGGGTTTAGATTGGGTCCGAGGGCATTTTTAGGCCAAAACCAGCACCCCAAAGGGGTATCTTAGTCCTTTGGATTTTAGGAGAAAAGAGACCTACTAAATTTAAGTGTATAGGTTGAGGTTACTAGGGTTAGAAGTTACAAAATATAGAGAGGCCACTAGAGGAGGAAGAAGAGGAATTCTAAAAGGTTACCACACCATTCTTGCACCACCACTGTTGTGTAGATCGGAAGGAGAGGAAAGCAATCCCACTATTATTCTGTAGAAATTTAGACCAAATACTTGAGGCAAGTACTTATCTTGATAATTTTGAGAAATATACCATCCATGTTAGTGTAGGATGATTAATCTCATGATACGTAAATTTTGGCTTTAATTTGGAAGATTGAATTCATGTTCTTGGGTAGGAATCATGATTGGTTTAATCCCTTTATGCATGTAGAACGAATCTGATGAATTGGTGTTATGAACATGTGAAGAAATCTGGGTTCTTGTTGAAGTTTTTGAATAAAAAGGATAATCTAGGGGTTTTGGTGATTAATGTTGAATTAATTAGGTTTAAAGGATTTCCTTGATGACTTAATGATTTAATTACGTTAAAAATCGTTTATATATGTTAATTTATGGTTGGGTATATTCGGTTGGGAGTATGTCATGGAGTTTTGGAGAGTTAGAAAGGGAAAAAAACATAAAAACTGAACGAAGAAGACTAATTGCTACTGTTAGAATCGATTCAGCCACATGGTGAATCGATTCAGTTTGCCTTGGAAAATTTTACATTTAGCCTTGAACTCGTAAATGATGATCCAGGAAGCTTTTGGGATACCTTTAAAATTTAGTGATATCTTGATTTTCAATAGGCTAATATTAGTATTGAGACTTAATCATATGAGAAACATTTGGGGCTAAGATTAGTTTGGAATGATTTATAATGTAAAGAACTCAGTAGAATGAGAACGAGTTACGGACGACGAGAAAATGTATGACTTAGACCAGTAGATTTTTTATGAAATAGCTTTTAAAATAATTTAGGTGATACTAGGCACACTTCGGTTAGTGGGAAACACTCGGGAATATATGATGAGAAGTATAATGATAAATTGATAATACGTTGGATATTCGAGAGTTATACTATGTACGGAATATATCAGGATGTGTGTATGTCGAATGATTTATGTGCATAGGTTGTGTGAATACCTATTGTATGATTTCTTATATATCTGAACATACCTAGGCTACCTGTTATCCTGGGAGATTCCGCGTCATGGGAAGTCTTATCCTGATGAGCCCATTGGGGGGATTTTGACTTGTACCTCAAACATAGAACTTAGGGATTGAGAACTACTTGTGTGAATGAGAGTGTGACCATTCATTTGGGTGCGTTAGGTGTGTGCGTAGTCCAAAGGCTTAGGACTATTTTCGCCTCCAAATTGTATAAATTATGAATGTATGGTTCGAGAGTGATTTCTAACCCGGTGTCATTTATTTAGTACGTGACGTACCAAGTCTTGAAAGCTAAGTATGATTGAATTGCAGGTCTCCACCTAGGGTTGCCGTATTCATATTTTTTACAAGTGTGGTGTTTATGTAAGGACATATTTTTTATAAGTTCGTTATCAATTTATTATGTCTTATACCGCTACACCGTCGAAGAGCATTCAAGAGCCATCTACATCAAGACGGATCCGAATTAATCAAGTTCTTCATCATTCAAGAATCCGCAAAGTTTACTTTGGTACGGTTTTGTTTTTTATACCTTAACTTTACACTTGGAGCTTTTGGGATATTTTTACAGAATATTTTCTAAGTGTGGAGCGGACTTTTTCGTCAAATTTTGAGAATGAGTATTTTTTCTAAGTCTTGGAGTGGACTTTAAAATAATATTTTTTGATGTAACAGTCGTTCAAACAATTTAGAACTATCGTTCGCGCGAGATAGGCATGTCGCGCGATCTCGTTCGAGCGACAGCTGTCCTTCGTTCGAGCGACATTCTGATCTCGTTCGAATGAGCACAGTTTTCGAGGAGTCTTGTTTTTCTATAAAAACTCATTATGTGGTTTCATTTTGTTTAAGAAGTCCCAACGTTTTATAGAATAGAAAAACTATGAAAGCAGAATTCTTTTGGCTTCTTCCATTTAGGTTTTAATTACCTCTTTGTTTTCAATCCACAAAACTCCCAGGTGCTTTAGTGAATTGTTTTGGTGTTTGAAGAACACACTTTGTTATTATTTACTCTTGTGGGGAGGGTAACCTAAACCGAGAAGACTGCGTGTCTCGAATTGCGGTCCTTGTGGTATAGCTGCGTGTGAACCATTGCTGTTTTGTTTCTAGACGTTGTTTTGGAGGTTTGTCCAAGACACCGTGCGTTACTCTTGTGGGCGAAAGAAAGTTGGTATGTAAGTCAATGGGCTTATAAACTTGTCAAAGTTCGAGAAATAAAAAGGTTTTTCCCTTTGGGGATTTTCCCTTAAACTTGTGTCGCATGCTTTATTTATTTATGGATTGACACACGCACATACGTAGTTGAATGGTTTTGGGGCTGATTTAAGTTTGTTTAAAAATAGACTCTAATTAAATAAGGTTTAATTGGAAACTTGCGAATAATTTAAAATCGATATCACACAACACATTTATTTTGGTTTTTCAAATTGGTATCAGAGCCGATTACGCTAACTTATCGCATGATCTTGATTTTTCAAGGATTTATTTTTTTAACATTTTGACTTCTCACGTCGTCAAATTGGTATCAGAGCGGGTTACGCTAATTTATCCTACGATCCTGATTTTTCAAGGATTTTTTTTATACAATTTGACTTCTCACGTCGTCAAATTGGTATCAGAGCATGTTACACTATTTTATTGTGTATTCCTATTTTCCGTAAAATTGTGTGATATTGATTTTTTGAAAAATCATTTTTGTGAAAAATCGCAATTTTTTTGATGGAGCACTTATCTAATAGCATTCCCCCCTTTGATGACACGAGTCAGACTTTTGTTGATATAAATCGTTTGAATTTGACATTTGCGAAAAGAATTGATTTTTTGGAAAAATAAAATTCTCGTTTTAAATCCGCGTTCGATCTTTTGCAAACGGTTCAAAATCAAAGAGATTTTTATCGTTAAAAATTGTTTCCTTGGACCATGACTTTGTTGCTTTAAAATTGTTCAAGAAGGAAAGTGATGATAGGGTCCTATTTTTAGAAAAACAATTGGAGGACCTTAAAAATTCGATGGTTTGTGTTTGTGCCAAAGATGAAAAAAATATTTTAATCAATGAGTTTGTGGCACATCAAGAGAATCTTAGGGAAAAGTTTTCTTTAATTGAGGGAGAGAGAGATACCCTTTTAGGAATTGTTGAAAATTTGAAAAAGGCGTCCCTTAAATTGGAAGAGTCTAATTCTTTGCTTGAGTAAAAAAAATTTAAGTTAAAAAATGATTTGACAGACTCGAGTAGGTTTGATAGTGATGGTACTAGATTATCTTGTTCTCATTCTTCTAGTGCTAAAGCCAAAAATATTATTTATTTTAGAGGGTCAACCAATTTCAAGGATGTTAGAAAAGATCAACCCATAGGTGCCGTTCCACCCGTTGACACATGTTCATATTGTGGTAGAAAAGGTCACCTTAGGAGTTTTTATTTTGATCTTGGAAAATGTCCTAGGAATTTTATGTCTAGTGTTCCCTTGGTTCCTAAATATCCCACATGAAGTTTCACATCTATTTGGGTTAGGAAATCACTTTTAGAGACACTAGATTTTAGACAAGTTGATTCTCGTTTGCTTGCACATGATTCTTCTCTTGCCATATCATATAGATGATTGTGTTTGCATGTTTGCCATACGTTAGTTATGCTTTTTGATATATTTTTGCTAGCGTTGTGACATTTACTTTTTGTATAGATTTTTTGTTTTTGAAATTTTTTGAAAAATACAAAAAGATTTTTTTTTGAAAAATCCAAAAAGACTTCTGTATTTTGTTTGCACCGTTTATGGATGGACACTTAGGATGACTGAGTCATTCCATTTTTTCATGTGACTATTTGATAGTGTTTTGAGACAATAGGTCAATTCATCCATGTACTTTATAATGTTTGGAGACATTAAGATGTAATTAAGTGTTACTTCCTACATGTTTGACTCATGATTTCCTTTATTACACACATGCACAGATTTGTTTGATTATTGTGCTTGTCTTATCACATGTTGGTTGGGTGTTTTCACTTCAATCCTGTCCTTAAAACGAACCAAGTGTGATAAAACTTGATAAGAAAGTGGTGCAGGTTAGAACCGTTTGTGAATTTGTGTGCTTTATTTGAAAACGGTGAAGGACTACGAAAGGTATATATTTATCCTTTGCGATTAAGCCACCGTTTAAATTGGACCTAAAAAATTGAGGAATTTTATTATCCGGGGTCCAAAGAGGTTTAAAAGAGCCTGAAAAAATTTAAAGGCAATAAAAAAAAATTCATGCCAATTATGGGCCATTTAGGTTTTTGCACCAATTCTCCAAAGTGTGAGAATTTAGATTACCTCAAAAAGAAAATATGCATGAGGGAGTTTGGATGGAATTTAAAACGGGTTAGCACGTCCTTAAAAATCTTTAAAAAGCGTTAAATAGTTTTGAACGTTATTGGTGTGGAAATCATTTAGACTTTGATTTGTTGATTTTATTAAGATGATGTCATCTAAATTCAACAATTTTTACACCAAAGGTTATTTTTGATGTTCATTCGTTAGGGGTACGTATATGCATCGTGCACATATGATTAATTGAGTTTATTTACCTATCGAATGTGTTCACACCCATACATTCCATTTCCATGACTTGGTTGTTTTAGTTTAAATCCATGGTGTGATTTTTATTATCTTATTTTTTTATGAAAAATTGAAAAAACCAAAAATAGTTTGTGGATGCTTGTGGGATACTCCGTTTCATGCACGTAGTTCGATCCATGTTTGCATTGCACTTTATCATGACACTCTATATTTTGATTGTCTCTTCTTATCTGTCTATTTGGGGACATCACAAAAAGGGGGAGAAAGAATTATCATGTTATGGGGGAGTTTTTGCATTATGGGGGAGATTTGATTTATTAATGATTTATTCTTATATCATTTCAAACTCGATGCATCACGAAGGTATTTTTGCTTTATCTCATGTGTGTAGGTACAAAGATTGAAGATCATGATGTTGCACACCCTGATGAGAAAACCTTTGAGATTTGATAAAGATTTTTGAAGAACAGTTTGAGATCTTGCAAATTTATTCATGGGAGTGTAGATTTGTATAGGCATTTTTATTCTTGATAATTCAGATTTTTTTCATTTGGCATAGACATAGGGGGAGATTTGTAAGGACATATTTTTTATAAGCCCGTTATCAATTTAATATGTCTTATACCGCTACACCGTCGAAGAGCATTCAAGAGCCATCTACATCAAGATGGATCCGAATTAATCAAGTTCTTCATCATTCAAGACTCCACAAAGTTTACTTTGGTAAGGTTTTATTTTTAATACCTTAACTTTACACTTACAACTTTCGGGATATTTTTACAAAATATTTTCTAAGTGTTGGAGCGGACTTTTTCGTTAAATTTTGAGAATGAGTATTTTTTCTAAGTTTTGGAGCGTACATTAAAATAATATTTTTTGACATAGCAGTCGTTCAAACGACTTAGAACTGTTGTTCGCGTGAGATGGGCATGTCGCGCGATCTCATTCGAGCGACAAATGTCCTTCGTTCGAGCAACATGCTAATCTCGTTCGATCGAGCACGGTTTTCGAGGCGGCTTATTTTTCTATAAAAACTCATTATGTGGTTTTGTTTTGTTTAAGAAATCCCAGCGTTTTACAGAACAGAAAAACTGTGAAAACAGAATTCTTTTGGCTTCTTCCTTTTAGGGTTTAATTCCCTCTTTGTTTTCAATTCACAAAAATACCATATGCTTTAGTGAATTGTTGTTGTGTTTGAAGACCACACTTTGTTATTCTTCATTCTTGTGGGGAGGATAACCTACACCGAGAAGACTGCATGTCTAGGATTGCGATCCTTGTGGTATAGCTGCGTGTGAACCATTGCAGTTTTATTTCTAGTAGTTGCTTTGGAGGTTTATCAAAGACACCGTGCGTTACTCTTGTGAGCGAAATCAATATGGTATGTAAGTCAATGGTCTTGTAAACTTGTCAAATTTCTAAAAATAAAAAGGTTTTGCCCTTCGGGGATTTTTCCTTAAACTTGTGTCGCATGCTTTATTTATTTATGGATTGACACACGCACACACGTAGTTGAATGGTTTGGGGATGATTTAAGTTTGTTTAAAAATAGACTCTAATTAAATAAGATTTTATTGGAAACTTGCGAATAATTCGAAATCGATATCACACACCGCATTGATTTCGGTTTTTCAGTTTATATATGTACCTGTGATTTATCCTACTACGTTTATACTAGTAGATAAGATAGATAGTGATATATAAAGTAATCTAAGTATTTGGGAACTTAACTGTTGATGACTTACAGATAAAAATGAAGGTATGAAGATGATGATTGAAGATGAAATGGTGATCACATCAAACACATAAAAGACAAAAGTTTTTTAAAGTGGTTCGGCTATGAATAAAGCCTACGTCCACTGTTATTTTATTCCTAGGGGTTTACAATAGCACAATATGGTGTAGAGAGAGAACAAGGTGTGTATCTTGTGTATGTTCTCTTAGTTATCCCCTCCCTTTGGCTAAGGGAATACATGTATTTATAGTCATGGGGGTTAAAGAGATACAATGTCTTTATACATTCAGACATTTATATCTATTTACAATGAATATAACTGCTGGTCTTCTATGGTGGTTGGTCTTCCTTGAGTTTCTTGGTATGCTATGTGTTGGTTGGTATGCCGACCAACTCTCCTCGGGTGCCGACTAACTCTCCTCGGGTGCCGAATAAGTATAAATATTTCCACGTAGGATGACATGTGTCCTTTTCTGATTGGTCCTCATAGATGGAGAATTGTTGCGTCAACAGAAGCTCCCAATGCTCCATGCTTGATGGTTCACTGAAAGGATGGAGTATTTATTCTGCAGTGTTGCTCAGTGCTTGTGAAATTCTTGATCTGTCTTCTTGATTTGTTTAACATAAAGTGCATTATCTCCTGGATGACATACGATGCAGGCTGATCGATGGTTACTAATCTTTCTTTTGAGGAACTCTGTTTGTCAAGAAAACATGTGATATGTATCACCCCTGGGAATTTGGATGCATCCATGCCATAATATGCAGCTTGTAGCTTGTCATAATCTTCAAGTATGTTGATTGGTTTGCTAGCCGACCAACTGCTAACTGTGCCGAGCAACTGAATGCTAACTTCACGTGCTTGATTTTTCTGATTTATGCACCTCTAAATACTTTATCGAGTAACATTCTAGCTTTTGAACCCAACTCTTCAATCTGATTAGTACCAAGCTAGTGGTGGGCTTCAAAACATTTCTATATAACTTCTTCTTCATTATTGGTCGGGACAGTAGTAGTAAAGATCTCCGTGTTGTAGATGCTGAATTTGACTCCTGAACTTCAATAGCATGTGCATAATAACTCCTGAATATGCCTCCTGAACTTTCAACAGCACAACTAACTCCTGAATATGCCTCCTGAACTTCTGAATACGCCTCCTAAACTTTAATATGCCTCCTGAACTTTAATATCAAAACTAATTCCTGAGAAAGAAAAACAACTTCTGAATGATAATTAGTCGGGGCCCCGACTATGTAAGTTTATGGAGTTGAATTTGATGCTCGACTGCATGATGTTATGAGAATGTGCCACCGAATGAACAACTGAATTTGTAATAGAAGCCCCCAAGTGTGGAATATGAATTTTGAATGATTTCTCGGCCTTGAAGTATTTTATTTGACAAATTTTCTTATTTTGCATAGACAATAAGATTTGCTCCACCTGTTGTCTGCTGTCCGACCAACCGGAGTTGTTATTTGCTGATTGACCGACCAACTGGAATTGGTGGTGACAGATGACTGACCAACCATAGTTGGTGGTAATAGATGCCCGACCAACCGAAGTTGGCGGTACCGACCAATGATAGTTGGTGGTAATAAATCCCCGACCAACCGGAGTTGGCGGTACCGACCAATCGTAGTTGGTGGTAATAAATGCTCGACCAACCGGAGTTGGCAATACCGACCAACCGTAGTTGGTGGTAATAAATGCCCGACCAACCGGAGTTGGCGATACCGACGAACTGTAGTTGGTGGTAATAAATGCCTGACCAACTGGAGTTAGCGGTACCGACCAACCGTAGTTGGTGGTAATAATTTGCCAAACCAACCAGAGTTGGCGGTACCGACCAGCCGTAGTTGGTGGTAATAGATAATAAATGCTAGAGACTTCCTCGGAGCTGACCAACAGATTGTTGGGAATAAGATATAATAAATGTTGGAGACCTCCTCAACAGATTGTTGGGAATAAGATAATATAAATGATGGAGACCTCCTCGGAGCTGATCAGCAGATTGTTGGGAATAAGATAATACATGTTGAAGACTTCCTTGAAGCTGAATATATATAAAGATAAGAAATTTTCCTAGCTCCATGCTCGACCAACTATCCGTTGGGGGGTGAAATATAATAAATGTTATAGTTCTCCTCGGAGTTGAATATGATAATAAGTATCTCGTCGAGTTCCATGTTGAGATGAATATAGAATATGAATCCCAAGGGATATATAGAATAATTTGTGCTTGAGCCGATATCTGGACCTGAATATAAATAAGAATTACCCCGACCAACTATCCGTTGGGGGTGAAATATAATAACTGTTGTAGTTCTCCTCGGAGTTGAATATGATAAGAAGTATTTCGCCGAGCTCGATGATGAGATGAATATAGAATATGAATCCCAAGGGATATATAGGATAATTTGTGCTTGAGCATAAATCAGAGCAATAATAAAATATATAGTTCCTTACTGAGGTGACATTTTATAATGCTGATCAATGATAATAGTTTCTAGAAGTTTTAGATTGTTTCCTAGAATTCGTCGGCGTTGAATCTTGTACATGTAACAATTAATAACTTGCTCTACCATATGTGTAGGCTGAATTGATTAGTCATGAGAATAATTTACTCATCCAATCAATATATGATATGTATATGCTTGATAAATAAAAATATTAATTTCAAAAAATGAAATAATATATGTTGGCTGATATGTCGAGGCAAAATTGCCTGATGTCGAGCAATAATAGTTTCCAGAGGTTTAAGATTGTGGCTGAGCTTTCATCGGGATTGAATCTCATCCCTATGAAATTTTAATAAGTTGCCCGAGCACCTGTCGAGACTAGATCAAATAATTATTATCATGAGAATAATTATTCAGACAAACAATATGTGATTTGTATCAGCATAAGGCAATAAAAATTTCAAAATATGAAATCATATATTTTGTGCCAAATGTGTGTGAGATGGACAAATTTTTATTAGATATGCGCTATAAATAAGACGTAGGGTTTTTTGTAAAGTTATTTAATCTCCAACAACTAATCAGGTATAAGTTGATGTTTGAAAATTATTTATCACTTGGCTTTAAAAATATTTTTTGGGGTGATCAGAAGTTTTTAAAAAAACTTAAGCCCCCTGTTTACCCCCAAGCTGAACTCGTGTTTAAAGAAATATCTGGGGTGCTCCGTATTTTTTAATACCCCAAGATTCTACTGTTGCCGACCAATTGCATGGGTGTTGCCAACCAACATTTGGGGATATCTCAGTTTGTAGAATATATAGTGCCGACCAAGAAGTAAATGGTTCCCGACCAGCAGAGCGACTTCGCCGATCATCAAAAATAGTGCATTGATATTGCAGACCAGCTGTTGGATGGTCACCGAACAACATCAGATGTCGTCGACCAAGAAGTGGATGGTTGGATAGTTGCCGACCAGTAAATTGAACCCTCCAAACAAGACTGAGATGTCACCGATCAAGAAGTAGATGATCGTCGACCTGCAATTGGTTCCACCGAGCTATAATATGAGTCTCCAACCAACAATAAGATACCTCGTAGTTGGATAAAATTATTTCAACGTTGCTAATGGATCTTCACATCTTATCTCCGACAAACAAAAGTGGTCTGGATAAGCTTCCCTTTAATAAAAGATGGCCCGAGATGATGCCGACCAACAATATGTATGGATGACCATAAATAGGGGTTGTAAGTGGACGATTCCGAACAGCCATATGAGCCACGGTGATGAATTTTTCTTGAGATTACTATGTCCCAAAATATCTCGAACCAATAGATCAGAAAAATAACATTCGATGTAAAATCCAAGCATTAAGATTGTTAATTAAATGATCCATTCTCTAATTCACTAGATCGTGTGATTCCGATAAAGAAACCCTGTGGTGTGATGAACGAGGAGCCAACATCTCAAATTTGTGCCCAAAGTCTCGATATGGTCATGATTGTTTAATTGATCATTTTTTACAAGAGGTGGGTAATGGTTTTTCAGGTGAGAGAACATTATCTTTTATATTGATCCCTTCCTATTCCCTATTTGGAGAGATAAAAATATGCTGAATGATCGAAGTTATTACCAAATTTATATAAAAAATAAATCAATGAGACTTTATTGACATAGATGTAAGATGAACCAAATTAAGTATATAGTTCATAAAAATGAATGCAAAGAGACTCAAACTTGAAGAGAGAGAAAGTAGATCTGGGTCATGATTTCCATGAGAAAACTTTTTATTGTCTTTAACCTTTTCCCATTCTTTGATTAAAAATATAATGGGAATTTGAATAGTCATCAAATATCTTTCAAAAATTATTTCAAAATCAACAATGAAAATTATCAAATCTTATCGTCGTCGTATATATTGGCATATGTAATTATTTAAAATATTTATTCTATGATATAAAATTGAAACTTGAGAATCAAGCAAAAAGTTATGATTTATGAAATCCACTATTTTTCAGATTTCTAAATAAGAATGAATCTAACAGTTATGATTTAAAAATCATGAAATGCAACATTTTGTAGATAAAAATTGGACAATTAATTTATGTATATAAACATAAAAATCATGATTGAATTAAAAGATGTATGTATAATTGATTATACATAGAGAAAATAAAATCTTATCTTTTGATGGAGAACAATGCTTGTAACACGTTCCCACAGATGATGCCAATCTGTTGATGACTAGAAATAGCATCTATGTTATCTTATCGGCATCAACGACAGATAAAAATGAAGGTATGAAGATGATGATTGAAGATGAAATGGTGATCACATCAAACACATAAAAGACAAAGGTTTTTTAAAGTGGTTCGGCTATGAATAAAGCTTACGTCCACTATTATTTTATTTCTACGGGTTTACAATAGCACAATATGGTGTAGAGAGAGAAAAAGATGTGTATCTTGTGTATGGTCTCTTAGTTGTCCCCTCCCTTTGGCTAAGGGAATACATGTATTTATAGTGATAGGAGTTATAGAGATACAATGTCTTTATACATTCAAACATTTATATCAATATACAATGAATATAACTGTTGGCCTTCTATGGTGGTTGGTCTTCCTTGAGTTGCTTGGTATGCTATGTGTTGGTTGGTATGCCGACCAACTCTCCTCGGGTGCCGACCAACTCTCCTCGGGTGCCGAATAAGTATAAATATTGCCACGTAGGATGACATGTGTTCTTTTGTGATTGGTCCTCGTAGATGGAGAATTTTTTCGTCAACATTAAGAATTAAATGTTGACTTCTAATGGATAAAATGGCTTGAAAATTAGTAACGTATTTTATGGGAAATACAGACGGGCACGATGAATTATTAGACTGGACGAGACTTATTTAATACTAGTTAGGCGGGGTAGCTTAACTAGGTTGGTTTTGATGTATACATTAGGCATGCACAATAGTTGAGAGGTGAGGATCTCAAGTGAGAGCCTGTGAAGCTAACATGTATATAATATCTACTCTTAATGCATTTTAAATACTTTCTAAATATTTTCAAACTCTTTTGCTTGGAATCTCACCCGTTTCAAATCCATTTTCGTAAAAACATTTTAGGTGCCCAGCCACAAGAATGTAGGCTTAGGATTTCCTTCATATTTGACGTGCTGCAACTGCTGTGAACGTTGATGGACCTCAGTAGTAGATGCCTCAACTTCTATCATTTCTTGTTCATCATTCCTCTATCTCAGTCGGGCATGTCGCCCATCTCCGGCTAGTGGTTATTTCAGAGACATTGAACTTTTATTTTATTTGCCCTATCGGATTTTGGATATGTATTATGGATGATTGTATTTGGATTTCATTCTAGAGAGTTTATTCCAGGTACTTTTATTCATCTCGTTATTTTATCATTTACTATTATGTTTACTGGAATGGTTAATGTGATTTATTAGTTTAAATTATTTGCATTTCAATAACAAGATTAAATTTTTAACACTGGGCCATTAGGGTATTAGTAAAATAATTTTGTTTTTACAGTGATGCTAAGAATGAAACCATTAATTATTCCTGTTTAATTTATTAATGGACTAATTATCCAGGATTAGAATAAGCACGGTGTCACATATGGTATCAGAGCATCAGTTTCTTATGTCCTTAGGATCTGTGCGGACTTGTTTCGTTTCCAGCGTAGCGTTCTTTGATATAGAGCCCTACTATTAGGATTGTTGCATTCATGATTACGCATTTACGTCTTAATCCATTTTGAGATATATTGGACTGTGGACTTATGGAAATTATCTTTCGTTTCACATGCCTCCTAGACGTGCACCATGTGACACCCCAAAAGCATAACCCGAGTCGCAACCAGCTTAGGCACCAAGGACGATAAATGTTGTTGAGGTTTCCGCCATTATTGCACGGGAGGTTAATGCGGCTTTGACTACTTTTGTTCAGCAGGCACCATAGGTTCCACCTCATCCTCAGGTTGTTGTTCCAGACCATGCACACTCATTTCCTTCTGTTTGGGAGCAAGTCAGAGATGACTTTTGGAAGGATCACACTCCCGAGTTTCAGTGGAGCTTCGATGTAGTTGCGACGTGCCAATGGAAGAAGGATATCCAACGCCATTTACAGATGTATGAGTGCACTGATGTATAGAGACAAATACTAGCTACCTTTAAGCTAGTGGGGGCAGCCTTGCAATGGTGGGAGTCCGATACCACTGCACAGAAGAGAGACACCATGACGATTCATGAGTACTGGGAGCAGTTCGGCCGTAAGTGAAAGCACCTACCTAAGTTGTTTAAAACTAGTTAAAACAGTATAGTAGGTTCCGAACTATTTCTTGAAGAAACTATTTTAGAAAACAAACCAAGAAGAACACAAGATGTGTTTTAAAACAGTTGGACAAGTTATTTTAGATTTAATTGAATAAGTTAAAAAAAAACTAATTTTAGTTATAGCAGTAGTAGCACAGAAAGGATGAGAGAATAACGAACATGCACAAGAGACAAGGATTAAATGTGCTAAAACCCCACCTAATTGGGGAAACATCCGCGACTCCCTCTACGGAGTAAAATAAAATCCACTAAAAATAATTTTAGGTTACAAACTATTAACAAACTAAGGACACAACCAGACCTATACTAAGTCAAGAATTTATATTGGCTCCGTTAGGAAAATCTGACTTCTCCGAAGGTTCTGAAGTTGTTCTTGTTGTTTTACAGCTTTACACCTCTTCTCCTTACTCTTGACTGGTTATAATCTCTCTACCAACACAGTACAGTGTTGTAGTGTGAAAGTGTAGTGATGTGATGTGCCTAACACATGCATGACTCTCACACACACACACACACACACACACACACACATACACACACACACTTATATAGGAAAAATTTCCCTACGAATATACAAACTTCTTCTAAGAATGATATTCAGGGCTTTACACAACTGATAATATACTTGATCTTGAATCTTTAAAGAATCTTTTTAAACTCAGGTTCTTCAAGTCTCTATTTAACTACAAGTTTTTCAAATCGAAAAACTCAGATCTAGAAATATGCAAACTCAAATTTCAGTTTGTAAAAACGAGATTTGTTGGATATATACAGAATATAACATATCATTAAAGATCCAACGAGAGAAGGATATTTCTAAGAAAGAGAAATCAAACCTAACACTTCTAAGAGACTTTATAATAGAAGAATCAGATCTTCGTTTTCTATGAAATAGAAATGAAATCTAACTCAGTGATGGTGTTGAGAAAGAGATTAAAACGTTAGAGGAATTTAATTCAACACACACTAGAAACCTTAACAACTATCAAGATAATTTTTTTGAAGAAAAATGGGCAGTGTTTGGCAAGGTTTAGAATTTTCACTCGAATTTTTTTTATTTCTCTCTCTTCTCTTTTATTTCTCTCAAGTCCTAAGGTCTCAACAATCTTCTTACTGTGAGTACGAATGGTTCTATATATAGTGATCAAGGAAGGATCTAGAAACAAAAACGAAACCAAGGGCTGTGATTGTTTTTACTCTTTGATGACCAAGATTAATGGTCCAAGAAGCACCGCTATTAAATGATCACCTATTGGTTCAATTGGATGATACATGGATTAGATTTTTAACACATGCAATCCCTTGATTATAACTATCGAACGATGCAGATTAAACCTTAAGTTTGTGAGACACAGAAAACACAATCTTAATTGTTGAAAAGCAAACATGTGTAGGTCTAGGATGAGATATCAAACATGCGTCTTAATTTTCAAAATAAACGAATTTTTACCCACAACAGTTTGTGCCGGATTCATATCCTACCCAAGGCAGGTTTTAAGAAGATTTGAGTATATAAATTCAGCCCCAAACATTTTTTTAAAACCCCATATTAATTTCTTATAAAGGTTTTTAAATGTTTAAAAAATTCCTAAAAATTATAAAAATCATTTTTACCAATATTAACTCACACTACTCATAAATGTAATGGAGTATGCACTATGTAGACCTATAGTGCATAGTGTGTTGGTATACTACCTTTAGAAGCATCTTGAGGTTGATGTATTCTCTGAGGCTTTTTGGTAAAGATTGGATGACTCAAATTTTGTTTTTATTTCCAAACTAAATGAGCGCCTATATAATGTAGACTCAAGTGAGTCAAAGATATAGGGTGTTTTAATCTCCCCCTTTGGAAATATGAGACAAAATCTCCTTTGTGTCGTCTAGGACTCAAAGGGATACAAAAAAAATAAGAAAACCTTTTTCCTATATAAAGTTCTATCTACCCCATATCTTAGAAATGAAAAAGTACATAACTCAACTAAATACAGACCAATAATCTATTCAATTTCTGATGCAAATAAAGGTACTGATTCCTGAAAATAAGACAACTAATATCAAGAATTTTAGTCGGAGTGTATAAAAATTGTCCACGATGGACTCAAATGTTTCCCCCATTTTGTCTCAAATGGACAAAGGGTGAAATGATCACAAATAAGCGGAGATAAGAAAATAAATATGTATCTATCAAGGCATAACTCATCACGGGTCAAAACATGGATCTCCTACATAAAATAGGTATAGGAGGCATCATTTGTCATTTTCCAAACGTCCATGCCCTATACCCTCAAAGATCAATTACAAGCATGAGTATGACCGGAGGATATATTAGAAAATGATAGATAATTATTCAAGAGCTAGGATGTTAATAGATTTTCTTAGAGATTCAAACCTTAGATTATCAAGACGCTTCGTGAACAAATCTGCTAATTGAAGTTCTGTGGGCAAATAATATATTTCCAATTCCTTAGATTCTACTAATTCACGTATAAAGTGATGTCATATTTGATGTGTTTTGTGTGCGAGTGTTGAACAGGATTTTTGGAAATATTAATCGCACTTTGGTTGTCATAATAGAGATGTAACTTATCTTTTATTCTGCCATAATCGTTTAACATCTGTTCTATCCACAATAATTGAGCACAGCAGCTCCCTGCGGCTATATATTCAGATTCCGCGTTGGAAAGAGATGTACAGTTCTGTTTCTTACTAGACCACCCTACCAAATTATTTCCTATATAATGACACTCGCCTGACGTGCTTTTGCTATCATCGGAACAACCAGCCCAATCTGTGTCTCTATAGCCTACAATAGTACTAGATATGTCCTTTGTATACCATATTCCTAAGTCTAAAGTCCCTTTAACATATTTAATAATATGTTTGACATATTGAAGGTGACTTTCCTTAGGATTGCTTTGATAGCATGCACAAACAGAAGATGTGTGCATAATGTCTGGACGCGAGGCTATAAGGAATAATAGGCTACCGATCATGCTTCTGTAAAGGGTAGGGTCTATGGGTGTCCCATGTTCATCTTTAGAGAGTTTAATAGACATATTCATGGGTGTCCTAGCGTCTTTGGCATTCTCTAATCTGAATTTCTTTAATGACTCTAAAGTATTTTGATTGCGATATAAATAACCCATTCGACTTATGTGTGACTTAAAGTCGTAAAAAGTATTGAAGTTCTCCCATTAAGAACATTTGGAACTCCCTGTGGACAATATCTAAAAATATTTTAACTTCAGATGGGGAGGAAATTATATCGTCTACATAAATTTTGGCGATTGGAAGATGTTTGTGCAAATTTTTAACAAATAGCATTTGATAATTCCCACCACGTTCGGAACCCTTTATCAAGGAGAAAGGTTGACATGCGTTCATACCAAGCCCGGTGGTCTTGTTTCAGACCATATAAATCTTTCTTTAGATGATACACATGGTTTGGATCATGTGGATCAATGAACCCTTTAGGTTGTTCTACATATGTCTCCTTAATTAGTATACCATTAAGGAAGGCGGACTTAACATCCATTTGGTAAAGAATAAATTTTAAGTTACAGGCTATTGCTAAGAGAAGAAAAACATAATCGATACGATTTACGGGGCATTTGTTTCCTCAAAGTTTATTCCTTCGATTTGAGAATATCCCTGAGTCACAAGTGTGGCTTTGTTTCTAACTATCATCCCTATTTCGTCAGTTTTATTTTTAAAGATCCATCTAGTGCCAATAACCCCTTTATTTTGTGGCCTAGGAACAAGATACCATATGTCATGTGTTTTAAATTGAATGAGTTCTTCTTGCATAGCACCTATCCAAAAAGAATCATTAAACGCTTCATTCACATTCTTTGTCTCGACAAAAGAAACAAAGCATGCAAAGCGAGTTGTATTACATAACTGTGATCTTCTTCTAACCCGATTTTTGGGGTTACCGAACACATTATCTAAGGGGTGATCCTTAGAAGCCCAGTTCGGAACTTCAAGATTCTCAGATGTTAAGGAATCCATTATTTCAGGAGAGTCAATGTTAAAATTATTTTCGGACTCATCCATTGTAGTTGGTTCTAAATTCTTATTCTCCATATTGGTGTCATTGATTATCACATTGATAGACTCCATCATAGATTTAGCACAAAGATTATAGATACGGTAAGCTCTACTATGAGGGGAATATCTTAAAAAGATGGCTTTATCACCTTGGGTTTCGAATTTAGACAGATGTTCTCTATCTTTGCATACGTAGAAAATACTGCCAAAGGTTATAAAGTATTTTAGGTTAGGCATTTTCCCACACCAAAGTTCATAAGGAGTCTGTTTGGTATTCTTCCTAAGGTAAACTTTATTTATAATATGACATGCAGTCCTAACAGCTTCAACCCAAAAATAATTAGGGAGGTTCTTGGCATGAATCATTACCCTAGCCATTTCCTGAATGGTACAATTTTTATGCTAAACTATCCCATTTTGTTGAGGTGTCTTAGGGTTACTAAATTTGTGTTGGTATCCATTACCCTCACAATACTCGGATATACATAGATCTTTAAATTCTCATGCTCGGTCGCTACGAATTCGGTTCACTTGGTTGTCTTTTTCATTTTTTATATGTAATAAAAATTTCAAATATTTTTGAAAAGTACCAAATTTTTGTTTAAGGAAAGCTACCCAAGTAAAGCGAGTTCAATCATCAACCATAACTAATATACAACTATTCCCATATAGACTCACAGTTCTAGAGGGACCCATAAGGTCCATGTGGATAAGCTCTAGAGGTTATGAGGTAAGAGTATCTTTCACCTTTTTATGAGAAAATTTAACTATCTTCCCTTCTTGGCAAGGCCCACAAACAATATTAGAAATAGGATTTATTTTGGGCAGACCTCTAACTATTTCTTGAGTGGATAATTTGCCAAGATTATCATAGTTTAAGTGACCCAATCTATTGTGCCAAATTTCATTATCATCCATTATGGCGATATTACAAGTCTCCATACCAGGATTAACTATATAAAAATTATCTAGAGTACCTAGATCAGTAATAATATAATCTCCATTCTCATTTAAGAATGTGACAATATGATTGGAATCACAAAACTTTGATATACTTAATAAAGTAGCTTTCAGACCTTTTACTAACAGAACATCGTTGAGAACAGGAAATCCTTTTTCTTGAAGTGTCCCTTTACTTATGATCTGGGTTGATACTCCATCTCCAAACAAAACTTTTCCTCCTAACAAGTCAGTTCTATTGGTTAGTTTAGTATCATCCCCAATCATACGTTTGGAACAGCCCGAGTCTAAATACCATCCAAGTGAAGCGTGTTCAGCTTTTAAAGCGATAATAACAATATTACACTTCAGTTGGGGTATTAGATCATCTTTCCTAACCCAAATTGCTCTGGTTTTAAAATATATGGGTGACTTAGCCCGAATATTATAAAATCTGCGAGAATCTGATTTTTCTTCAAAAGTTTTGAGCTCCTTTTTTTGAATTTTGTTAAATCTTTGAGTATTTGGTTTAGTCATGAATCTAGGATTCTTTCTCTTGGACTTTCTTTTAGTATTATATCATTTCTTCCTATTGCGATAGTTAGAGTTCTTATCAGATTGCCTAGGAAAGATGTAGTTATTTATGTAGTGCCTAGAGTAGTTAAAGTTCTGATATACGGGTGAGCGAAAGATGGGTTTATATAGACATTTTTTAAAGCATTCCTCAAAAGTGTGCCCATAGACATCACAGTACGAGCAATAGAGATGGCTCGTCGGTTTCTTAACATTTTGAAGACCGTAAAAGATGGTTTTGTCTATTTGTTATACTCTAGACTTATTTTTGGAAGGTAAGGGTTTAAAAGATGATTTGGATTGTCTTATGGGAGGACAAACTTATCTAGCCTTATGATCAACATTAAGCTTAGAACTACTTGCCTCACCGATGTCTATACCTTTTTTTTAATCAAACTGATCTTTCAAATTCTGAAAGTCCGGACAAGTTTCATCAGGCCTTTTGCCTCCAAACATAAACATTATAGTTTCAAGTTTTTTAGTTTGTGTATTACTGTCGGGGAAAAAGCCTATGCCACTTCTGTCCTCGGAATTGGTTTTACTTTCTTCAACAAAGCCTTTAAAACAATTAGACTTATTTTAAATTTAGCAAACTTTCTGAAGACTGTTGAAGCTTTTTCTTTTGATTGTTCTAATACTAACAGCGGGGCCTTGTATTTCCTTTCCAGAATTTCATTCAATTCATAAAGTTCTTTTGTTTTGGCAGTAAAATCCTTAGTTTGGGTTTCATGGGATAGACATTGATTAGTGTAGTTTTGAGCATTCTGTTTGACCATTTGGCTTAGGGCTTCTAATTTCTCAGTCAGGTCCTTAACAGTTTTTTCTAGTTTAGCGCTTTTATTGAGAGTTTTAGTGTATAGTGTGTGAATGTTTGGGATCTCATAATTGTCAGAGTCACTAAGTTTGGTATGTGATGTGTCCACTAGCGATTCATTGTTAGGACTCACGCACACGTTCAATTCGTCAATAACGCGTTCCCTTTGACTCACACACAAGACATTTGAACTACTAACAGATTCTACATGAATAGCATTCTCAAGACACAAAGCAGACAATCTAGTGGGTAAACTATCATTCAACATAGCAGGATTGGGCATTCTATTAAGAGGGTCAACATGAGTCATGGGATTATCATCAATGCACACAATTTTTGCAAAAAATGACATACAAGGGTCAAATGAATTAGATGATTTCGGCTCGTCATTATCTGAATCACTTGAATCATCCTAAGTCTTGCACATATTAGCCCTATTATTTTCGTTGTTCTTGTTCAAATTAACTCTACACTAACTGGCCATGTGTCCTAATTTCCCACATCTAAAGCATTCAATATTTTTAAGGTCTTTGTCAGGTCTTTGTGGTTCTTAATATGGTATTTTCCATTCCTTTTCTCATGAAATTATTATTAGAGAACTTTGAATAAGCAAACTTGCCTTGTCTAGTAGCAACATTACCTCTAAATTTTAGGATCTTCTTAAACTGTATAGACATCAAGGAAATTTGATTATCCAAACTTTCGAAATTACAATCCTCATCAGAATCTAACTCTATATCAAGGGAAATAAACTCAGGTTTGGTCAGTTTGGAATGGACCACAAGATTTGAACTGGAATGTTTCTTTTGGGTGTTAGCTAAATGTCTCTTAAATTCTAATTCCATTTCCACTGTTTTTAGTTTTCTACTGAGGAGTTCTGGTGTTAAATTGGGATCATCCATCTCCTCAATAGCATAACGCTTATTATCAAATTTAGTGGAAGTGACCTTAGGATTTTAGAAACAATTTCTTTTCTGTCATATATAATTCCATTTGCATGTAATTTTGTCACAATATCAGTCAGCCTAATGTAAAAGTCATCAACTGACTCAGTCTCATTCATAATAAGTGTGTTGTAATACTGAATTAACATTTGGGTCTTAGCAGCTTTAACACGTGTGTCGCCTTTATGAGTAGTGACCAACGTGTCCCAAGATTCTTCAGAAGTAAAACATAAAGATATTATCTTAAATTCGTGTTCATTTATGGACATAAATATAGCATTCTTGCCTTTGTTATTATTAAGAGAGGCCTACTTTTCTTCTTTAGTGTACTCACTGAACAGTTTCCTTATTCTTTCATTACTACCTTATGTTGCTGGTTTAGTCGGATAAGTAAAATCATTTTCTATAGCGTCCCAAACATCATCTCCCAAAGTCCTTTGGATGAAGGCTACCATCCTTACTTTCCAAAAAGGGAAGTTAGTCCCATCGAAGATGGAAGTTCTGGATAGGTTCCCTAATCTCTTAAATATCCCGTCTATGGGTTTGTTTTGAAAAAAAGTTTAAAAAACACAGGATCAAAAAGATTTTGTAAAAACCAAATGCCTTGATCTGATACCAATTGAAAGTACCTGCCTGAGTTGTTTAAAACTAGTTAAAATAGTCTAGTAGGCTCCGAACTGTTTCTTGAAGAAACTCTTTTAGAAAACAAACCAAGACGAACACAAGATGTGTTTTAAAACAGTAAGACAAGTTCTTTTAGATTTTAGTGAACAAGTTTTGAAAAATAAAAATAAAAATTAGTTATGGCAGTAGTAGGATAGAAATGATGAGAGAATAATGAACATGCATAAGAGACAAGGATTTAATGTGGTAAACCCCCACCTAATTGGGGAAACCTCCACGACTCCCTCTACGGAGTAAAACAAAATCAACTAAAAATAATTTTAGGTTACAAACTATTAACAAACTAAGGACACAACCAGACCTATACTAAGTCAAGAATTTATATCGGCTCCGTTAGGCAAATCTGACATCTCCGAAGGTTCTGAAGTTGTCCTTGTTTTGCAGCTTTGCACCTCTTCTCCTTTTATCTTTACGTCGACTCTTGGCTGGTTATAATTTCTCTACCAACACATTTTTAGTGTTGTAATGTGAAAGTGTAGTTATATGATGTTCCTAACACATGAAATACTCACACACACTTATATAGGCAATTTTCCTACGAATATACAAACTTCTTCTAAGAATGATATGTAGGGTTTTACACAACTGAAAATATGCTTGATTTTGAATCTTTGATATTTTGGATATGTGTTCTTTAAAGAATCTTTTTAAACTCACATTCTTCAAGTCTTTATTTAACTATAAGTTTTTCAAATCGAAAAACGCAGATCTAGAAATATGCAAACACAAATTTCAGCTTTGTAAAAATGAGATTTGTTGGATATAAACAGAATATAACATATCATAAAAGATCCAACAAGAGAAGGCGATTTCTAAGAAAGAGAAATCAAACCTAACACTTCTGAGTGACTTTATAACAAAAGAATCAGATCTTCATTTTTTATGAAATAGAATTGAAATCTAACTCAGTGAAGGTGTTGAGAAAGAGATTAAAACGTCAGAGGAATTTAATTCAACACACACCAGAAACCCTAACAGCTATCAAGATAATTTTTCTGAAGAAAAATGGACAATGTTTGGCAAGGTTTAAGATTTTCACTGAAGTTTTTTTATTTCTCTCTCTTCTCTTTTATTTCTCTCAAACCCTAAGGTCTTAAAAATCTTCTTACTTGAGGACGAATGGTTCTATATATAGTGGTCAAGGAAGGATCTGGAAACATGAACGAACCAAGGGCTGTGATTATTTTGACTCTTCAATGACTAAGATCCACCACTATTAAATGATCACCTATTAGTTAAATTGGATGATACATGGATTATGGTTTTAACACATGCTTGCCCTTGATTATAACTATCGAATGATGCAGATTAAACCTTATGTTTGTGAGACACATAAAACACAATCTTAATCGTTGAGAAGCAACACGTGCAGGTCTAGGATGAGATATCAAATGCGCGTCTTAATTTTCAAAATAAACAAATTTGTACCCACAACAGCTTGTGCTGGATTCATATCCTACCCAAGGCAAGTTTTAGGAAGATTTGAATTATAAATTCAGCTCCAAACATTTTTTTAAAACCCTATATTAATTTCTTGAAAAAGGTTTTTAAATGTTTAAAAAATTCCTAAAAATTATAGGAAATCATTATTAGCGATATTAACTAACACTACTCATCAGTGTCATGGAGTATGCACTATGCAGCCCTAGAGTGTGCAGTGTGTTGGTATACTATCTTTAAAATCATATTGAGGTTAGTGTAGTCTCTGAAGCTTTTTGGTAAAGATAGGATGACTCAAATTTTGTTTGTATTTCCAAACAAGACGAGCGCCTATATAACGTAGACTCAAGTGAGTTAAAGATATAAGGTGCTTCAGTAATTAAATCCTATTCACCATTCAGAAAGAGATGAGCTAGAAATTCTTTGACGTTTCTTAGGAAGGGAGGACAGTCGGGGAGTATGAGGAGTAATTTACCAGGTTGGCAAGTTTTGTTCTCAAGAAGGTGAGTACAGAGGAGAAGAGGATAAAACTATTTTTGGATGGTCTTACCCTGAGAATCCGACAACATTTGTTGGTTAATCCCGCTTTGAAGATGTATGCAGATATGTTAAATGCCTCTTTACTGCACTGTGAGGACCACCGATTCCATGTGAAAGGAAGAAAACGCTCAGGATAGTCCAGCCAGTAGGTCAGGATAGGGGTAACAGTGCCAGTGGGGCACAATTGACTCAGATTTAGATGAGACGGGGTAAGAAGGGTTCTAATCAGGGGGATGCTGCTAAGCATTTTTGTTTAGGAGATTTCAGGCAGGGGCATAGTGGATTCCGGCATGGCCATCAAGGTTATCAGGATCAGCAGGGCCAACACTGTTTTCAGCAGGGCTAACAGGGCCAAGGGAGAGGTGGTAACAGCCAGTAGGGCCAGAGATGAGGAATTTTCACAGGCAGATATTTCATATGTGGCAAGAATGGTCACAAGCGTCAGAATTGCCCTGATAAGGGGAGAGTTCCACAACATCTAGGTGCTCACCAGAAGCCCAGAGGCCTATTTTTCCCACCATCCTCCTAGAACCAGCACCATCAACAGCATTACCCGTCGTACCAGTCATTTCAATAGCTCTTCTTAGTAGGGGAAGTTACAGTATAGGCGTGTGTACAACGTCCACCAGGATACAGTTCCACAGGCTCCACCCGCAGTTGAGGGTATGTTTCTTATACATGGGACTTTGGGGCATATTTTATTTGACACTGGGTTTCACACTCACTTATAACCACTAGATTTTCATGAACCGCAGGATTGTTAGACACGACCGATAGTATAGTCACGTGTGTAGACTAACCATTGGGTAGCGGAACACTTATCTTCTCTATTTATCGGGGCGTGAGTATAAATATTGGGAGACTTATTTTTCTTGTCGATATGCTCATATTAGATATGTCAGAGTATGATGCCAATATTGGTTTTGATTAGCTAGCAGCGTATAGATCCATGATTTATTGTTTCAATAGGAGCATCGTGTTTATGATTCCAGACCAGGAGATGTTCTTAGTAGTGATGCCTTGTCCCAAAAGAGGATTATTGACTAATTTATTCTCTATAGAGGAGGAAAGGTCTACGGGGGTGGTAATATCCCTAGATTCGATCCCAGTTGTTTGCGAGTTCACTGACGTATTTTAGGAGATACCGGGATTTTCGTCTAATAGGGAGATAGATTTTGTTATTAACTTAGCGTCGGTCACTTGGCCGATAGCTCGTGTGCCTTATGCATGGCTCCTATGGAGACGAGGGTGCTATGAGACCAAATTGAGCAGTTTTTGGGACAAGGCTTTATTCGTAGGAGTACCACACCTTGGGGTGCCCCAGTTCTATTTATGAAGAAGAAATATGGATCTCTACGCATGTGTGTGGATTACCGAGAGTTGAATAAAGTCACGATATAGAATAAATATTCGTTGTCCCAAATTGATGATTTATTTGACTAATTGAGAGGTGTCGCCTACTTCTCTAAGATAGATTTAAGATCAGGGTATCACCAGTTATGCATTCGCGATTAAAATGTATCTAAGACTACCTTTCTGATGAAATATGGGTCTTACGAGTTTCTAGTTATGCTATTTAGACTAACCAATGCGCCAGCTGTGTTCACTGACATGATGAATAGGGTGTTCAGAGAGTTCTTGGATTATTTTGTCATTATCTTTATTAATGTCATTCGGGCTATTTCTTAGACTGAGGAGGAGCATGCCGAGCATCTGTATCGAGTTTTCCATACATTATGAGAGCACTAATTGCATGAAAAATTTGATAAAATGCGGATTTTGGCTGCGTGAGGGAGTGGGGACAACTCACGACACCGACAAAGGTGCACAGTTTATTGGGGTTAACCCGGGTACTACATGCGGTTTATTCAAGGATTTTTGAAGATTGCGGGTTATCTGTGATGACGCTAGTCAGTTGTCATTTTTTTCTACTAATGCATCTCTTCAGGGACTTGGGGGTGTATTATAGTAGGATGATCAGGCTATATCTTATGCTTCCCGCAAGCTTAATCCTCACGAGAGAAATTACTCCACCACGACTTGGAGTTAGTAAAAGTCGTGTTTGTGCTACGAATTTGGAGACATTACCTTTTGGATGAGAGATTTCACTTATTCAGAGATCATAAGTCACTACAGTACTTGTTCACTCAGAGAGAGCTAAATATGCGTCAGCGTAGGTGGTTGAAATTTATGAAAGATTATTAGTTTGACATCCATTATCACCCGAAAAAGGCTAACGTGGTGGCAGACGTGTTGAGTCGTAGGCCAGTGGGGGATGTGGTTGAAGTTTGGAAGGCAAAATAGAAGTAGTTGGGAGATCAGGATTCAGTTGCCAGATCATTTATGTCAGTTATGACCATCACCCCCGGATTATCATGAGGGTGGTACAAGCCCAGGCAGTGGATTCATTTTTTCGAATCATATTCGACAACTTTTAGTCGGGGGAACATAGTCGTACATAGTGAGCTCAGATGGAGGCTTACGCTTCAATAGGAGGTTGATTGTCCCGGAGGGAGAGGACTTGCGACACGTGGTGATGGTAAAGTTTCACGGGTCACAGTTTATGGTGCTGGCTGGAGGGGATAATATGTACAAAGATACGAGATAACGATATTAGTGGAGTGTGATGAAGAGAGATATTCCAGAATTTGTCTCGAAGTGTATCACTTGTCAGTTGGTGAAGGTGGACCACCAGAAACCAATAGGGGTTCTACACCCATTAGAGATTTAGATGTGGAAATAAATGATCACTTCCATAGATTTCATTACTAGGCTGCCTACTTCACAGAAAGGTCACGATTCCATATGGGTAATAGTGGATCGATTGACAATGGTATCCCACTTTTTGCCAATCAGGACGGATTATACCGCGAGAAAGTATGCCCAGATTTTCATCACTAAGATAGTGAGATTACATGGGGTGCTACTTGATATTATGTCTGATAGGAATAAGATCTTTGTGTCTTATTTTTAGGAGAGTTTTCAGGAGGCCATTGGTACCGAGTTGCGATTGAGTACGGTGTAGACATAGAAGACAAATCAGATATTGGAAGATACGCTACGGATGTGTATTCTTAATTTTAAGGGAGGTTGGGAGCAGTATCTTCCACTGGTGGAGTTTGCGTATAATAACTCCTATTTGTTTATGATTGGAATGACACCATTCGAGGTGTTGTACGGTAGACCTTTTCGTTCACCCGCTTGTGGGTTGGAGGTAGTGGACAACAAGACTCTCGGACTAGAGTTAATTTAGGATACTTCGGCCAAAATTGAGATGATTAGAAGTTTTATACGGGTAGCGTAGGATATACAAAAGAGTTATGCTGATGCCAAGAGATTCTTCCTAGAGTTTAATGTGGGGGACTATGCGTTGTTACGTATATCACCTATGAAGGGGGTAATGAGGTTTAGGAAGAAAGGTAAGTTGGCACCAAGGTTTGTGGGACCATTTCCTATCATTGAGCGGATTGGTCCAATTGCAAATAGACTCAGGTTGCCGGAGCACTTGCATCGGATTCATGATATATTTCACAATTCTTCGCTGAGACGATATCTCCGGGATGAGTTATACTCACATTGAATTGGAGGAGATTGATTTGAAACCCTATATTTCATACGAGGAGACGCCAATATCTATCTTAGACCATAGTGAGAGGAGATTAAGGTCAAAAGTAGTTCCACTTGCACGTGTTCAGTGGGGGCACCATATTGTCGACGAGTCTACTTGATGAGATGCGCAACAAATAAACAGAGTTTTTTTTTTATATTAGGTATTCTCTTTTTCCAAATTTCGGGATGAAATTCCGTTATTAGTGGAGAAGTATGTAACACCCTATATTTTTAATGATTTTTATATTTTGATTAATTAAATTAAAAATGAGAAATTAGTCGAATTTAAAATAAATATTAATTAGCAAGACAAGGATTAATATTTATTTATATTGGATATTACTTAGTGAATGAGTAATCAAATAAATAAGAACATATTATGATTGTCGTGAGTGAGAAATACGATAGTTACGGTAATGTAGTCGGGACGCGCGTGTCAGGACTTAATTTATGAGATAAAAATATAAATTATTTATGGATCATCCAAATGATAATTTCGAGTGCGCCAATGTGCCTAGAAGGGTTGAAATAGTCAAAAAATTGTACCCGGGGGTTTAGATTGGCTCCCAGGGCATTTTTAGGCAAAACCGGAACTCTGAAGGGGTATTTTGGTCTTTTGGAGAAAAGAGACATACGAAATTTTTAAGTGTATAACATCTGGTAGGCTGAGGTTACTAGGGTTAGAAGTTACAAAATACAAAATGGCCACTAGAGGAGGAAGGGGAGGAGTTCCAAAGGGTTACCACACCATTCTTGCACCACCACCACCACCACTGTTGTGTAGATTGGGAGGAGAGGAAAGCAATCCCTCCATTATTCTGCCGAAATTCAGACCTAATATTTGAGGCAAATATTTATCTTGCTAATTTTGAGCACATATACCATCCATGTTAGTGTAGGATGAATAATCTCATGAATACGTAGATATTGGCTTTAATTTGGAAGATTTAATTCATGTTCTTGGGTTGGAATCATGATAGGGTTAATCCCTTTATGCATGTAGAACGAATCTGATGAATTGGTGTTATGAACAAGTGAAAAAATATGGGTTCTTGTTGAAGTTCTTGAATGAAAAGGATAATCTAGGGTTTTGGTGACTAATGCTGAATTAATTCAGTTTATAGGATTTTCTTGATAATTTAATAATTTAATTACGTTAGAAATCATTTATATATATTAGTTTATGGTTTGGTATATTTTGTAGGGAGTTTGGGAGTGTGTAATGGAGTCTTGGATAGTTAGAAAGGGAGAAAAATGCAAAAACTGAGCGAAGAAGATGAACTGCTGATGCTCGAATCGATTTAGTCCAAGGGCAAATCGATTCGGCTAGGCGAATCGATTCGGCCACTGGGCAAATCGATTGAGTTTGTCCGAAATTTGGAATTTCTCTTTTTTAGCCTTGAACTCGTAAATGATGACTCGGGAAACTTTTAGGATACCTTTAAAATATAATTAGTGATATCTTGATTTCTAGTAGGCTAATTTTAGTATTGAGACTTAGTCATATGAGAAGAATTTTGGGCTAAGATTAGTTGGGCATGATTTATAATGTAATCAATTCGGAAGAATGAGAACGAGTTACGGACGGTGAGAAGACGTATGAGTTAGGCCAATAGAATATTAGTGAAATACCTACTGAAATAATTTTGGCGATAATTGGCACACTTTAGTTAGTGGGAAACACTCGGGAATACATAATGAGAAGTATAATGATGAATTGATAACACGTAGCATATTTAAGAGTTATACTATGTACGGAATATATTAGGATGTGTGTATTCCTAATGATATATGTGTATAGGTTGTGTGAATACCTATTGTATGATTTCTTATATATCTGGACATACCTAGGCTACTTGCTATTACGGGAGGTTCTGTGTCATGAACAGTCTTATCCTGATGAGCCCACTGGGGTGGATTTTGGCTTGTACCTCAAAACATAGAACTTAGGGATTGAGCACTACTTGTGTGAATGAGAGTGTGACCGGTTATTTGGGTGCATTAGGTGTGTGCGTAGCCTAAAGGCTTAAGACTATTATTGCCTCCAAATTGTGTAAATTGTGAATATATGGTTCGAGAGTGATTCCGAACCCGATGTCCTTTATTTAGTACATGATGTACCAGGACTTGATAGTTGAGTATGCCTGCATCGCAGGTCTCCTCCTAGGGATGCTGTATTCGTGTATATTACAAGTGTGGTATTTATATATATACGTGTGATTTATCCTACTACGTGTATACTAGTAGATAATATGGATAGTGATATCTAAAGTAATTTAAGTATGTGGGAACTTAACAATTAATTGTTAACTTCTAATGGATAAAAGGGCTCTAAAATTTGTAACACATTGTAAGGGAAATACGGGCGGGCATAATGAATTATTAGACTGAACAAGACTTATTTAATACTAGTTAGGCGGGGTAGCATAACGAGGTTGGTTTAGAAGTATACGGTAGGCATGCACAATAGTTGAGAGGGGAGGATCTCAAGTGAGGGCACGTGAATCTAACATGTATATAATATCTACTCTTAATGCATTTTAAATACTTGTTAAATATTTTCAAACTGTTTTACTTGGGCTTTGACCTGTTTCAAATCCATTTTTGTAAAAACATTTTAGGTTCCCAACCACAGGGATATCATGCTTAGGAGTTCCTTCATATTTGACGCGTTGCAGCTGCTGTAGACGTTGCAAGACCTCGGTAGTAGACGCATCCACTTCTATAATTTATTGTTTATCATTCTTCTATCTCAGTTGGGCATGTCGCCCATCTCTAGCTAGTGGTGATTTCAGAGACATTGCACTTTTATTTTATTTACGGTTTCGAATTTAGATTTGTATTTGTATTATGGATGATTGTATTTTGATTTCAGTTTGGAGAGTTTATTCCAGGCACTTTTATTCATCTCGTTGTTTTATCATTTACTATTATGTTTACTGGAATGGTGAATGTGAATTATTAGTTTAAATTATTTGCATGTTAATAACTAGATTCAAATTTTGACACCTAGCCATTAGAGTATTAGTAAAATAATTTGGTTTTCGATAGTGATGCTAAAAATGAAACCATTAATGATTCCTGTTTAATTTAATAATGGACTGATTACCCAGGATTATAATAGGTAAGGTGTGACAATAAATTCTAGAAGTTTACAACCATACACAAAAGACCAGGAGAAATCCTAACCACTATCACTTCTCTATGGCCTTTCGCTATATGGGGAATTGACTTGGTTGGACCATTATCGACTACGAAGGGAAGATTCAAGTATCTAGTCGTAGCCGTTGATTATTTTACCAAATGGGTGGAGGCTGAGCCACTGATCGACATGTCTTATCAGAGAGTGTTTCATTTCTTATGGAAGTTGATCATTTACATATATAGCATGCTTTATGCCTTCATCAAGTGTTATATTTGATCACGCATCCAGAAGCTTCATTCAACACCTGGGCATCCACAATGCAATGGCTAGACTGAAATTACCAATAAAACCTTGCTAAGGTGGGCTGAAGAAAAGGTTGGATGAGTCTAAAGGCAAGTGGATTAATGAACTCCCCAGTGTCCTTTGGGCTTTTGGCATTGAGGCAGAAGTTCCAGTGGAAATATGTCTGCCCACTCACAGGGTATTGACCTTTAATTCACCTAAGAGTGAATTTACGAGGCTACTATATCTGGACATGATCGAAAAAGTTCGAGAAGATGCTGCTATTTCGATTGTTGTATATCAACAAAGGATTGCAAGGTTTTATAATCGAAGGGCCAAGCCGACCAACTTAAAGCAAGGAGACATGGCACTTAAGAAAGTAGTTTAGAAGAATAACAAACTGAAGCCTAATTGGCATGGTCCATACCGTATCACGGCGATTATCCGACCAAGAACCTATCGATTGGAGACTTTAGAAGGGGAAGAATTCAAGAATCCTTAGAACGCAGACCATCTGCGCAAGTATTATCAGTAATTCAATTTGAAAATTTTGTCTTTAACGTAATTGCTTATTCAAATTAACGAAATTTCAGTTTTTCTCCCTTATACATCATTTTTATGTTTCTTTTCCCGAGTGTGGTGGCTACACCTAATTAGTATGAGCAATTTTAATTCAGAAAATTTTCAAAAAGTTCCTCGCCGAAAAGGACATGGTTAAAACATTTTAAAAGTTTTTCTAACTTCAGAAAAGTTTTCAAAAAGTTCCTCGTCGGAAAGGGCATGGTTCAAACTTTTCCAACTTTAAAAAAGTTTTCGAAAATTTCCTCTCCGAAAAGGGCATGGTTCAAACTTTTCCAACTTCAGAAAAGTTTTCAAAAAGTTCCTCATGGACAGAGAATGGTTCAAAATTTTCCAAACTTTCTCAACTTCAGAAAAGTTAAAGTTCATGTATGATTTGTCCTCTGCAAATCACGAACAAGAAGTCAGAAAAAAAAATTAATTAGAATTTTACCCGACCAGGTTAAAATACTAGAATAGTTATATATTCCTAATACACTTGGTCGCCACTGATAACTAATGATGCAACGTAAAACAATAAAATTCTTTACAGTTTTATCTAAGTGCATTAGTCGAATCTAAGGCCATATACACGATTAAAATACGAATTAGATTTTAAATATTATAATAGGTTCTTTAATCTATAAGCCGATTAACTCATCTTTATACAGTTTACCTAATCGGCCAAAAAGATTAATAACAACCATAATCTTGAATAAAAAGAATTCAAACTGACTCCATTTAATTAATCAAATTTTATTACAAACAAGTGAGAAAATTCTAGTATAGGAAATATAAATTTGTTCCTATTATGCTAAACACTTTCCTTGTGCCTTATCCATTCCTGCAGGAGGATCATCAAGAGTATATGGAGAGTTAATGGTGTTAAAATCCCTTAACATCTGCCTATTGTTTTTTCTCGGCCTATCAATTAAATGAGGATGGAGAACTATCTTAAGATCATCATGTAGGCCATAATCTCCTAAATATTTAGTAATCAGACATTAAGGAATAGAATTAGGAGGAATTCATTTAGTGTCCAATTTGAATGGAGGCTTGTCATAATCCAAGAAACCTGGGTCATTCCAACGCCATAAGTCACAGTTTTGATTAAACTTTAGCAAAATTAGCAAGTTGGTCCATCCCCATTTGTAGCCTTCACGATTTTTCTGATCAAGATTATCGTCCATGTGGGCTAAGGCTTTATTGTAGCCCTCCACACAAACTTTCGTGGGTTGTTTGTGAAATTGAAATGTTAACCTTTACACCTAATTTTGAAGTTTCTTGAGGATACTATCTTTGGCTTTCAGTTGATCATCTTGGTTGGCAATAGTAGAGTCTTTAGCTTTTAGCTGGGCAGCTTAGTCGGCAATAACAAAGTTTTTGCCTTTGTATTGATTAGCTTAATCGGCAACAGTATTCTTAGTTCTTTCTTCCACAATGGTTGGTCGAATAATTGTACTTTGACTAGAAGTTTTCCTAGTCTTAGCTTTTTCTTCTGCAAAGCTTCCAGTTCTTCCAATAGTCTTGCATTTCTATTTTATAAGAAGGAAACACCCTCATCGGGACCAGTAGTTGTTGCTCTCTTAAGGCTATCCAGTTCATCTCTAAGACATTATTATTATTTTCTAACATTGCAACAATGGACCTGACATTATCCATATATTGTTTCATGGAATGCTCCTTCTTGTTCAAAGCAGAAGTAATGTCCTTTAGCTTCTTGTTAAAACCCCAGCCTTCACTTAATGCTTCGTACTTGGATTCATAATCAGAATGGAGTAAAGCAAGGGACAATTTATGATCATCTTGAAACTGCTCAATAATTTCATAATATGTTGTATTATTAGCAACATCCCTATCCAATAAACAATGAAGATGGATATTTGACTCCTTAACTTGGTCAGAGACATTTGAGCTGAGTAATCGAGCTAATTTTTCTTTCGATATGGGAGCATGACCAGGTTCTAAAAGATTTTTACTTCATCTTAGCAAGTCAGACTCAGCATAAACTATAGCTTTCTTCTTAGCATCAAACTGAAAAGTTACAAATACATGAGTTTGTGGAAATCCAAAGGATCACATAACATAAGAAGTAAAGCAACACAGTTTAACAAAAACTACAAAATATTCTGAGGTATGGACAATAATTAAAGATAAAAACTTATTATTTCATTAATTAATAGTTGAAGTATAAATAAGGATACGTCTTCAAGAAAGAAAAGACAAAGAAAAATAAAAAAAGGGTAAACTGTCTAGACCTTCTCCTTGGATTGGTCTTGGCCAGTAGTTGGTTGGTCGGCATTAGTGTTGGGCATCATTGAAGACTCAATAGGTACAACTGAACATTCTCCTGCCCTTCTTCATCGTTAAACTCCTCATGCAAGTTAGGAGGAGTGCTAGGGTCTTATATTGCAAAGAGTTCAGAGCTTTCTTCCGTGCTGACCACCTTCAAAGCCTTAGTCCAGCCTATCTTGAAGGACCAATCTTTGGAATACTCAACTTGAGCAAAGGCAGCACCGATAGCCTTATCCCCCCCTTTATCAAAAGTAATTTAGCCTTTGGCCTTCAAAGCAACCACTTTACCCTCAGAAGTTTGTGCCCTAATTATGGCATCTAAGAGTTTATCCTCAACAACTTTGGCCCTGCCTTCAGCATCAGTCAACTTTTTCTCTGCAGCTTCAGCTCTTTACTTGGCAGATTTTATCTGGCATTCAACAGTATTGGTCCTATCATTGGACTTATTTAACTCTTCTTTCCAAGAATTTTTCTTTGTCTCGAAATCTCATCGACACTCTGCCAAAGAATTCTTTAGACCTTCAAAGGCCTCTTCAACTTCTGCAGGAGAAGAACACAGTTGGTCATCCTTCTTCATCATTCGGTTAAAATTAACCAGGAACTGCAAATAAGGGAAAAGGTCATATATAAGAAGGAATTCATTATCATAAAGAAATAACAAAAAAAAGTTTACCAGTGCCAAGTTCTTGAAAGATTTTTCAGTCAGCTTGGACCTGGACATGGGGACTCGCGCAGCTTTATCGTTAGGGAGTGTTCCAGACTTAATCAAACCCATAGCCAGCCTAGGGTTAATAGTAACATATGTTGACCCAATGTTAAGGTCAGCCTAAATTCTTCTCATAAACTCTTGTTGGTCAGTGATCTTCTTTGCAGCTAAGGCTTGCTGCTCGGTTGATGTCTTTTAGACATGTTTTGAATAAGCAGGAAAATCTATTTTTCCTCTTCAATTTGTTCTCCTCGGTCTGAGTATCATCCACAACAATAGGCCTCTTATCATCGGCATTAAACTTCTTTTTAACTGGTATCTTGCCAGTATCAACAACCTCATTCGGGGTAGGAGATAAATGACTAATAAGGTTAGGCATATTCCTTTTAGATATCTCTACAGAAGGAGAAATTGGAATTTAAAAAACCGCCAAAGACTTAAACGAGGAAGTAGTACCACCTAGAATAACTTCATCACCAGCAGACTCAGTGGATGAAGAAGTTGGCACAAGATTCTCTTCAAGGTTTACAACAATTAGGGGCAGAGTAACTATAGGTCGGGATACAAAAGATGTGGTTGAACTTTTATATTCCAGTAATAATGATGCAGCCCTAGAACGTTCCTCTCCAAACTTTTGATTCAAGCCCCACGAAAACTTAAGATCGTTGAGGTTGATTTCCCCTTCGCTGGAGAACCTTTTCTTACTTTCCTTTGTATAAAAAAGAAATAACAAAGTTAGTGAGCATATATTAGAAATGAAAGTAAAAGGACGAAAAATAATTATTAGGGTGATAATCTATGTTACATCCTGATTGGGCCATCGAGGACTAGTATAAGCCATCCCAGTTGGGAGATGCGCATATTGCCAATTTTTGACAATAAGACCATATTTCCAATAATACTTATTGGAGTTAGGTAGATTTACTACTAAAGCCCTATTGGCTTGCCTAGTCTTCAAATAGTAGGCACTCTCTCCAACAGTGACCCACTTATAACAGAACATTAACTTCAAAACCCCAATATGGGTACCATAAAGTTCGTTTAATTTATGAACCCCATTATTGATACAAAAATTAGTTAGCTGACATGGATCAATTATATGAAGATACGAGTCATCCTGCGTGGCATAAAACATATTCATCGAACTACTCAGCATGCCGAGCTACTCAAACGTGACGAGCTACTCAACGTACAGAGCATCTAGCCAAGAAGATCAAGTGACAAAAACAGATTCAATGAACATTCTTATTATGTACAGATGTATATGTCTATTAAATAACAACATATTGTCTATTCATATTGACAGCCCAAGGGCTATAAATACATTGTAAACCCCTCCATAACAGGGTAATCGATCACTTGTGATCCTAATTGAGATCAAGGCAAAACACCCAGCAATACAAGACAGTGGACGTAGGCCATTTTCATTAAGTCTGAACCACTTTAATAATCATTTGTCTTATTTCTTTATTCATATTTATCTGTGATTAATTAATTAGATCAAGTCTAGTTTTTTACATCAACAGATTGACGCCGTCTGTGGGAATGACTATACATAGTATTTTTTACTTAAAAATTCATCATACATGGCTGGGATCTCAGAATCTAGCAATAGGAACAATGGCGGAGTTCCTCCTAACCAATACGCTCCTCCAACTATCCATGATCTCATAGGAATAGTGGTAAACTTAGCCAAAGGACAAACAACTATGCAGGAGACCATGCGACAACTCATTCAAACTGTTCAAAACACAACGTTTTGCCCAGTCAGGCCAGCGAAGCATTCAGAGAAACAAGTACTTGTCGTCTTCTCCATCCAGACGTACTCTATTCCCTCATGCTTCCCAATTCAGACATACCGAATTCCATCATACTGAGAAGACTGGTGATCCCTCCTATCAGCTTGGTCGGATATCTCTCATAAGAGTTATGAACTCTTAAAAAAATGTTACTCTAACTCCTGAACGAACAAGCACTTTGTAGAGGTTGAGTAGAGTCTCCACCTTTGACCGTTTGGGCCCTAGGAGGAATGGAAACCCTACTCGAATTGCGTCGAGAAATTCTCAACCACCAAATGATCTAAGGGAAGGTTCTGCCCAATCACACCTTGCAGCTCATACAGAAAGATCCCAAAAGGAGAATTCAGTGCGATCTATTGCTCAGGAAAATAGACCAGAGGCTAGAAATGATGCATGAAAGGGCTCTATTCATAGGTTGGAAGACAGGTTAGGGTAAATGGCTAAGGCCAGAAACCCTCTCCAAAGAACCTTTATCAAAGGATCTCCATTTATATAGGCAATTGTGGACTTTCCCACACCCTCAAAGTTTAAGGCTCCTGTAGTTACGCCATTGTATGATGGGAAAATTGATCCTGTTCTCCACATAGAATTGTACCAAGCCGTTGTAGATATTTATGCGGTCCCAGATGAGATGAGGTGCAGGGCGTTTTCAGGAACCATCACTGGTTCTGCTCAAATATGGTATAGTCGCCTTCCTCGGGGTCAAATCGCAACTTTTCATCAATTGGCTGAGCTCTTCATAGGAAATTTCTGCTTTGGAGCAAAGCCAGCCAAGAGGGTAACCCATCTGTTGAGCGTAAGGCAAAAAGCAGGAGAAAGCACCAGGGATTACATCACTCATTTTAATAACGAGAAACTGGAGGTAATCGACTATGAAGAGAAGACAACCATTACAACTCTGATGAGTGGTCTTTTATCGAATAAGCTGTATTACACTTTGGCCAAAGACCCCCCCAAATCCATGGCAGAGTTGATGGCGAAAGCAGCCAAGATTATAAATGCTGAAGAAGCTATGGCTACGAAGAAGAATATTGAGGCAAAAGCGGAAACTAAAGCTAAAGGCAGGTTGGAGAGGAAGGATCATAAGCATAATGGAGGAAGTAAACAATCGAAAGGCAAGGAAACGGTTGAGCACTTGAGCAAGTATGAAAATTATACCCCTTTAAAGGTAGGTATAAACCATGTTCTGGAGGAGATAAAAAATAATGAAGAACTGAATTGGACGGAGAAATTAAGGACAACCCCCAAAAGGAGCGATAAGTCCAAGTATTGCGAGTTTCACAAAGACCATAGTCACATGACCAAGCGGTGCATAACTCTCCAGAATGAGATCGAGGCACTCATTAGACGAGGAAAATTAAACAAGTTTGTTGATCGCCAGAACGGTGAGAAGACCAATAACAGGGCACGAAAAAGGTCTCAATCTCCTCGCCGATCAAGAGATAATAAGAAAAGGGACTATAAAGATGAACCGGAGGATGACCTCAATCTCCCCCAAAAGCCTAGACAGCCTGAACATGAGGTATTTTCAATCCGCTTTGGTTCATTTGACTGTAATATGATAACATGTGGAGATGAAGGAGGTGGGGATCATACCACTGAAAAAGGAAATCTTACCTCAATGAGGCTCGAACTTGCTCCTACATACAATGGATAAATCTGGTAGAGGAAAATCGCCCAAGGAAGGTAAATAAGGATAAACTAGTCATCGGTTTTTCCAAAAGTGATTTGGAAGGTGTCTTGTATCCTCATGAAGATCCTTTGGTGATCAAGATGAGGATGAAGGATGTAATCATCTCAAGAGTATTGGTAGATAATGGTAGCTCAGGGACATCATGTTCTACCCTTACTTTGATAGTTTAAACCTGAAACTCGCCCAGTTAGAGCCGTACCACAGGCCCCTCGATTTCTCTGGAAAAAAAGTCTTTCCACTTGGGACGATCAAGTTGGACATGCTTATTGGTGTATGACCTGCTTGTAGAACAGAAAAAGTATGCCTTTTGTAATGGATAAAAATGTCTAATCGGCCTATAATATAATCATGGGAAGAGTAGGTCTGAAAAAGTTCGAAGCAGTGCCATCCACGGTACATCAATGCTTGAAGTTCCCAACCAACTTTGGTCTGGGACTTGTGAAGGGCGATCAGAAAGTATCTCGGGAATGCTACTATTCATCTGCCGAACAAGAAGAGTTGGAGGATACCAGGAAAAAAACCACCACTTACCAAGTGGATGAGTCCGAAGATTCAGAGATAGAGACACTCGACCCCAGAGATGAATCAGAGCTCGTGAAGGGTCAGGTCATGGAAGCGACGGAGAACATTATTCTGGTCCATGAACGACTAGAAAGAATAACTCAAATTGGCGCTTCACTTGATCCAACAATAAAGAAAGAGTTGGTGGCATTTTTTAGGCATAAAAAGAAAGCTTTCACGTGGAGTCATGAAGATATATCAGGGATAGACCCAACCTTCTTGTGCCACGAAATCAATGTTAATAAGGAGATCAAATCGGTAAAGCATCGAAGAAGGGTCTTTAGCCTAGAGAAGAAATAAGCTATTCAAGATGAAGTAGAGAAACTATAAAAGGCCTCTTTTATTTAGGATGTCAAATACCCTGATTGGTTAGACATTGTGGTCATGGTAAAAAAGAATGCGTGGATTTCACAGATCTGAACAAAGCCTTCCCAAAAGATCACTTCCCTCTACCCCAAACAGATCAGCTGATAGATGCTACTCCGGGGCATGAATTGCTGAGCTTTATGAATGCTTATTCCGACTACAACCAAATTAAGATGAAACCAGAGGATATGGAAAGTACCTCTTTTATCACCCCAAGGGGAACATGCTGTTACAATGTTATGCCTTTTGGTTTTAAAATTGCAGGTGCTATATACCAACGGATAATGAACAAGGTGTTCACAGAGCAAATCGACAGAAATATGGAGGTTTACGTCGATCAAATGATGACTAAGAGAAAGAAAGATGTTAACCACATCGCTGATCTGGGCCAAACATTTGACTAGCTGGAGAAATATCATATGAAGCTAAACCCGACCAAGTACGTCTTTAGAATACAAGAAGGCATGTTCCTCGAGTATATTGTGGATCAACGTGGCATCGAGGCAAATCCTGACAAGATCAAAGCCTTGCTAGAATTATAATCTTCAACTACGAAGAAGGAAGTACAAAGCCTCACGAGGCGTGTTGTAGCTCTCAACAGGTTCGTCTCACAAGCAATTAATAGGTGTCTTCCATTCTTCAAGACACTCAAAAAAACTTTCGAGTGGAATGATGAGTGCGAAAAGGCGTTCCAAGAGTTGAAGAGATATTTGGGGACACCTCCTTTGCTGTCCAGGTCGATAGTGGGAGAGAAATTATACTTATACCTGGCTGTCTTAGAAAGTGCAGTCAGTTCAACATTGATAAGAGTAGACGACAGAGTGCAGAATCCAGTGCATTATACAAGTAAGGCATTTTGAGGAGCAGATATTAGGTATCCAAAATTGGAAAAGTTGGCATTAGCATTGATCGAGGTGAGCAGGAGAATGAAATTATACTTCTAAGCCCATACCATAGTGGTATACACCGACATGCCACTCAAATAGGCTTTACACAAGTCAAAAAAATCTGGAAGATTGACATATTGGGCGGTGGAGTTAGGTGAGTATGACATTTTCTACGAGCCAAGGTCTTCTCTCAAAGGGCAGGCAGTGGCAGATTTCATTACTGAATTTACTTACCCAGATAACTCTGACCAGTAGGGGTCTAACGCCGAACAACCCGCGAATATTAGAGGATCATCAAAACCCATCCCCGATCAACTCCCATCAGCAGATTTGTTGGAGGGGATGGTGATCGAGGAACAATAATCCTCTGATAAAAGCCCATCATTGAGGGATGATGATAGGAAGCACCAAATATTCCATCACGGGTCTTTGTCAGATCAAGGGTTTGATAAATGTATCGACGTATGGAATTTGTAAATTGATGGTTCTTCGTGTGCCACAGGCAGCGGAGCCGAAATAATTCTTAATAGTCTGGATGGATTAGATATAAAATATGCTGAGAATTTCCAATTCAAAGCTTCCAATAATAAAGATGAGTACGAAGCTATGATTATGGGCCTCAGTGTAGCCAAAGCACTGAATGCAGAGCAAGCAACGATGTTTAGTGATTCACAACTAGTCGTAAATTAGATTCTCAGGCTGTATGCAATAAAGTAAGAATTCATGTATGGGTATCATACCAAAGCTATGGAGATTGTATCCAATTTTACAGCGGTCCAAGTGATCAGAATACCAAGACTGGAGAATGCGCAAGCTGATGCACTAGCTCGGTTGGCCTCAGCTACACGCACCGATCTACGAAGAATGATTCCTGTTGAGACACTTGTAGACCGAAGCATTGATGAAGATTTGATGGTGAAGATTATCACTTTGGATATGGGACCTTCCTGGATGGATCCTATCAGGGCGTATATCGAAGAAGGCATTTTACCCACCGACCAGCTTGTAGCCAAGAGGCTTAAGTTTAAAGCTGTTAGGTATGTATTAAGCAATGGAGTTCTATAAAGAAAATGTATGATAACAGGTCTATAGAGATGTGTTCATCCATCAGAAGTTAAAAATCTGATAGAAGAAATTCACAAAGGCTCTTGTGGAGCTCATGTAGCAGGTCAAACTCTTTTGCAGAGGATAACGACGCAGGGATATTATTGAACAACTATGCAAGCTGATTGCATAGCTTATGCCAAGAAATACGACAAGTGTCAACAGTTCTCTACCATACAAAGAACTCCCCAGGCATTATTAACACCGATTACCTCACCTTGGCCATTTGATATGTGGGGAATAGACTTTGTTGGGCCTCTGCCAACTACCAAAGGACGATTCAAATACTTGGTAGTCGTTATTGATTACTTCACAAAATGGGTGGAAGTTGAACCTCTCATTGACATGGCATATAAGAGGGTCTATCAGTTCATCTGGAAGAATATTATTTGTAGATATGGTCTGCCATTTGCTTTCATCACTGATCATGGTACCCAATTCGATAATGAGGAGTTCGCTATGTACTCTCAACAGTCCAATGTTCAAAAGCTTTATTCTGCACCAGGCCACCCCCAGAGAAACGGGCAAGCAGAGGTAACCAACAGAACTCTGTTGAACGGGTTGAAGAAACGATTGGATGATGTGAAAGGAAATTTGATTAACGAGATGCATTCTGTGTTATGGGCTTATCTAACAACTCCCCGAACAGCAACTGGGGAATCTTCTTACATGTTAGCCTTTGAAAGTGAAGCAGTCATATCCGCTGAACTGGGTCCACCAACTCACAGGGTGCTTAATTTCAACACTCTAGTAGGCGATTTGAAGAGACATTTAGAATTAGACATGCTCGAGGAAGTCCAGGAAGATGCGGCAATTCGAAATGCTACTTACCAACAACGGACTGCCAAATTCTATAATAAATGGGTCAAGATATGTGATCTCAAGGAGGGAGATTATATACTCAAGAAAGTCATTTAGAAGCATAATAAGTTGGAGGCCAACTGGCATGGGCCTTATCGTGTAACGACGATTGTTCGACCTAGAACCTACAGAATAGAAACTTTAGAGGGGGAAGAGTTCAAAAATGCGTGGAATGTGGAGCATCTGCTCCAATATTAGCAGTAATGTAGATTCACAATGTATTCCTTCCTTTCAATATGAATAAAAATGCTATTTTCCCCATATTCTTTTTAGTTCAATTTTTTTTCGGAGTACTCGTGCTATACACTAAACATGAATTTTGCAAGAAGGAATCAAGAACCACCAACTAAGGTTGGTTGAATATCAACAACCACCAATCACGGTTGGTCAGCATATCAACAACCACCAACCACGGTTGGTCGGCACATCAGCAACCACCAACTACGGTTGGTCAGATATCAGCAACCACCAACTAAGGTTGGTTGGCATCAATAAACTTAACCAACAATGTTGGTATAAGAATCATACAAGGCAAGGCCTATTTGATTAGGGGTGACCTCAAGGGGCATCCAAAACTAGGCAAGAAAATGGGTGACCTCAAGGGGCACCCACTACCTAGGCACCAAGGTAATTTAGATAAGATTGCTACAACTAAGCAGGACCATAGGATGAAAATAATTCCATTGCTTAGGCACTTATGGGTGACAAGTCACTACAACTAGGCAACAAATGGGGCAAAGTTCCATTATCTAGGCAATTAAAACAAAACAGGACGAATTGTAACTTTATAGATATATGTACAATATAATAAACAAAACATCTTATAATCTATTTCCAAGGAAAGAACATTACAAAAAGATGAACTTTTATTCATTGAATACAAATTTCCTATTATATTGGCTTTTTTCCTTTCGATTTAGGTACAAAATCCATTCCAGCTGGAGGATCATCTAAAGCAAAAGGAGATCCTGTTATTGCTCGAACTTGGTCGATCAAGTAAATGTGGAGGATGAGATATCTAAAAATATTCATGATGCTGGTAATCACCAAGGTATTTGGAGATCAAACACTGAGGAATGTAATTGATTGGAATCCAACTAACATCTAGTTCGACAGGAGGAACCGACAAATCAAGTAGTCCCGGATCACACCAATCACACAACGAGTTCCCTTTTTCAACGTGCATCACAGCTAGATTGTTCATTCATCCATACTTGTACCCCTCATTGTTTGACTGCTTTAACCTGGCATCTAAATGGCACTAAGATTCATTGTATCCCCCCATCCAAAACTCTCTAGGCTGCTTGTGAAATTGATAAGTTAATCTCTCAACTTGCTGATTGTTGATAACAAATTTAGTCTGCTGACAAGGCCTAATTGAGTGAAGACACGTGGCAATCTGCGTGGCAATAACAAACACTTCCGAGAAATACCTTGACCCACTCAGATACTCCGAGTAATAGATACCATCCGAGGAGCAATACTGCGATGAGGAACTCTACTTCCCCGATCAACTCAGACGCTCCGACCAACAAGAGTTCTCCAAGGAACTTTAATATACCGAGCAACTTATGAGTACCGAGCTACTTAGGCGGTCCGAGCTGCACCTCGAACAGAGCATTAATGGCAGGATAACCAATAGATTAACTGCGCATTAAATGCTTATTATTATCATACAGATGTATACGCCTAATGGACAGCTATGTATTACCCTTTTACATGTACAGCCTGAGGGCTATAAATACATTGTATCATCCTCATTGGTGGGGATCGGGAATTTCTTGATAAAACTTGTAATCGAGAATTCCCAAACAGTCAGCAATAACAGAAACAGTGGACGCAGGCCATTCTTATAAGGCTGAACCACTTTAAAATTTCTCTGTCTCATTTTATTTTATCTGTGATTAAATAATTAGATATAATCTAATTTTTTACATCAACAGATTGGCACCGTCTGTGGGAATCGAAGCGACTGGTAATATCATTTTTCATTAAAAACAATTCATTATAATAGGCTGATAATCCAGAACCCAGCAATCGAAACGCTAAAAGCCCTCCAAATCCATCTGCTCCGCTAAATGTTCCAGATCTGGCTAGAATAATGACAAATCTGGCCCAGGGACAGATAGCCATGCAAGAAACTATGCGACAACTCATACATACCCTTAATAGCGGAGTATCGACCCATTCAGGACATCGAAGTGTTCAAAGAAATACCCGTTTACTTTCTTCACGTACTAGGCGTACCGATTCATATCGTACTGAGGAGTCTGAAGATTTTTCTTATGAACCTGGACGAACTTCGTCAGTACGAGCCACAGATACTGAACAACGTATCACTCTCTCTCCAGAAAGGACTAGTGCGCTAGAAAGGTTAAGCAGGGTATTTCCTTTTGATCGATTATGTCCTAGGAGGAACAAAAGTCCTCCTAAGGCTGCGTCGAGGAGCTTTCGACGACCATTAGACTTAAGGGAAGGATCTTCCTAATCGCAACCAGCTGCTCGTCAAGATATATCCCGGGAAGCCACATCAACGCGATCATTTGCTCGAACCAACAGGCCCGAGGAAGGAAACGATGTGTGGAAAGGCTCTATTCAGAGGCTGGAGGATAGATTAGGGGAAATGTCTAAAGCCAAGAATCCTCTATAACGAACTTTTGTTCAAGGAACACCTTTTGTCCATGCCATTGTAGATTTTCCCACACCATCAAAGTTCAAAGCACCTATTGTGACCTCCAAATATGATGGAAAGACCAACCCTGTCCTTCATATAGAATAATACCAAGCTGCAGCCGACATCTATGCTGTTCCAGATGAGTTGAGATGCAGAGCATTCTCAGGAACTCTTACCGGATCTGCTCAAATATGGTATAATAATCTTCCTCGGAATTTTTGTTTTGGGGCAAATCCAGTTAAACGAGTAGCACATTTGTTAAGTGTTAGACAAAAAGCTGGTGAGAGTACCAGAGATTATATAACTCGTTTTAATAACGATAAGCTCAAAGTCATTGATTATGAGGAAAAGACAGCAATTACCGCCTTGATGAGTGGACTATTGCCCAACAAGTTGTACTACACCTTGGCCAAAGATCCACCTACAACCATGTCAGAACTGATGGGAAAAGCTGCCAAGATTATGAATGCCGAGGAGGCTATGGTTGCGAAGAAGAATATGGATGCCAAAGAAAACAAGGTGGAAAGTGATAAAGCTAAGAAGAAAGAGCATAAGAACAATGGTAGTGACAAACACTCAAAAACAAGGTCGTCATGGGAAGTATTGAAGAAATTTGATAATTATACTCCTTTGGAGAAAGACATCAACCATGTTCTAGAAGAAATCAAGAACAATGAGGAATTAAATTGGCCAGAGAAAATGAAGGCAGACCATGACAGGAGGAATAAGGCAAAATATTGCGAGTTTCACAAAGATTATGGTCATATGACCAAAAATTGCATAGCTCTTCAGAATGAGATTGAAACACTCATCAGACGAGGAAAACTGGCAAAGTATGTTGATCATAGAAATGAAAGAAAAAACAGCAACCGAATCAGAGAGAGGTATAGATCTCCTCGTCGAGCAGAGGAGAACAAGAAAAGAGACCATGAAGTCGATCCAGAAGACGACCCCGATCTTCCCAAGAGACCAAGGCAGCCAGAACGTGAGGTATTTTCGATACGCTTTGGGACATTTGATTGTAATGTTATTACAGGTGGAGATGTAGGAGGAGGAGACCTTACTGCAGAGAGAAAAGCTTACCTTTGTGAGGCTCAAGCTTGCTCATACATTCAACGAATAAATCTAGCTGAGGGGGATCACCCTAGAAAGGTAAACAAAGAGAAATTGGTCTTTGGTTTCTCAAAGAACGACCTCGCAAGTGTTCTATATCCTCATGATGACCCATTGGTGATCAAAATGAGGATGAAGGAAGTGATGATTTCAAGAGTACTGGTAGATAATGGTTGCTCGGCAAACATCATGTTCTACTCGTGCTTCGACAGTTTAAATCTAAAACTATCTCAACTGGAGCCTTATCACAGACCCCTCCTGGGTTTTTCTGGTGAGAAATTTTTTCCACTTGGGACGATCAAGTTGGATATATTCATTAGTACATGGCCTTCTTGTCGAACAGAAAGAATACGCTTCTTCGTGATGGATAAGAATGTTTAATCAGCATACAATATCATCATGGGAAGAGTAGGATTGAAGAAGTTCAAGGTTGTACCATCTACGGTACATCAATGCCTAAAATTTCCAATAAATTTTGGAGTAGGAGTTGTTAAAGGTGATCAGAAAGTATCTCAGGAATGCTATTATTCATCCGCCGAGCAAGAGGAACTGGAGGAATCAAGGAAAAAGACTACTACCTATCAAGTGGATGAAGGTGCAGAAATTGAAACATTGGATCCTAGAGATGAGTCACAACTCGTGAAGGGTCAAGTGGTGGAAGCTACTGAAAACATCATTCTGGACGACGAGCACCCTGAACGAACTACTCAAGTATTCGTGTATTTATTTGACTAGGTTTGGCACCTCCATGGGGTAAATACATCTCCTTATTGAGATAATAAAACCTCTTTTATATATCCCATTCCATTAATCCGTCAGACTTTTCAAGTTTATGAGTGATTTATTGAAGTGGGAAATTAGTATAGACTACTATAGACTGGGCTTAGAAATTCTTCTTCATCTTTCTAGATTCCATAATTAGAGCTAGAGGTAATTTTTTTCATTTTAGAATATCTTACTTCGGCACCAATAAAATCTTTGCTCTTGTAATATTGTGGATTTTGAACTCCTCCATCAATTCTGATCAGATTCGAGCTAACTGCTCACTCTGACACGACCAAATATAAGTATAGTTTTCCCCTAGAATTGGTCTTGACGACAATGGGGTCGATCCTAGGTACTTTTTCATTTCTAAGAAGGAAACTTGGCATTCTTCAGTCTAATCAAAAGTGTTTTTAACCATCTTGAAGAATGGGAGTCACTTATCGGTTGCTCCGAATACGAATCTGTTTAAGGTTTCCACTCGATGTATTAATCTTTGAATTTCCTTCTTGCTCTTGGGAGGCTGCATATTGATCAATGCCTGGATCTTGCTAGGGTTTTTCTCTATGTCCCTTTGATTAATAATAAAACCCAAAAACTTTCCAATATTGACTCTAAAAATACACTTGGCTGGATTTAACTTTATTTGATATTTTCTTGATTATAAAGATTTAGTTGAGGTCTTTGGTATGGTTTCCCACCTTCATGCTTTTTATTAGCATGCTACTTACATAAACTTCTCTTCTCAAACACCTTATTCACTAGCATTTGATATATGGTCCCTGCATTATTCAAGCTAAAGAGAATAACATTATAACAGAACGTACCTTGGCTAGTGATGAAGGAAGTGTTTTATCTATCCTCTGGCTTCATTTTAATCTAGTTATAACCATAATAAGCATTTATGAAGCTCAATAGTTTATGCCCAATTATTGCGTCCATAAGTTAATCGATTCAAGGCAAATTATAAAAATCCTTAGGACATGCCTTATTTAAGTATGTGAAGTTAACACACATTCACCATTTGTCATTCTTCTTTGGGACCATCACCATATTTTCTATCCAATCGTGATACTTCACATCTTTAATAAAATCATCCTTGTTTAGTTTGACCACTTCTTTTTAAATTCCCATGTTTTTCTCTTCAGAGAATATTCGTCGCTTTTGTTTTACTGGCTTATCTTCCTTTGCTATGTTTATCTTGTGAATAATAGTGGGTGGATCAATTCTACGCATATCTTCATGGCTCCAATAAAAAAATTCTTTTCTAGATCTAATGAAATCAACCAATTACTTCTTAAGAACATGATCCAGGGACAAATTGATTTGGGTTGTCCCTTTAGGATGCTCATCGTCTAGAATTATTAGCTTATTTTCTCAATGGCTTCCCCTATTACCTACTTATGTACATCCCGAGGATCTAATGTATCCATCTCATAAATTTGAGATAATTTATTTATTTTCTCTTTTTCGATCGAGGTGTAGTATCATTCATGTGATTCCACCTGATTTCCCTTCACAACTCCCACACCAAAATTAATGGGGAACTTTAGACATTAATGAATATTTAAGGCAACAACCTTGAATTTCTTTAGACCCACCCTTATAAAAATAATGTTATTGGTCGATGAGATATTCTTGTCAAGGATAAAGAATCTCATTGTCTTTGTTCCACAGGTCGGCCAACTTCTAATAATAACTTCCAACTCAATTGTGAACAGTGGGTATACCTTCTCACCTGAGAATTCGAGTAGTGGATGATGATAGGCTTGTAATTTTCTTTCGGATAGCTTGCTGTTTATGAAACAGTCATGAAAAAATATATCCGTGAAACTCCTATTGTGTATTAGGATTCTCTTCACGCTCCTTTTGTGGACCATCATGGTTCTTACCAATGGGTCATCACGAGGATACAACGACCCCGAGATGTTATTATCTTTAGAAAACCCTATCACCAAATGATCCTTAGAGACCTTCGGAGGTCGGATGTCTACTGCAGTTGACATATTGACTTCTCTTCTTGTGATTCAAGCTTTTGCCTCATTGAGGTATGCCTTTATCTTAGTTGGTCCATCACCACCACCACCACCACTAACTCTTTCTATAAAAATGCACCCCATAGAAATCATGTGCACTTCTTCTCCTAGCTCCATGGACCTTGCAAGGAGTTCTATATATCCTTCATCGTTGTCTCCCGAGCTCTTTTCTTCTCCTTATTTTGTCCACGAGGTGACCTTGATCATCTTCTCAACTTTCGATCATCATGAGCTGGTGTTGACCTATTATTTTTCTCTATGTATTCATTTGGATTCCATCTTTTAATGAGGGCCTCAATTTCTTCCTTCAAGTCTAGGCAATATTTGGTTTCATGCCCGTGGTATTTGTGAAACTTGAAAATTTTGTTCTCTTGCAACAGGGTAGTTCTTCTCATGATCCTTTAATTGCCTTGAGCATAAGCTATCATATTCTTTCCTTGCATAAATACCTCTCCCAAACTTAATCCTGATGCATCATAATACACGACTTAATCCTTTCCTCACTTGGGGAGGATTACTACCGGTGATGAAGTTAGTCTAGTCTTCAACTCTTGGAAGGCCATCTCACGGTTATTTGTCTACTCAAAGCAAACATTTTTCTATGTCGAGCTGGTGAGGTGTGAAGAAATCTGTGAGAACCCCTATATAAAATTCCTCTAATACTCGGAAAGTCACAAGAAACACTTCATCTCTATGACTGTGTTTGGCTATTCCTAATTGACAACTGCTTCAATCTTTGATGGTTCTACTAAAACCCCTTGTCCTGAGATGACATGGAAAAAACACCTAACCTCGTCCATTTAAAACTCACACTTTTTGAATTTGGCCTACATCTGATTTTCACGAAGCACTTGCAAGCTCGTGCCAAGTTTCTCATCATGATTCACTCTTGAAGATGAGTAGATTAGGATATCGTAAACAAATACCATAACAAACCTATCCAGGTATGGAAGTAAATTCGATTCATCAAATCCATAAACGTTGCAGGTGCGTTCATTAACTCGAATGACATTGCTACGAATTCATAATGCCCGTATTGCATCCTAAATGTTTTCTTCTAAATATCCTCAGTCTTTACGTTTATGTGATGATAGCTAGATTGTAAGTAAATCTTCGAGAATACACCTGCGCCTTGTAATTGATCAAAGAGGTCATCAATCTACTGCATGGGATACTTATGCTTGATTATAACACAATTCAGCTGCATATAGTCAATATAATGCCTAAGGGTATTGTCTTTCTTCTTGGCAAAAAGAATTGGTGCGCCCCATAGTGACACACTTGGCCTAATAAGACCTTTTTATAATAAATCCTCTAATTATATCTTTAGTTCATTCAGCTCGGATAGAGCTAAATGGTGTGGAGGAATAGAAATAGGTGAGACACTAATGTGTACTTCAATTGAAAGTTTATTTCCCTCAACAGTGGTAACCCTGGAAGCTCTTCCAAAAACACGTCTGGAAACTCCCGTACAATTGGATGATCAAGGATTAGACTGTCGGGACCATCCCGTGCCACAAGGCTTGAAAGACACCCAAAGTAATTTCTTTGTTCCTTAATGTTAGTGTATTTGCAAGGATGGTCCGTCAATTGTTCACTATTAAATCTGTGGTTGGACCCATTCGAAAATAAATCTGAAACACTATGCATATGACACTCTATCCTGGAATTAAAACAAGATAGCCAGTCCATTCTAAGGATTACTCAAAACCTTCCGTGTCCATGATTATTAAGTCATACTCAAGAACATACTTCCCTGCAACGATAATGTAATTACGACAAATATGGTTTAGGGAAATACCTCCGTCGATCGAAAGTCCTATAAAAATAGGGGATAGAGGCAATCAACCTTAATACCTAAGCTATAAGATAAAGAACTGGATATGAATGAATATGAAGTGCCAGAATCAAACAATGCTAGGACCCATGTATGGTAAATTAAGATCATACCTCCCATAATTATCATGTCAGGTTGAGTTATTAATTGTATGATGGTATAAGCATGCCTTGGATTAAACTTGTTATTTTGATTTCCTTGCTGGTTGGATTATCCTTGTCCACCGAATCCCTTACCGGGATGTGAGCCATTATTTCTATACCTACTTTGCTGGTATTCACCATAATGTTGTTCTTGTTGGGTGGGTATACTAAAGTTGAGTTCCTCATTGGATGGAAGTTAGAACCTTGATTTTTAGTTGAGGACCGTTTCATTTTCGTGGGAATTCTTTCTTTCAGTGGTTAGGTGCCCCACATATGAATCATCCTTTATTTAGCTGCACTGACCTTACAGCTTGACTCAGGGAGGAACCATTTCCAACTATCGCCTTTAACTTGACAAAGAATCCCTTAGAACAACTATCCTTATGTTTCATGTATCCATTGTTATTTTGCTCATTACCAGCTATCATTTTCTTATCCCTGGCCAACTTCTCATATTCGTACTCCAATTATAACTTGATGGCCTTTTTCACTATCTCTCAAATCCCGCAAACATCTTGACTAACGATAAGCCTCCAAATGAAAGGGTTGAGACCCTTTATTAAAAGACGTGCCCTTTCCCTCTCATCACTAGCCACATACTTGTCATAGTTTGATAAGGTTTTAAACTTCACCTAATAATTTCCAATGCACATTTTTCCTTAGAACAAGTTATGAAACTCATCCCTCTTCCCATCACGGTAAGCTTCTTGGAAGTATCGGTCCAGAAATACCGCCTTAAGATCTTACAAATAACTCTCCCATTCATACTAACTTGATAGGACATGCAAAATTTTTGGGCCTGGTCCATAAATTGGAATGTATCCAAATGAACTCTATAAGTAGGTGATACTTCAAGAATTCAAAAATACGAGTGACACACTCAAGTCACTCCTCGACTATTTCAGGCCCCACAGTGCCGCTAAACCTAAGGGAGTTGAGATTCCTAAATTCCTTTAATATAGTGTCAGACCTGCTTCTTTATGATGTGCTACCATTGCCTTGGTGTTGTTGAGAGAGAGAATCAGCTAGTTGCATAACTATCTGAGTCGTTTGGCGTAGCTCATTGATGTTTCCACCAGTATGTCCACCACTAATATGTGCGCCTCCTCTACGTGTAGACATTATAAAGAGGGGATGATAGTTTAGAATAATGTAGAATATTGAGAACTACTATTTAAAAGAGAATGAAACATAAGCATACTCTCCAACACACACGTAACCTATGCCATGATGCCAAGTTATAACGCCCCGATTCTGGGTGTCGATGCAAAAAACCTTTTTATACTTTGGTTTCATTTAAGAAAATCCTCATTTTAAAGTAAAATCCTTCTATTACATTTTTGTCGTAAAATTCATTTGATTTAATTAATGAAATGATGACCATCTTATAATTATTGTAAGGGCACTTAAAGTAAAAGAGTTTTTCAAATTCCATAGAGTGAATAACAATTTAAAAAAGTCCACGTCATCTTGTTTTATTACAAACCAAATTTAAAACATTTCCAAATAGTTCCAACCAAAGAAAAGTTCTATTTAAGTTACATATTTAAAGAAAACAGTAAACAAAGATCTATTATCGCATAAATCCTTCCTTGCCTCTCTTAATTTCCTTACCATTTTCTTTCCCTAAAGTACCCGAGAAAGGGTTAGCAAATCGTGTGGTGTGAGCGAGCATGCAGTAGGATAAATACTACAAGAGTAATACGTACAAAGAATATCTATACATATAAAGTATATTTTAGAAATTATGAAATCATCATTTATTTGATTTAATGTTCTTATACAAAATGCAACGTGACATGCAATTAACGGCTTGACCATGTAACTCGGGCGGTGAGCCCACTCACGCTTAATCTTTATTTTAATACCACATGTATCTTGTTAATTGAACCGTTAACATAGTTTCATATCTTTCAATTTGATTCATAAAATTGTATTTACATTAATGAGAGTCGTTCCCAAAATCATATTTTCACTTTATTAATCGTGGTACCAATCCATGAGTGTTATAGGGTCTTTCACTGACTCGCACAATGATGGTATATGCTACTGATCAATAGTTTTGGGTCTAAGCATTAAGTCACACCCTAAAGCTTCGGGAACTACTTAAATTTCCTAGTTACCTTCGAGTGTCTATTACTTATTTCGTCATTGTAACCCTTTTTTATTTCTTTCATTCTTGTCCACTTTGAACTCTTTTTCCTTTATTTCCTTTTTAACGGTCGATAAGGCCAAATACGCGGGACGAGACTTGTCCCAACATTTAATTGTCAACTTTCACACCTTGTCAAAAGTCCATTTTTATTTTACCTTTAACTCGGTATTTCATCGTTCAAAATATCTTGATTTATCATTTCTTGCGAAACTTAACCTTTGAATTCAATATATCTATTTTTACACTTTAATATGTTTTTCACTATTCGCGCACACTTATAGACTTGCATTTTATACACTTTGCAAAAAAATGCTCATTTTCATCGTTTCTTTACATAATATGAGTTTTCACTACATAAAATTCAATATTTTAAACTATAGTCCTTTAGTTTGAAAATTTTGCTCATAAGCCCAAATTTTACATAAAATAACACTTTTATACTAAAACATTATTTTTATCATTTCAAGACTTATATTTTGAATTTGTTAACTCTTATCATTTTATTTGTTCATATTATTTCATTTAAAATAAATTTTCCACAATAACACTCATGTTTGCAAAGATTACTATTAAATCCATACTTTTCATAAAATGACACTTTTGGCCTAAATACTACACTTTTAACATTTCAAGACTTATTTTTACAAATTGAGATCCTTTCATTTTAAACTTTGTATCTTTGTGTAAATATTACTATATTTACTATTTTAACCTCAATACTTTACAATTTTCACTTTTAGTCCCCTAAACTTTAAACTTCTTAAACTTTCTTAAAATATAGTAGCATCATTTTATGTGACTATACTGATTTTTCAACATTATTATTTCATATTACAAGGCTTGTTCCAATGTATTTCCAATATATTAAACCCATTTCCCATAACTACATATGATTTTGTTCATGAATGAAAGGATTTATACCAAATAATCCCATATATGCATCTTATATCTCTTCACCAAGCCCATCTTATCATTTTTCATAAAAGAACTAGTTTAAACATGATATTCATAAGGAATAACTTCCTTAACCATTTTAAATTTTAACTTAATTTAAACTTAAACTTTTCACCATTTTTATAACATATTTATCGGTATATATATACAGTGATAATAAGTATAAATAGTCATGTAAATAATACACATGTATATATATAACTAGCGGGCTTATATTTAAACTCGAAAATAGTGTAGAACCCCTACCCTTTGAAGATAATAACTTTGGAGAAGTAGTTAAAAAGAAAACCCAATAAGCTCAAAACTTTCTGAATTTTAGTTATTCTAGTAATCCTCTTTTACACCCAAAATATCACCTCTATAAAATTTGAAAGTTCTTGATTATGGAAGGATACTTGTGTGGGATAGTAAAGTGAACTATGTAGAGAATAAATAACCTTTTGCTGAGTTAAAATGGATAAAGAATGTGAACTTTTAGATTGGACTAAATGCAGAATTTCACTTAGCATATAAAGGAGGAAATGAGGTAGGTAGCCCCCCCTAAGAGCCACCCTAAACACCCCCTCCCATTTCCCATGACACTTACCAGTGGTTACTAGTTCATTGCTTAAAGGATCCAAAGATGGCTAGAAAAGGGTCAAAATGTAAGGGGGCTATCTAAAAATAATCCCACAAAGTTGCATACTTGATAGCCTACAAAAATAGGCATTCTGGGCGAATTGAGAAGTCCCCAAAACAGACATTAGATAAAAAAAAAATTGAAAAAAAGTAGAACATGAAATTTCTTCAGAATTAAATTTTAAATCTTTCTGGAAATTTTCAGTATTTTCTGAGCATTTTTATTTTTTGACGAAAAAACCATTTTTGTATTTTATTATTATTTTTCTTTGAATTTCCTTCCTTTATTCTTATGATATTATAATTTAATTATAAGTCTTATTATATAATTTATTTCATACGATCATTTTTTAATTTTAAAAGCATAGCTCAATTTAACACGTGTAACGCAGCACGCGAAATTTTTGAATTTTTCTTCTTAATTTTAATTACAAGATTATTCTAATAAATTAATTCTATAATTTCTCATAATGCAATTTTTCATCAATTTTAAAAAAATCGAGCGTTACAATTGGGGAGTGTGAGGGAGTATTCAAATGAAAGTGGTGCATCTTATTTGGGCGGGAACTGTAAAAGGTAAGACATTGCTTGGACAATTAGATTGATATATGGAGGAAGAATTCATCCGTGTGACTATTTTTGTAGTGTAAAAAGGGTTGAAATAGGGAAAAATTAAAATTTTGAATTTTGAATTTTGAATGAAAGTTCAAATTTGAAAGTTAATCTCGTCCCTTCATTTTTTGTGGGTGAGGTGGTACAATCTCAACCCTGATTTTGTTAGACATTTAGAAAACTTTCCAATTTTATTATATAGATAAGACATTGCTGTGACACCCCGCTCAATTAAATATCGGGTGATCAGCCCTTTATAAAATTTAAAACAGAATGTTCGGTTGGTTCATTCTTAGCATAACTGTTAAAAATTTAAATCCAATTAATTACCTAACATTTAATTAAGCTAGTGTCAAAATATTTTCCAATTAAACTTGAAACCAATCAATTAATTTAATTTCTGAACATTTAATTAAAAACCATACACAAGAGATTAATACTGACATAATCAAATACTGGATAATTAAGACTGGATAAAACCTCCCAGTTTAAAGTCACAAACAAAATCATAATTAATACTCAATCCAACTGAAAGAACTACAAAGGAAACTGAGTACAACCCTGCTAATGAGAATGGGCGACACATGGCCGAACTGAAATATCTGAACTAGGAACTGAATGAAATGAGAGAAGGGTCTAATCTCAATGACCCGCAACTTCCACAACATCTACAGCTCGGCAAATCATCCAAGTATCTAGAACCGGTGTCCCTGTGGCTGGGCACCTATATATATATATATATATATATATATATATATATATATATATATATATATATATATATAGCAAAAGAGAGAAGATATGCAAGAGACTAGTCAGAGCCCGATGTTTTAAAAAGATTTATTATCAAGTATTTAAAACTGCATTAAAGCAAGTATTATATGCATGTTAGTTCGAGCTCTCACATGAGATTCTCACCTTTCAACTAGGGTGCACGCCTAACGTACATCTATTCCAACCTAGCCATCTGACACTCTTCTAACTAAATAAAGACTTACTTCTAGTTATACTTCGTGATAGCGACACGTGATTTCCAGTTTTTCACATTATTAATATCATCATTTATTAATTCGGTTAAGTGTTATCACACTAAGTTAAGTATTCACAGCTTACGTCACTTAAGATTGTACTATCCCAATAACCTACAATTATCTCACAGTAGGAATAACACAAGTATACATATACATATTCATCACTATAATATACATATGCTAATACAGCACCCCAAGGCTAAGCCTGTAGTGCATTGCATACTATGCTATCATGTCTCGGTACATCCCGTACTCCAATAAGGACTATCGGTTTGGAAATCTCCCACGAACCATATACAAAAAACACACATAGTGTCAGCAAACATATTTCACATACCTATGGGTCACGCACATACCTACGCTCCCATAGTCAGCTGACTTATCAACTCACAAATTAGTCTTCACAGTCCTATGTTCTGTGATACAAGTCAAATATCCCCCCGAAAGTCACCCAGGATAAGACAGTCTCTACACAACCCCCGCGATAGCAAGCAACTAGGTTTGTCATACACATAATATTAAGCATGTAATAGGTATACACACAACCCATTAAATCAAACGGTATACACACAAACCAAATGTCATATTCCATACGTAGTATTACCATCACTAAATACTATCAACGTATTTTTAAATTACGATATTCCCTCCCTCGTAATATATATAAGGATAATATGTCACTCGAAATCCTTAATACATAATCATAAGAAGTCCCAAACGTAACCACTAATTTTTATTCTTATAAGTTTTATATCGTTAGAACTAATATCGTAAGTATTTATCACTTAATACTCTCGACGCATTTATAATTACGATTATCTCTCTCTCGTAATATTCAAGGTAAACTCACCATCCCTAATGTTTGAATCATTACACTTAAACAACTCCAAATAATTCTGTACTATTCTGGGTTCATCAAACACTGGTTTTCCTCACTCAAATTGACTGTTTACTCAAATAGGACAAAATAGGAAATTCTCTAAAAATTAGAAATCTTGCTCGAACCAGAATAAGATCTCGCTCGAACGATATACACGTGTCGCTCGATCCAAATTCACATGAAAACTCTATCTCGCTCGAACGACTTCGCGCGAGATAGAGGTCTCGCTCGAACGACTCCCTTCGCGCAGCATCTCGCGACCTGGGCTGTTTAGTCCCCTACCTCCAGATTCAGTGTTTTCCAACCATTTTTACTCCTAAAACCTCTAAAGATCAAGCCCAAACTTCCAACAATCAATACCAAACATCATTTTAACATATATATGTGATTTTCCATAACCTAACATCATTAAATCATCACCAATCATCCATTTAATTAGAAATCCCCAATTTATTATCAAGAACCCTAGTTCTTAAATTGATATGCATAACTTCTAAATTAAAACTAGATTTATTCATTGAACTCATCATAATTTCGTAGGCATCATCTTATCTACCTATGGGATTCAAATTCTTATCAAATCAACCCTAGTTTATGATATAATTCTCCAATTTCACTCAAATTAACTTTCCTAACAATGGTTTACTATCCTAGACTAACATGAACACAATTATTGCTAAAGAAAGCAAGCAATAAACCCTTGCCTCAATTTCAAAGGTCTGATCCGTTGGTGTTGTTGGTATAGATGCGCTCCTCGCGTTCCGATCTATACGATGGTGGTGGTGGTTGTGCAAGGTATTGTAAATTGACTCTCCTCCTTTGGAATTTGCTCTCCCTCACCCACTGTGGCTCTCTCTTGATTTAGGTGTATCATAACCCTAATTGTCCCCAATTAGCTGATATAATATTTCTCCAATTTTCGTTCATTTAATTTCTCTAAAAATTCAATTTACAAAACTACCCCTATTGGATGCTGGCTTGGCCTAAAAATATCCTGGAGTCCAAATAAAATACTCGGGTAGAGTTTTCTGACTATCTCGATCCCTCCGGACACAACGGCGCACTCGAACTGATCATACGAGTTACTTAAAATAATTTACCTTTTTTATTTCACTTAATTAGTCCTGACACGACTTACACGCACGTCCCGACTTAATATACCAAACTGTCATATTTCTCTTCACGACAAGTTATATAAAATCGTCATTCCATATTACTTATTCTCACAGTAATATTAATAATTACTAACTTCTCGTCACGCTAGTAAAATATTTAATTTTTAATTCGGATTAATAATTAATTCTCACATTTTAATTTAATTAATCCAACAATAATAATAAATCACATAATTATTTAAATCTTCGAAAATATGGGGTGTTAAAATTGCTTGGACCATTATATTGATATATGGAGGAGGAATTAGTTTGTGTGATTATAGCTATCTAAAAAGGGTTGAAGTAGGAGGAAATTAAAATTTCGAATTAACTTAAAAAGTTAATCTTTAACCTTCATTTTTAGAGGGCGATGCGGCACAATCTCAACCCTTATTGTTCTTAGATATTTCAAAAACTTTCCTATTTTATTATATAAATATCTGAAGAGATCCAAAGATGTTAAACTTCATGTAATAGTTTAATAGCTTAATAATAATTTACCTTTTAGTTTATATGCACATGTAATGTAATAATATGATACATGTGTTATTTTTCTCCCCTATGACCTTGAATAATTATATTTTTTGCCACTATCTTCTTTATTATGAATTTCATTTTTTATACGCCACTTACTTAACAATTGAAGATGTAGTACTGTTTCCATTTATAGACTTTAACGGGGCTTTGATTAATTAATTAATGATAAAAATTATGCATAATTCAATAGTTGATTTTATTTAATCAACCAAATTTTCTTAAATATATTAAGAGATCTAATATTATTATTATTTAAATATGGTGTCTCCTCTTATAATTTTACCATGTGTCACTATTAGCACATGTTATTTTGCATCTCTTAGCAAACCATGACCTCTTCGTTGAGAGATCTATTGGATTTTTTGTCTTTTCTTCTTCTATTTAAATATCTTTTCTTTTTCCTCTTTCCCATGGATAAACACGGGCCTTTTACGTCATTTTCTCTTCTCCTCCAATGTCCTTTTCTTTTCCTTCATTTAGAAATCGGTTGAATCATTTCCAATATTGAGTAAAATTTCCACCTCTATTTTCTCTCTCTCATCTTGTATGTTTTTTTTACTTATTTCATTTTGGAAAACGCATTATTAAAATGGAGATTACTATTACGTGATTGCATGTTAGTGGGTAAAATACTTTAAGACATTTTCATAAATTTATTATTTTTGGCTACGGTGGAATTGGCATTATGTAAGCAATATGCGCAATTTTATTTAAAAATAATAATTTTTTGTCTTTTTAGTTTCTTTAACATTGTATTTGGATTGTGAAGATCAAGTTCAATTAAATTTATCATGAGCAACTTAGAAATTCATGTATTCCTCACCTTATATTGTATTAACTTATATATTTTGCTTTCAATATTTAGATACTATTAATATATTTTATTTAATTATTATAATTTAGTGGACTTGGTGTCAAATGAAGAATAATTTTAAATTGTTTTAATTTTCACTATAAAAATGTCTTACTTTTGTTGATATTGGTTATATAGGTGAAAAAAGTATACAATCGAAAATATTTCTTGAATTATATTTACATGTTCGCTAAAAGTCAATTTTGAATTCTCTTATTATGTAATGAATCTTATTATGTAATTTATTTAATAAGCGTTACAAAGCGTCCGCACCGAGCTTAAAGCTAGTGAGTTTAAAAACAAAGGTATGTATTATTCTCTGCATACCATTTATCTAAATATTGTTGGATCGTGCAATAAATATGAATATATAACCTTTGAAATTGTGATCAATAACTAAGTCATTGTTTTAGTCCATAGTTACTATCCAACGTATATCCTAGTTTAAGAATATTATCAACATAAAATTGTTAATAGACATGATTGAAGCACCTTCACGTCATTTCAGTATTTGGTTATTCAACGTCAATCTCCTATTTCGTGTTGAGAATCTTTAAATTATATAACAAGTCAAATTGTACTATTATATGTTTGTCACAAGTCTATTAATTTCGTGTTTCAACATCTATTAGTTTCGTGGATGATTAATATTTTCACGTTATTTACAAATTTCAATATTTGAAGAATGTTTCGTATAATTTTGAAATAAAATTTTAAATATTGATTAGACGTGCAACTCATGCACCAACTAGTGAACACAAAAGTGAGAATTAACAATAAAAAGATATGCCCAATCCAGTGCGGATGAGTTCTTCATGCTGGAGGACCCTCCTGATAGACTCCAACAGATTATCGATGATGAGAAGAGTAGGGTCCAAGTTGAAGATTCAGACTCGAACTAATTGTACTATTTGGTTTCCTATGTTTTTGTTGTTGGATCCTTGCCTTGTTATTGTGTTTATAGATGCTTGCCCTTGTGCTTTTTATGTCTGTATGAACTCGTTATTCTAGTTAATTGATTTCCTTTATCACACAAAAAAACAATAAAAAGACATGACACACAATTAGGACAGAACACGAAAATGACAAGTCTAACATTTAAAAAGGAAAAAAAAAGTTGATATCAATTTTAACACCAAACCGAATTGAGCACTAACACAATTATCTAAACCTAATCCTTTTTCAGACTTAACTCCAACGCATTTAGGTCACATTGGACACTAATGTTCGGAATTAATATTTATTGTTCTCCTTTTCCTTTTGAGATTGTAAATGCTAAATCAGAATAGATTCAATAAAGAAATCTCATTTCTTTTTCAAGTAAAATATACAAGTAGTGGTTTACAACTGATTATAAAAAAGCGAATTCAAACAGTACGTGATATAATATAAAAAAATAAGGGCATATCCATATAATAAAGGAGCATGATTTTTGAAAAAATATCTTCACTTTTATGGATGACATTTCATAATTGGTATTTTCTCCCTTTCATGCTCTTGCATGAAATGTCATGCTAAAAGGTTTTCTTTTTTATTTATTTTAAAATAGTTTTTGTTCTTTTATAAAAAGAGTTTTTGTTTAGTTTTTTATTTTTCTTAAAAAGTTTTTTTTAATAAAAAGGGTAGAAATATTATTTTATATTTTTTAAAATTTATTCATTTTATCACATTTTTTTTATAAAAATTACTAGCTGAAGCCTGTGCCTAGGGCACGTCGATAAATTTCCCCCATGATAAAAAAAATTAAAGAAAAAAGAAAAAAATATTTTAAAAATATATATTAAAAAAATGATTTATTTTGTCACTTTTTAAATAAAAAAATTACTAGCGGATGCCCGTGCCTAGGGCACGGGGATAAATTTTATTTTTTAAAATTTATTTATTTTATCACGTTTTTTTAAAAAACAATTACTAGCGGATGCCCGTGCCTATGGCATGGCGATAAATTTGCCCCCATGATAAAAAAATAAAGAAAAAATAAAAAATATATATATTAAAAAAATTATTTATTTTATCACGTTTTAAAAAAAAATTACTAGCGGATGCCCGTGCCTAGGGTACGACGATAAATTTGCCCCGTGATAAATAAATAAAAATAAAATAAATAAATATAAATATTTTTAAAAAAATTTAAATTAAATTATTGAAAATTATTTCCCTTTTTAAAAAAACAAAACCCTTTTTATTAAAAAAAAAGACACTTTAGCATGACAGTTCATGCAAGGACATGAAAGAGGAAAATATCATACAAAAAAGTGAAGATATTTTTCAAAAATTTTCAAAAACCATACTATCATATTATGTGGATATATATATATATGTATAGGGAGAGGCCCACACCCCTTCAATCTTCCCCAGCACTTTTTGGGTGACAAATGATATTTGTGCCCTTTTGTTCACCCCTCCCATATTCTCCTACACCCTTTGGATAACAAATGACATTTGTGCCCTTATGTTTATATGTGACACCCTGCTAATTAAAATAAGAGGTGGTCAGCCTGATACTCCAATAAATAGAGGAATCATAGATGGTCCATTCTTAGCAACACTGTCGTGGAAATAATAATACGAGATAATCACAAATTATTTTAGAAAACGGATGTCATATAAATTTGTAAGTATAATAAAACCATCTAGAAAATTTAATTTATAAAATAAGGAGGTTATAAAAGAAGTCACACAATAGATTAATTAACTTAAAACCAAATAATAACCGAATAAGTTGTCAGTTAACAGACCAATACAACGGTTACACCAAGTATTACAATTAAATATCACAATATATAAGCAAGTACAAAACTTGGGCAACACGCCCGAATGTTTGACGGATCAAAATCTAGAATATACAAAAGATAGATGCATCTATAACCAGAATCCTACAATATCCGAAAAAATGTTATAGCTCCCTGACACTGAGAAGGAAGGATAATATCAGGCGCCCTTGCGGCGAAGAACCCGAGCATAAAAAGAGAACCACGCAAGAAAGAGAAATATATAGACGGGCCAGAGCCCGATTTGATATGATATCAGTGAATTAAAATGCATAACAGTTATGAGCACTAAACATTATAAACAAGCTAGATTCGCTCTTCAATAAGAATCATTCTCACCTCTCATCTAAATACACATCCTAGCGCCCAACCAGATCATTATGAATTAAACTTCGTGTTTAATTAAGAGAAATACTCAATTTCGGATTCATGCTTAACTTACACTTATGAGTACACATTAATGCAAGAGAATATAACTTAGTTTACATGCTAAGATTTCCTTTTCGGTTTTACACAATATGATTTCATAGTTCCATTCCTCATTAGGAAAGTCGTTCTAAAACAATTGATTTATAAAATGCTTCACCATTTATAAATTACAACTTTCATAAGAATAGTTATAATCACAATATAACGATTCTAAAACTATCCTTCCGAGAGTCACCCCACTGGATGCGCCCCTAAATAGCTATCATCTTCCAGGGCCTATCACCAAGACAACCAGGGCATCCTAAATCGCGTTACGTGGGAAACGGCCATATACTTTCGATAGTGAGTCATAATAATACCCGGAATGACCTCACTTCGAAAAATAACATCACAATATATAACAACTGATCCTATGGTCGAGGACTATATTCTCCCTGCATTCACTAGCCAGGTGACATCACCTCATGCGTGTAACTTCCCTTATGATAACATTTAGAGAGGTGTGTATAGGTATTTCAATATCTCAAGATATGACAATTTAAAACATCCACTCTTTACATTTACAAAATCACTTGTGCTTAGCAATGTGTGCTAATTTTAAAAATATGCATTTCTTATTCACGAAGTCATGTTTTATTAACGACATAGGCTACCAAGTATAATTATCCTCATACTAGTCTTGAAGGGTTCAAAGCAACCCCCAAGGGTAATTTTCCTCAATACTAGTCTCCAAAAGTCCTAAACAATATCACCCAACTCTCCTTTAATCCTAAGCTAGCTCACTAGAGGAAAACGACACTAACTTCTATTGAATAACCCTTGTACTAAGCCAAAATTACCTCCATACTAATCTAGGTTATCAATTTCCCTAATATAGACCCCTAATACTCTTTATTACTTCCCAAGAGAAGTTTCCTAGGCCTTAAACCTAAAAGAAAAGGACTAGAAACTAAACTGAAAAAACCCAATAAAACAGCAGGGTTTCCGAATCGATTCTCCCCTGGAAGCGAATCGATTCGCCCAAAAAGCGAATCGATTCAGCTGAGAAAACTAACCTCCTATCTCAGCCCGAATCGATTCGGCCTTAATTCGAATTGATTCAGTTCCTCAAACCTGTAGCCCCCATGTTTAGCGAATTGATTCGCTGGGGAGGGCGTATCGATTCGCCCTGGACGAAATGCCCAGTTAGGGCTATGGGTTGTATGAAACCTAAAATCCCCTAATTTCAATTCTTCCCTATAATCTCAATATTGTCGAATAAAAATTTAACCAAATCATTCCTACACAATAACTAACTAATATCTCCAACTCAAGTCAAATTTGAATCAAAGATTAAGGGTTTAAACACCAAAAATCATCAAAACCCATAAATGGTTTAAATCTAAAAAACACAACTATATATACAAATTATCCACACTAAATCATACATTTACAAGTTAGAAACTTGCCTCAAGTTTGTAGTCTCGGATTCTCTTCTCGTAGCAACGATTTTAAGCTCCAAATCTCCAATTCTCTCTTTTCTCTCCATTTTCTCCCAAGCTCTCTCTTCTCTCTAACTCTCTCTAAGTTTAAAACATAAAATGAGCTCAAATACTCTAGCAAGACTAAAATACCCAATTGCATTAAGTCTACTCATTTAAATGTTACTACACAATTAAAATGGCTCGTAACAATATAATTAGATCATAACCGGTCAAAAGACTCCGGAACTCAAAATACAACTTGGAACTTATTTTGGCTATCTCAACCATTTTCGGACTAACCGTACTCTCTAAATTGGCATCCGAAATATCGTACAATATTTCATGTTCCAACGTCATATTAATTCCTTAATAATTATCCAATTGGAATATAAGTCATAACCATCGCTTAAAGCACAACGACACAACATAACAGTAAATATGCAAAACTCAGTAAATATTATCTCTCAAATCACTTAAAATAATATTCACTTCAACTTCCCTTATTTTATATAATTATCCCACATGGAAAATTTATATAAAAACAATTACTAAAAAATCTGGGTTATTACATTATATAACTTAAATGTTCAATTTTTTTACCTCCAATTAAAATAAATATATTTAATAAAAACAAATAATTATTGTTGATACCGAAATTAATATGCTGATATGGACGAATAATACGAAGACACGTGTCAATCTACGTGGCACAATAACAACGAGGAAGTTCATTTCCCCGACCAACTCATGTTCTCTCCGAGCAACGAGGATACACCGAGGAACTTTAGTACTCCGAGGTACTCTAGCGCTCCGAGAAACTCCTGAGCAACGAGCAACTAAGGCGGGCCGAGCTGCATCTCGGCCGTATCATTAATTGCCAGATAATCAACAGTTCAACTATTCATTGAATGTTTATCATCTTGACGCACACGCTGCATTAAATGTATTACCCTTTCATATGGATATCATTTAATGTATCAACCCTTTCATGTACAGCCTAAGGGCTATAAATACCTTGTATTACCCTCATTCAGGGGGAGGGGAATTTCTGGAGAGAACTTGTACTCGAGAATTCCCAAACACTCAGCAATAACATAACAGTGGACGTAGGCCATTCATATAAGGCTGAACCACTTTAAAATTCTTTGTCTCATTTTATTTATCTGTGATTGAATAATTAGAGCGATCTAATTTTTTACATCAACAGATTGGCGCCGTCTGTGGGAATCGATTGTTACTATCATTTTTCACCAAAAATCGTTCATCATCAATGGCAGATAATCCAGAATCTAGCAATCGAAACGCTGGAAATACTGGAAATCCTCCGAATCCCTCTGCACCTCCAGATCTAGCCGGGATTATGACGAATCTGGCTCAAGGACAAACCGCCATGCAAGACACAATAAGGCAACTCATATAAACCCTCCATGGCAATGCACCTGCACGTTCAGGACAGCAAAGCGGTCAGAGGCAAACTTATTTACTTTCTTCACGATCCAGACGTACTGAGTCACGTCGTAATGAGGAGTCTGATGATTTCTCTTATCAACCTGGGCGAACTTCGTCAATAAGGGCTACGGATACTGATCAACATATCACCCTCTCTCCAGAAAGACCTAGTGCCTTAGAAAGACTGAGTAGGGTGTCTCCTTTCAGTCGATTAGGCCCTAGGAGGAATAGGAGTCCACCTAAGATCATGTCGAGGAGTTTTCGACAACCATCAGATCTAAGAGAAGGATCAGCACAATCACGACCAGCAGCTCGTCAAGATAGATCTCAAGAAGCTACCTCAGAACGATCAATTGCTCGAACCAATAGGCCCGAGGAAGGAAATGAAGCGTGGAAAGGATCTCTCCAACGGTTGGAGGATAAATTGGGAGAAATGGCCAAGGCAAAGAACCCCCTACAACGAACTTTTGTTCGAGGAACACCTTTTGTACAGGCTATTGTGAATTTTCCTACACCGTCAAAGTTCAAAGCACCTGTAGTGACCCCCAAATATGATGGAAAGACAGATCCTGTTCTTCACATAGAGCAATATCAAGCTGCTGCCGACATCTATGTCGTCCCCGACGAGATGAGATGCAGAGCGTTCTCAGGAACTCTTACTGGAGCTGCCCAGATATGGTACAACAATCTTCCTAGGGTTAAGATTTCAACTTTCTTTCAGTTGGCCGAGTTGTTTATTGGCAAATTCTGTTTTGGAGCAAAGCCAGTAAAACGAGTAGCACACTTGTTAAGTGTTAGACAAAAATCTGGTGAGAGTACTAGAGATTACATAACTCGTTTCAATAACGAGAAGCTGGAAGTCATAGATTACGAAGAAAAGACAGCAATCACCGCCTTGATGAGTGGGTTGTTGCCTAATAAATTGTATTACACCTTGGCGAAAGATCCACCTAGAACTATGTCAGAGTTGATGGCAAAAGCGGCCAAAATCATGAATGCCGAGGAGGCTATGGCTGCAAAGAAGAATATGGATAAAGAAACCAAGGTGGAAGTCGACAAATCTAAGAAGAAAGCGCATAAAAGCAATGGTGGAGATAAACATTCCAAGAATAAATGGGAAGTCATAAAGAAGTACGATAATTATACTCCTTTGAAAATGGGTATTAATCATGTCTTGGAAGAAATAAAGAACAACGAGGAGGTAAAATGGCCAAAGAAACTGAGATCAGACCCTGATTCGAGGAGTAGAGATAAATATTGCGAGTTTCATAAAGATCATGGTCACATGACCAAAAATTGCATAGCTCTTCAGAACGAGATTGAAACACTCATCCGAAGAGGCAAACTAGCAAAATATGTTGATCGAGGAAGTGAAAGAAAAAATAATGATTGAACTAGAGAAAAGTCTAGATCTCCTCATCGTGCAGAGGAGAAGAAGAGGGATCACGAAGATGATCCAGATGATGACCCCGATCTTCCCAAGAAGCCAAGGCAGCCAGAACGAGAGGTATTTTCCATACGTTTTGGATCATTTGATTGTAATGTTATTACAGGAGGAGATGCAGGAGGAGGAGACCTTACTGCAGAAAGAAAAGCTTACCTCGGAGAGGCTTAAGCTTATTCATATATTCAGCGAATAAATCTGGCCGAGGACGATCGTCCGAGGAAGGTAAACAATGAGAAGTTGGTCATTGGCTTTTCAAAAAATGACCTGGAAGATGTCCTTTATCCTCACGACGATCCTCTGGTGATAAAAATGAGGATGAAGGAAGTAGTGATTTCAAGGGTGTTGGTAGACAATGGAAGTTCGGCAGACATCATGTACTGTTCATGCTTTGACAGCTTGAATCTGAAATTATCTCAATTGGAACCGTATCACAGACCCCTCCTGGGTTTTGCTGGCGAGAAAGTTTTTCCACTTGGGACGATCAAGTTGGATATATTCATTGGAACTTGGCCTGCTTGTCGAACAGAAAGAATACGCTTCTTTGTGATGGATAAGAATGTGCAGTCAACCTACAACATCATCATGGGAAGAGTTGGTTTGAAGAAGTTTGAAGCAGTTCCATCTACAGTGCATCAATGCTTAAAATTCCCAATAAACTTTGGAGTAGGAGTTGTGAAAGGTGATCAAAAAGTAGCTCGGGAATGTTATTATTCATCTGCCGAGCAAGAGGAGCTTGAGGAATCAAGGAAAAAGACTACTACCTACCAGGTGGAAAAAGATACAGAGTTGAAACTCTCGATCCCAGAGATGAATCCTAACTTGTAAAAGGACAGGTGGTGGAATCTACAGAAAATGTTATTCTGGACGACGAGCACCCTGAACGAGTAACCCAGATAGGTTCATCGTTGGATGCTTCAATAAAACAGGAGTTGATAACTTTCTTGAGAAATAGGAAGAAAACTTTTGCATGGAGTCATGAAGACATGCCAGGAATATATCCAAAATTCCTATGTCATGAGCTCAATGTGAATAAGGAGATCAAGCCTGTAAAGCAGAGAAGAAGGGTATTTAGCCCTGAGAAGAATCAAGCTATTCAAGAGGAGGTCGACAAGCTCCAGAAGGCTCAATTCATTGAAGATGTGAAGTATCCGGACTGGTTGGCAAATGTGGTGATGGTAAAGAAGAAAAGCAATAAATGGAGAATGTGTGTTGATTTCACTGATCTCAACAAGGCCTGCCCAAAAGATCATTTCCCATTGCCCAGAATTGACCAGCTAGTTGATGCTACATCGGGGCACGAGCTGCTCAGCTTCATGGACGCTTACTCTGGATACAACCAGATCAAGATGAAACCTAAAGACAGGGAAAGTACTTCTTTTATTACCCCTAGGGGTACTTATTATTATAATGTTATGCCTTTTGGTTTGAAAAATGCAGGAGCGACATACCAGCGACTGATGAACAAGGTTTTTTCTGAGAAAATCAGTTGCAATATGGAAGTCTATGTCGATGATATGCTGACGAAAAGCAAGAAAGCTGCTGATCATCTAGTTAATTTAAGACAGACTTTTGATCAACTGGATAAATACCAAATGAAGCTCAACTCGACGAAGTGTACATTTGGAGTACGAGAAGGAATGTTTCTCGGGTACATTGTTAACCAGCGAGGCATTGAGGCAAATCCAGAAAAGATCAAAGCTCTTTTAGGGTTGCGATCTACAACGACAAAGAAAGAAGTGCAGAGCCTTACAGGACGAGTTGCAGCGCTCAACAGATTTGTATCTCGAGCAACAGATAGATGCCTACCATTCTTCAAAACACTTCGAAAAACTTTCGAGTGGAATGAGGAATGTGAAAAAGCCTTTCAAGACTTGAAGAAATATCTGGGAACACCTCCACTGTTGTCAAGGCCAATAACGGGAGAAAAGTTGTACTTATACCTGGCAGTATCAGAGCATGCAGTTAGCTCGGCATTGATCAGATTGGAGAATGGAGTCTAGAAGCCAATTTATTATACAAGTAAGGCTTTCCGAGGTGCAGAGATCTGGTACCCAAAGCTGGAAAAATTGGCATTAGCATTAATTGAAGCAAGTAGAAGAATGAGGCCATATTTCCAGGCCCATACCATCGTCGTTTATACCGACATGCCATTAAGACAAGCCCTTCATAAGCCAGAAAAGTCAGGGAGACTGATGTACTGGGCAATAGAGCTCGGTGAATATGATATTGTGTATGAACCCAGATCATCATTGAAAGGGCAAGCTGTAGCAGATTTTATAGCAGAGTTTACATATCCTGATACCCCCGAAGAACAAAAGTCGCTCACTGACCAACCTGTGGATGTTACAGGATCAACAGACATAAGTCCAGATCAACTCCGATTGGTAAAAGGGCTTGTGGATGTAGAAAGATCATCAAATTCAAACCCAGACCAACTCCGGTTGGTAAAAGGACGAGAAGAGATGGTCGACGAGGAGCAAAAATTACCAGGGGAGGATGAAAGGAAACATCAGATATTTCACCGAGGAACTCTGTCAGAAAAGAAATTTGAAGATGAGTTACCTACATGGAGATTGTATGTAGACGGGTCATCTTGCACAGCAGGTTGTGGAGCAGGGATTGTTTTAAAAACCCCAGACGAGATCGACATAGAATATGCCTTGCGATTTCAATTCAAAACATCTAATAATGAGGCTGAGTATGAAGCCATGATAGCAGGTCTTAATTTAGCAAAGATTATGGAAGCACAACAAGTGATAGTGTTCAGTGATTCACAATTAATTGTGAATCAGGTGATGGGAACATATGCGGTTAAAGGAGAATTAATGGTCAAGTATCATGCAAAGTTGATGGAATTGCTGGTAGAATTTGACGCCATTCAGTTGATCAGAATACCCAGAATAGAAAATGCATAAGCAGACGCATTGGCCCGACTAGCATCAGCTACTCGTACCGAGCTGCGAAGAACGATACCAATTGAAGTACTGGAAGGTCGGAGCATAGATGAAAACTTGATGATGAATGTTATTACCCTTGATTTAGGACTATCTTGGATGGATCCCATCAGGGCATATATTGAAGAGGGAGAATTGCTAGAGGACAAGCTCGCGTCAAAGAAATTGAAGTTTAAAGCTGCTCGGTATGTACTAACTAATGGTGTTTTGTATAGACGAGGAATTATGGTAGGTTTGCAGAGATGTGTACACCCCTCCGAAGTGAAAGAATTGATTGAAGAAATCCATGAAGGGTCTTGTGGAGCACATGTGGCAGGTCGGACACTTTTACAGAGGGTGATGACTCAAGGATACTACTGGCCGACGATGAGGGCTGATTGTATAGCCTATGCTAAGAAATGTGACAAGTGCCAACGTTTTTCCTCCATTCGAAGAACTCCACAAGCATTGTTGACACCCATAACTTACCCTTGGCCATTTGCCATGTGGGGAATCGATTTAGTTGGACCATTGCCGACCACCCGAGGAAGATTCAAGTACCTCGTCGTCGCAGTAGATTATTTTACTAAGTGGGTAGAAGCTGAACCCCTTATCGATATGACGTACGAGAAGGTATACCAGTTTGTTTGGAAGAATATCATCTGTAGATATGGTCTCCCTCATGCCTTCATCACAGATCATGGAACACAATTCGATAACGAGGAGTTTGCTGCATATTGTCAACAATCAAATATCCTGAAGACCCATTCAGCACCAGGTCATCCTCAAAGCAATGGGCAGACTGAGGTGACAAAAAGAACACTAATAAATGGTTTGAAGAAGAGGCTAAGTGAAGCTAAAGCTAATTGGATTAACGAGTTACAGTCAGTCTTGTGGGCTTACCGAATAACTCCCCGAGCAGCAACGGGAGAATCCCCATATATGCTAGCATTTGGAAGTGACTCAGTAATACCTGCCGAGTCGGGTCTTCCGACACACAAAGTACTGAATTTCAATTCCCCAGTCAGTGACTTGATGAGAAGATTAGATTTGGACATGCTCGAGGAAGTTAGAGAAGAGGCAGCCATTAGGAATGCTGCTTACCAACAACGCACAGCTCTGTTCTACAACAAGAGGGTGAAGAAATGCGACTTCAAAGAAGGGGATTATGTACTAAAGAAGGTCATTCAAAAACACAATAAGCTGAAAGCCAACTGGCATGGACCTTACCGAGTTACAGAAGTTGTTCGACCAGGAACTTATAGAATAACAACTCTAGAAGGAGACGAATTTAAGAAGGCATGGAATGCTGAACATCTACGCAAGTATTATCAGTAATGTATAATGTGACGCAATTCCTTCATAATGAATAAAACGATGATGTTTCACCATCTCCTTCCTTTTATTACAAGTTTTTGGGGAATACTAGTGTGATACACTACACTGATAGTTCGAGCGTTATCAACTTCGGTTGGTAAAATAGCGAGAACAAATTATACTCCTTTGGTTAGGAGGCGTACACTTGTGTGATCAACTTCGGTTGGTAAAAGAGCTTGTGGACAAGATAGTTCGAAAGAACCTGATAGTTCGAAAGAACCTGATAGTTCGAGCGTGATCAACTTCGGTTGGTAAAATAGCGAGAACAAATTATACTCCTTTGGTTAGGAGGCGTACACTTGCGTGATCAACTTCGGTTGGTAAAAGAGCTTGTGGACAAGATAGTTTGAAAGAACCTGATAGTTCGAAAGAACCTGATAGTTCGAGCGTGATCAACTTCGGTTGGTAAAATAGCGAGAACAAATTATACTCCTTTGGTTAGGAGGCGTACACTTGCGTGATCAACTTCGGTTGGTAAAAGAGCTTGTAGACAAGATAGTTTGAAAGAACCTGATAGTTCGAAAGAACCTAATAGTTCAAACCCACGACCAACTTTGGATGGTAAAAGGGTAAGAACAATATTCTTAAAAATGCCAATTTTGGCTGGTTAAGAAACAAAATATGCCAACAAGTTGGTCGGAAGGTAAAACCATTCCAGAAAATACAAAATATTCCAAATTGAGCCAAGTATAGTTGGTCGGGGATAAAAACCCACTAACTGTAGTTGGTCAACGAGGAGAACTTATTGACGAGGAGGATCCATCAACCTGGTTGGTCGGACACATTTTATGAAAACTCTCGCTAATTATACTTGGTCGACGAGTGCAATTTAACAACCTTAGTTGGTTGGAAAATTTTTAAACATTTTTATACTCAAGTGATCGAGCAATATTTTTTATACTTGTAACTGTTTATTACTAAGTTGGTTGATGAACAGCACAAAATTGTTATCTTTTTAATAGATACATATGAACAGATGTAAAAGTGTTAAGCAAGTACAAAAGAATAGCAATACAAATTTGCAAACAGAAAATAAAAGTCTTTCATTAAAATTCAAAATAAATTACAAGTTACATATGTTTGCTAACTATTACATTGAAAATCCTATTCTATTGGTTTTTTCCCCTCAGCCTTTGATACAGGTTCCTCGCCAGCGAGAGGATCATCTAATGTTTGGGGAGAATTGATAAAATTCAAGTCCCTCAACATTCTGACATTCATTACTGAAGGAGTATCCAAGAGATGCTCGGGACGAGATAATTCAATCTGAGAATGAAGACTATAGTCACCAAGATATTTTGAAATTAAGCTCCGAGGAATAGCACGAGCTGGGATCCATTCCATGTCCAGTTTATAAGGCGGTACAGGCAGGTCTAGTAGCCCAGGAGCATGATAATCCCATAAATAATGGCCCTGCTCTAGCTTTAACACACCCAGTGCGTTCAACCAGCCGTGTTTATAACCTTCATTATTGGCATTTTCAAGGCGAGCATCCAAGTGACAAAGGGCTTCATTGTAGCCTGCCATCCAAAACTCGCGAGGTTGTTTGTGGAATTGGAAAGTTATTCTCTCTAGTTGCTCGTGAAGGCTCCTGGCAAAAACATCTTTATTATTCAAGGCAGACTTCGTTGCAGTAAGTTGATCTTCCAAAGATAGGTTTTTCTTGGACATTTCAGACAAAGCACGATCTTTTGCATTCAATTGGAATGCTTGAGTTTCCAAAGTAGACTGAGTGCGAGCTTCTTCAACATTACGGTTGAGAACTCTTGATCGACTCCGAGCAGGTGGAGAACTTTGCTCCTCGACAACATTTTGAACATCTCTTCCTCGCCCACGAGACCCTCTTCCTCGTCTCCGAGCAGTAGTAGAAACACCAGACTTTCTTAACGTATCCAATTCTTGCCTTAATTTGGCGTTTGCAACCTCTAAGAATGAGAATCCTTCATCAGTGACCGGTACTAAGGCAGTAGAGGATGAAGCTGTAGACTCATATTGGGCCAACGTTTTCTGCAAATTATTGTTCTCATGTTCCAGCAGCTCGGCGATCTGTCTGCAGGCCTCAACTTCACCTTTTAGGGTTCTCTTCCTAATATCGTACCCAGCGATGATCTTTTTGTGACCTGTCTCAGAGGAAAGCTGTTGATACCTATTCTCATATTCCTTGTGCAACAAGGCAGTTGATTCATTGTGCTGATTCTGAAGATCTTCTAAGGAACAATGAAGCTCCTCGATCAATTCATAGTAGGCCACATTATTGGCCACAGCTCGGTCAAGTAAAGCTTTCAAGTACTGATAAGCATCAATTACCTGTTCTGAAGCATCATGGCCAAGGATGTCAACAATTTCTGATACACTTAGCTCTGTATGACCAGCCTTATAGTATTCCTGACATTGCTGCATCAGTTTTGTATCATTGGCAGATAGCAATTCCATCCTGGCCATAAACTAATGAAGAGGAGACAACAGTCAACAAAAACAAATCATCAACAACAGAGAAAAACGAAGATGTATTTTATTAGATCATAAAAAGGTTACATTGTTTGATTACAAATGATAATGAAAGATAGAAAAGATACCGAACAACTTCACACCTTTTCCTTGTCTCCCAAGACTTTCTCGGGAGGCTGGGACGAGGAGCTTGGTTGCTCGGTGGTAACAGCAGCTTGGTCAGCAGGAGTTGGAATTTTCTCAGGAGGAGGAAGCATGGAAGAAATTTCCTTGTTGGCAGAAGGTAGAGAGGCAGGGACTTGATCACCCATGGCCATGGAAGATTCATCAGAGATAGGCTCATCCTCTTCTTCTTCTTCAATTCGTGGGGGCGGGGGGGGGGGAGGGAGGTGTAGCTGAAATAGCTCAGAGTCCTCTTTGATCTTCAATTACTGCAGGGCAGCTACCCAGCCATCTCGAAAGTATTTCAACTTCCCGTATTGTACTTGGGATGTCATCGCAGCAATCCCTTTGTCCCATACTTTATCCCAGCCAGCGCTGAAGGATTTTTTAACTGCGAGCTTTCTTTTCAGTTTCTCCAAGGAGAGCTTCTCGGATAGAAGATCCTCGGCAGTCTTCAACTTCGCATCCAATTCTTCTTTTTGGCGTTTGACATCTCGCAGGACGGACATCTCTTCCTCTGCCTTTTTCAGCTTATCTTCAAGCTCTCCAAAGTTCTTGAGCTTGTCGTCATACTTTTGATGCTCGACCTCTAAACTTTTCACCTTATTCTCTAAACTCTTGGAGATCTCAGCCCGCTTCACCTTCTCAGCTTCAACTATAGACAACTTTTTCTCCTAGTCAGCTTTGTCCTCATTATATTACTGACGAGAATCCTTCAAGGATTGGGTCAAACCCAGTAGAGCATCCTCTACACCCGACGAGGAGCTAGAAGCTTTAATTGCTTCATCTTTCTTCACGATGTTGTTAAAACAATTTACCAGCTAAACAAGGGAAAAAGTGACAGGTCAGTACAAAAATACAAGTATTCAAAGACAGAAAGGAAATTCAGAGTGTGAGAAACTTACTGAAGCAAGGTGACGAGTAGCTAAGGATGTCAACATATCCCTAGAAATCTTTTCATCAGTTCCTTGGACCTCGGGTATGATCCAAGTTTTTACCGAGCTCATGGCAGAGCTCGGAGGAATGATGGTTGGAATACCAACATCACCAGCTGGTAGAGAGGAGATGGTTTCAGCCAGATTGACAGTTTCAGCCAAATTAACTGAGGACGATTTCCTCAATCTCCTCAAAGGGACTTCAGCAGTTTCAACCAAGGAAGAGCTCTTGGTCAGAGAGATAGTAGTCATCTCCACAGGAGCAACCTTCTTGCTCGGAGCCACTGGGGGCTTCTCGGTAGCTTTGGAAGGTGCAACATCCACCTTCTTAGTCCCCTTTGGGACATCAATTTTGCTTTTCTTAGCCTCAGTAGCAGAAGTAATGTCATCAAATAGAGCAGGAGGAGCTCTTTTCTTGCCTATTCTCTGACTTAAAGGGATGTGAGAATCTGAAGAAGAATCCTCTGGAGTTGAGGCTGGCTCAACAGATCTAATCACAGGACGAGCAGTATAAGAAGTCGTATAGCTCCTATACTGCAGCAAATAGGATGCAGACCTGATGTGCTCGTCTGCAACGTTCTTATGCAAACCCCAGATAAGTTTCAGATGCTTAATATTAACCTCTGATTCTTTTGGAGTTTTTCTTTTACTGTCAACTGCAAATAAATACATAATGAAATATCAGTCATACATTTTGTCAAATATGATAAAAGCATAATTTCATAAGTAAAGGAAAATGAAAATAAACCTATCCCATTGCCATATAGGGGGCATTTAGGATCCTGGTATACTGCATCTCCAACCGAGGGAGCATATTGCCAATTTTTAATAACCACCCCATGTTCAAAATAATCTCTATTTGCATCAGGGAGGTTAACTACAAGAGCCCTATTCAAAAACCTAGTTTTTAAGTAATAAACATTATCTAAGATAGCCCATCTATAGCAATACATAATCTCAGGAATCCCTATACGAGTCCCATGAGTTAGATTTAATTTATACACCCCATTAATTATTCTCCATGAATTGGGGGCTATTTTTGCAGGAACAACGTCAAAGTACTGACAGAACTCTAAGCATAAAGGGTTTGGTGGAAAAGAAAATCCACATTCAGCAATGAATATACTGGGGAACCAATGTCCCTCAGCCAATCGAAAATAATCAAAGGGCTCAGGAAGATTCTCCAGAGTTACCCAGGAAGGAATGGAAAAATCAGAACGAAATTTATCAACAGACTCCACAAGATAAACCATAGTGAATAAAAGAAATACAGAAGAAAAGAAGAGAATCTTACAGGAAAAAGGAAGAGCTGACAACTAGCGAAGGAAAAGATGAACGCACAAGAGAGAGAGAGAACAGAAAGCTTGAATGCAGAAAATGGGAAAAGGTAGAAGATGGTATGGTTACCTAAGAAGTTTAAATACTTTACCTTGGGAAGCTGCGAAGGAAATGATTACACAAAAGAAACTAATACGCCACCGGCGGCTAAAAGGACAAAAATGCACGAAGATCGAAGCACTCATAAAAATTCGAAAAGGCGGATTCTGCGAATTTGGAAGGAAATTCAAATATGAAGAAAAGGCTCTTAAAACCCAGGAAAATCATTTAATATCACCATAGACCGAGAAAGAATGTTCCATACTCCTCAAAGTTCGAAATATGAAACATTGGGGGCTTCTGTTGATACCAAAATTAATATGCTGATATGGACGAATAATACGAAGACACGTGTCAATCTACGTGGCACAATAGCAACGAGGAAGTTCATTTCCCCGACCAACTCATGTTCTCTCCGAGCAACGAGGATACACCGAGGAACTTTAGTACTCCGAGGTACTCTAGCGCTCCGAGGAACTCCTGAGCAACGAGCAACTAAGGCGGTCCGAACTGCATCTCGGCCGTATCATTAATTGCCAGATAATCAACAGTTCAACTATTCATTGAATGTTTATCATCTTAACGCACACGCTGCATTAAATGTATTACCCTTTCATATGTATATCATTTAATGTATCAACCCTTTCATGTACAGCCTAAGGGCTATAAATACCTTGTATTACCCTCATTCAGGGGGAGGGGAATTTCTGGAGAGAACTTGTACTCGAGAATTCCCAAACACTCAGCAATAACATAACAGTGGACGTAGGCCATTCATATAAGGCTGAACCACTTTAAAATTCTTTGTCTCATTTTATTTATCTGTGATTGAATAATTAGAGCGATCTAATTTTTTACATCAACAATTATATTTTAAATAAAAAAATTGTTTTTTATTAAAAAAAAACTGCTTATAAAACGTAAAATCTTATCTATTTTTTTATTATTAAAAAACTGTTTATAAAACGTAAAATTTATTTTTTTAAAAAATCATTTTCTTATCAAAAGTGTTTTTTTTCTTTACAAATTTTATTTTTGGTTAAAAACTGTTTTTTTTGTTTAATTTTAAAAATAATCTTGACTTCTTTAAAAAAATATGGTCCACGGTAGCGTTAGGTATAGGCGGTCAGACCCCCTATACATACCGTTGGCGCGGACCATTTTTTTAATATGTTGATTCGCGCCAGCGGTATGTATAGGTGGTCAGACTGCCTATATATACAACTAACGGAGACCAATTTTTTTTAAATAGAAAAAAGATTATTTTTAAAATAATTTATATATAAGACTATTTTAACAACTAAAATAATTTATTTTTGTAATAAGATTGTATTTTATATTACATAAACATTGTTTTAGTTTTTATAAACAATTTTTAAAAATAGTTCATTTTTTTTAAGACAACGAAAATTATTTTTTGATTTTTTAAAACCGTTATAAAAAAGAGTTATTTTTAATAAACAATTAATTTGTACAATTTAAAAAAAATAGTTTTGTTTAATAAATAGTTTTTTAACTGTTTATTGAAGAAAACAGTTTTTTTAATTATATAAACTAATTGTTTATTAAAACATTTTTTTTATAATCAAAACAATTTTTAATAAAAAAACAGTTTTAATCAAAATAGTATTTTTTATAATCAAAATAGTTTTTAAACTCTCTATTTTTAAGATTATTTTTTAAACAGTAAAAAATAGTTTTTAATCAAAAATAAAATTTGTAAAAAAACACTTTTTCAAGAAAACAAATTTTAAGTTTTATAAAGAGTTTTTTAATAAATAAAAAAATAGATAAGATTTTACATTTAACAATTTTTCTTTTTATATAAAACAGTTTTTTTTATTGAAAATATAATTATTTATTTTTAATAAATGTATTTGTTTTAATTGAAAGTGAAAAAATATAAGATTTAAATTATATAAACGTAAGGGCAAAAATGTCATTTGTCACCCAAAGGGTGTGAGGGAAGATGGGAAGAATGAACATAAGGGCACAAGTGTCAATTGTCAACCAAATGGTGTGGGGGGAGGTGGGAAGGGTGTGGGGATAGCCCCTCCCTATATATATATATATATATATATTTATGAGTACGGACCGAATATATTTATGAGTACGGACCGAACACGTGTAACCTGATGGTGAGCGTAAAAAAGAGAGAGAGTGTATATATATATATATATATAATAATAATAATAACCTAAATTGTAGGCACACTTTTCTCTTTTCTAGGTCAGGTGACACATGTCTGGTCCGTACTCATAATTTCTAAATTGTAGGCACACTTTTCTCTTTTCTAGGTCAGGTGACACATGTCTGGTCCGTACTCATAAAATGCGGACTGGTCCGCACAAAAATAGGATTGATATATATATATATATATAATAATGCTCCTGTGCGGACTAGTCCGCATTTTAAGAATGCGGACCGGACATGTGTCACCTAACGGTGCGCCTAAAAATTATTGCCTAAATTATAGGCACACTCTCTCTCTTTTCTGGGCTCACCGCCAGGTGACACATATCCAGTCCGTATTCTTAAAATGCGGACTGGTCCGCACAAGAGCATGACTGATATATATATATATATATATATATATATATATATATATATATATATATATATATATATATATATATATATATATATATATATTTACCGTCCATTCTTCTACATACGTAACTATACAAATAATGACAATAAATAGGATAAGGATAAAGGAGGATAATCATTTTATAATACAATAGTGTGTCACATATAAGTAAAGGAGGATAACTATGCAGCTACGAATCCAAGTCAACGTTCGCCAATCTGTAACATAAATATTATTATAATTTTTTAATACAATCGTGTGTCACATTTAATGATATTTTTAATGAAATTCATCCATTAAATATTGTGATGCATTTTTGTTCAAATATTGTTATAATGTCCTACAGATGGGAAAAGTCGATTTTCACATCGATAAATTGATTACTCTACGCTGCTTTTCCAGAAAAGAGGTAATTAACAAAGGCATAACCCACGTGTTACAACGGATTTAAGGCTCTCAAATATGTCTCCCCCCTCTTTTTTTTTGTTTTTTTAAGTTCGGACACATTACTTTTTAAATGGTCTAATGTAACATCTTTCTCATGCATGGTAAAAATTCATCGGATGTCGCATCAGAGGTTGAATCTGATTGATTATTTCAGTTTGAGTCGTGATCACCTTCCAAATATTCGTTATTTGCCGTCCCATTATCATGTCGTGTGAGCTTTTAAACACCTACCATCGTCCATGAAACTGATCCGCATAAAATAATGGGAAAGTTTTCACATCCTTGTGTTTTAGAACTCAATACAACATGATTTAATAGAAGAAATAGTTTTTGTTAAAAATAAAAGTTGGAAAATGATGCTTTTTTTAATTCTATCATAATTAATGTTAAGAATATGCATTTTTTTTAATCTTTTCATAAGTTTACATGTGTTACCATTATTAATGTACATACAATTACACTGATAAATATAAATACGGAATGTAGATACATTTATATTTGAATACGAAATGTAGATACAATTGTATTTATTAATGTAGATAGAGATACAACGATGAATAATGTTACAATTGCAATTGTATATACATTAATAGTGTAATAGTATTTATATTAATAAGTGTAACTATATCATCTGAACGTATCGTTAATTAATTATAAAAATTATAGATGAAAGATACCAACTAGATTGCCACTTAGAGTGATCATATATAAATAAACATTTAAGGAATTTATTAGCTAATGTTCCGGAGGAGTCACCAGACGGAATCTTTCAGACAACCACATGAACAGCATCACAGGTCTACCCCTCAAAAAGTCAGAACGACCTTCTCGCCAGGATTTGACACCCCGACTAATTAAATACCGAGTAGCTACTCCTTTATTCAAATTAATTCAAAATGTAAAGTTGGTTCAGTTCGTAGCATCACTGTCGAAAACGTTTTAACAATTACTAGCCACCTAATATTTAAAAAGTGAGTTGTCAATTTTAATTGAATCTGATTAACATGCAATTCATTTAAATTATGAAATACTGATACCACAACCACATCACAGTCGCAAATAAATAACGATGTAATAAACTGAATCTGGAGGAATGCACCTCACAACAATCCGAGTACTGAAATAAACAAATACAAGCCTGAATCATTAATTTAATTACAACCCAAAATATAAAATAAAAACTGAGTAAATAAGATGTCTCTGAAAGGAAAGGGGCGACATGCCCTACAGATGAATGAATCTGAAGTAGAGTCAAGATATAAAGTGGAGGCGTCTACTATCGAGATCCTGTAACTTCCAAAGCAGCTACAGCCCGTTGCGGGAATAGAACTCCTATGCTTGGTATCCTTGTGGCTGGGCACCTAAAAAGGTTTTTACAAAAATAGATTTGAAAGCAAACGGGTTAGAGCCCGATTGTGAAAAACAGTTTAAAATACAGCAAGTGTTTAATATAATTAAACAGTGAATATAAAGTACATGATAGTGCGTGCACTCACATGAGTTCCTCACCTCTCAACTAATTGTGCACTCCTATCGTACCCATACCCGTTCTAGTTATTCCCATATCTAACTAGTCCAATACACAATCTAACATTGCTATATGATTCACGATTTAAGTCCCGACATCTTAATTTAAACAGAGAGTTTTACTTTCCTTCTTAGTTCCCATATTAGTCATGCTAATCACTAGAGATTTTCCGTTTTTAACTCTACTAAAATATTGCTATTATTCACACTTACATTTATTCATGACAGTTCATTTCAATTAGCAGTATATTATTCTCATCATAAATATGCAATACTGGCACCCCGAGGCTAAGCTACGGTGTACACATACTCTGCTATCCAATCCCGGTACATCCCGTACATAAGGATCACGTATTCCGAATCTCTCAGGAATCATTTTCAATAAACAACAATCACACATAATGGAGGCGAACATAGTTCACATCACATGGGTTATGCACATACCTGCGCTCCCATGATCAACAGACTTATTAACTTCTCAATAAGTCCTTCTCTGACCTATCCTCGAGGTACCAATCTAAATTCCCCCCGTAGGCACACAAAGATTAGATGGCCCTGATCGAACGCCGACCTCCCGTGATAGCAAGTATGGTAGGTATGTTATACACATATAACTACATATACCAAGCATTCGCACATCTTAGGTATCCCATAATATTAATAGAGGTATATTTCATATTTCCATACCGTCATTTCATGTCACACGTTTACATGTCCCCGATTTATATACATTAAAGTTATCAACTCTCCTCACGTCGAAGTTTTAGATACTTATATCCTAACCCATAAACATCATCCGGTTTACTACAAAACTCTAAGTTTTAATCCTCGACGTACTTCCAATCTCACAACTATATCCACAAATCAACAAGGGAAGGATTACACTCAATTATATAAGTCTTCTGGAGGTTCGAAATAAAATCAGGCCTAAAAGGCCATTCTGTCAACTCGTTAGAAATCTCGTTCAAACGAGGTCGTTCGAACGAGTGTCGTTCGAACGAACTACCAACTCGTTAGAAGGGGTACTGTCATCTTGTTAGAAGTCTCGTTCGAACGAGGTCATTCGAACGACCTGGGCAGGTTTTCTAACGAGATGGCAGAATACACCCAGAAAATTCCCAATTCGTTTTTCTCAATTTTTCTCTTCTCTAAATTTATCCTAAGATCATACCAATCGCATTTTAATGTTCTTAAACTTCACTAAATCCTCTTAGGTCGTTTCTTAACATATTTTTGGGGTCAAATCCTCCTAATCAACATGTAATTATCTTTAATCCCCAAATTTAACCCCAAACCATATGAACATGAACCCAGAATTTTATTATGCCTAATTACTCACCATAAATCCATTTTTAAATCATCAAAGTTAAGTCTTCTAATACCAAATTCATCCATAACCATTCTACATGCAATTCCTAACCCAACTTTAGAGTTTCTACAACAATTTCATTATGTTTTCCTCAAAACTTTCAAGACAAAACTGTTCCTACACTAAACATGGAAGAAATATTCAATGCACTTAAAAATATCAAATCACTTGCCTTAGATCCGTTCTTCAGATTGTTGTCGATGATTCAAGGTTGATTCTCTCCTCTTTCCGGTCACAAATCCTTTCCAATTTCTGGTGATGGGGATATGGTTTGGTAATAGACCCTCTAGCCTCTCTTTTAACTTCTCTCAAAACCTCCGTAGCCCACTCTCTCACTTTTGGCTGATAATGGCCTTAGTGGCTCCTTTAATAATCTTTAATTTACTTCAAAAATTCGTGGATTATAATCTCCTTATTTTTAAAATTACCAAAATACTCTTCTAGGTTGCCGATTTGGCCTAAAAATGCCCCGGGACCCAAACTAAACCCCCGGCTAGTGTTTTCTGACTATTTCGACCCTTCCGGACACGTTGGCGCACTCAAAATGATCATTCGGTTGATAAAAATATAATTCACTTTTTAATTTAAATAATTTCATTCCTGACGTGACTGACACGTGCGTCCAAACTAAATTCCCCAAATTGTCGTATTTCTGACAATTCCCCAAATTGTCGTATTTCTGATTCGCGACAATTTTAACATTTTCAATACTCATATATTACCATATATACTCAGAAATATTCAATTTTACATCGTAATCAAATACTAACTCACATCTCGCTAGTATTTATATTCGAATTAATTCCCAATTAGTTCCCATTTAATTCAATTAATCCCTTAAATAAAAATCAATAAAATTACGGAGTATTACATACTTCCCCCCTTATAACAGAATTTCGTCCCGAAATTCGGAACTAAAGAGTACCTGGTAAAAATAACTCTAGATAACGCTCGCATATCTCATCCTTGCGCTCTCATGTGGACTCCTCGGCATTATGATGCCGCCACTGCACGCGTACTAACGGTACTATCTTCGACCTCAGCTTCCTCTCGCTGTTGTCCAGAATAGAAATCGGTCCCTCCTCGTAGGAACTATCGGGCTGAAGATCGATATCCTCTAAAGCAATGTGGGTATGGGCCAAATCGTCCCTAAGATATTTCCTTAGCGAGGAAATATGGAACACATCATGAATCTTATGCAACTGCTCCGGTAACCCAAGTCTATACGCAACTGGCCCAATCCTCTCTATGATAGGAAATGGCCCCACGTATCTTGGTGCAAGTTTCCCCTTCTTCCCAGAATGCATGATCCCCTTCATAGGAGATACTCTCAGTAACACCTGGTCCCCCATCTTGAATTCTCTGAAGAACCTCTTGGCATCATCATAGCTCTTCTGTCGGTCCTAAGCTACCTGAATGCGGCTCCGTATCATCTCTATCCTTGCCGAAGTGTCCTGAATCACTTCCTGCCCAAGGAGTTTGTTATCCCCCACCTCTAACCAATATGTTGGGGAACGACAAGGTCTACCCTACAACGCCTCGAATGGAGCCATGCCAATGGTGAGTTGGTAGGAGTTATTATAAGCAAACTTCACCAGTGGAAGGTACTGCTCCCAACCACCTCTAAAGTCTAGGATGCACATACGCAGCATGTCTTCCAACATTTGATTTGTTCTCTCTGTTTGTCCATTAGTTTGTGGGGGATATGCCGTTCTCAGCCACAACTCCGTACCCATGGCCTCCTGGAAACTCTCCTAAAATCGTGAAATGAATATCTTATCTCGGTCAAACACGATATTTAGAGTCACCCCGTGAAGTCTCACTATCTCCGCAATAAAAATTTGGGCATATTGTCCTGTAGTGTAATCTGTCCTCACGGGTAGAAAATGAGCAACTTTGGTCAACCTATCCACAATTACCCATATGGAGTCGTGATCCCTCTGTGACGTAGGTAACCCCGTGATAAAGTTCATGGATATGCTCTCCCATATCCACATCAGAACCTCTAACGGATGTAGAAGTCTTGTCGGTTTCTGATGATCCACCTTTACTAGCTGACAAGTGGCGCATTTAGAAATGAATACGGCGATATCTCTCTTCATCCCGCTCCACCAGTACTGTCATCTCATGTCTTGGTACATCTTATCCCCACCAGGGTGTACCGCGAACCGTGAGCCGTGCGACTCTGTCATTACCTCGTGTTGTAAGTCTTCTCCTTCCGGAACAACCAGTCTCCCATGAAGCGTAATCCCCGTTTGAGCTAACGGTATAGGACTCGGCTCCCTCTGCTTATAATCGAACTATCTGATCCTGACAGAATGAGTCATTTTCCTGTGCCTTTATCACTCTCGTAACAATCTGAGGTGTAACAGTCATCACAGACATGAACGATCGGGCCACTGCATCCTGGTGTCCCAACTCCTTCCACTTAGTTTTCCACACCTCGGCCACCTCATTTACTGGCCTACGGCTCAATGCGTATGCTACCACATTAGCCTTCCCTGGGTGATATTGGATATCAAACTGATAATCCTTCACAAACTCAAGCCACCGACGTTGACGCATATTCAATTCCTTCTGCGTGAAGAGGTATTGTAGATACTTGTGGTCTGTGAACAACCGAAATTTCTCCCCCGGGAGATAGTGTCTCCAAATCCGAAGAGCGAAAATGACTGTCGCTAACTCCAAGTCGTGGGTAGGGTAATTCTTCTCGTGAGGCTTAAGCTTACGGGAAGCATAAGCTATGGCCTGACTCTCCTGTTGTAGCACACCTCCAAGTCCTTGTAAGGACGCATCGGTGTAGACTAGATACTCAACTCCCGACATGGGAAATGCTAACACAGGTGCTGAGGTCAACTTGTCCTTCAACTCATCAAATGCCAACTGACAGGCATCGCTCCAGATGAATGGCACACCTTTGCGAGTCAGATGTGTCAAAGGACCCGCTATTTTTTAGATACCCCGAATAAACCTTCTGTAGTATCCTGCTAGGCCCAAGAAACTACAGATTTCAGTCAGTGTCGTGGGCTGTCCCCACTCCCTCACCGCGGATACCTTCCCCGGATCAACAGAAATCCCCCGGTCTGAAATGATATGGCCCAAAAACTAAACCTCGTTCAGCCAAAATCCATATTTCTCGTACTTTGCATATAGCTCGTTCTGACGCAGCGTCTGTAAAACCTACCTCAAATGCTCGACGTGTTCCTCTTCTGTCTGGGAGTAAACCATAATGTCATCAATAAAGACAATGATGAACTGGTCTAGGAACTCTCTGAATACCCTATTCATTAAGTCCATAAACACGGCTGGAGCGTTGGTCAAGCCAAAAGGCATAACTCGAAACTCGTAGGAACCATATCTCGTCAAGAAAACAGTCTTCAAGACGTTATATTCCCTGATACGCAACTGATGGTATTCCGATCGCAAATCAATCTTTGGGAAGAAGCAAGCTCCTCTCAATTGGCCAAATAAGTCATCGATTCGGGGAAACGGATACTTATTCCGTATCGTGACTTTATTCAACTCCCGGTAATCTACACATAATTTCAACGATCCATCCCTCTTCTTTACGAACAACACAGGGGCACCCCACGGCGAAGTACTCCTTTAGATAAACCCCTGACCCAACAACTGCTCTATTTGATCCCTTAGCTCTCTCATCTCCGCTAGAGCCATACGGTAAGGTGCACGGGCAATTGGCCGAGTGCCCGGCGTAACAAAATCTATCTCTCTACTAGGAGGTAATCCAGGTATATCCTGAAATACATCAGCGAACTCACTAACAACGGAAATCGAATTAAGTGGTATTACCACTTCCTTAGAGGTATCATCATCTATGTAGTACAAGTGTGTGGACGATCCTCCCTCGGGGTGAGGCATCGCCACTAAAAACATCTCCTGCCCGAGAATGGCAAAAATAATACTCCTACTGAAACAATCAATCATGGCTCGGTACGCAACTAGCCAATCCATACCAACAATCGCATCGTACTCAGTCATCTCTAATACTAGCATATCAGCGAGTAGAGTAAATCTCCCTATCTCTATACCCACACCTCTACAAATAAGGGAAATCACGGAACCCCTACTCAACGGTGAATCTACGCAAGTAATCGTGCTCTCCGTAGTGTCTAATAACCCCAAAGTGCGTGCGAATCTCGTGGCAATGAAATAGTGTGTGGCCCCCGTATCAAATAAAATACACCCCATAGTCCCCTGAATAGAGAACATACCCTCAATAGCAGGTGGATCCTGTGGGACTGCGGCATGCTGGAGTTGATAAACTCGCCCGTACTATAGTTGTCCATGCTGGCCGTGATGACCCTACTGGCCCTGATGAAAACCTCCCTGGCCATTTTTGAAAGCCCCAGATCTGAACCTCTTAAAATCTTCTTGCTGGGAACTCTGATCTCCCTGCCTATGCTGACCCTGAGCAGATTGTGCCCTCCTGGCACCATTCCCCCCTGTCTTGCCCTAATGGCTGGACTCTCCTGACCGCTTACTCTCTGACATGTGAAAGCGGTGGTCCTGGAAGTGAAGCAGTGTTGTGCTAACCACATCAGAATAAGTGGCCAACGAGTGATTACCCAACAAGTGCTGGCGAATCCTCCAAGTCAACCCATCCATGAACTTCTGAATCTTTTTCTCCTCGGTTGGAATCTCATCAGGAATGATGTTCAAGAGATTAGTGAATTCAGCCTCATACTCGGCCATGGTCTTCCCCTCCTGCTTGAGCTTCATTAACTTCCACCTCATTTCGGTGTGAACGGCTGATGAAAAATATTTGCGGTCGAACCGCACCCAGAACTCCTGTATAGAAAGGGCATCTCTCTCCTCTGGGGTGGTGATGGACTCCCGTCACTGCAACGCTGATCCTACTAGCTTAAAAGTATTCAGTGTCTGTTTCTATACCTCCCTGCACTCATACATCCCCAAATGTCTTTGAATGTTCTTCTTCCACTGGATGGACACAGTCACATCGGAGCTACCTGCAAACTCCGGAGGTTGTGCTTTCTGAAAAGCATCACGAACACGTTCCCAAGCAGACGGGAATGCATGAGCCTGAACTGGCGCTGCTGCCGGCGCCTAGGGTGGTGCCTACTGCACAACTGCGAGGGCGGAATTTACCGCTTGGGCTAAAATAGCGGCAACCTCTGCGATATTCATGGTGCCCTGGACTGGTGCAGGCTGTGGCTCGGGCTGAGCATCCCTGGGAAATCGCTGTGCACGTCGTGGAGGCATCTGAAATGAGAGTAAAGTCTTATAAGTTCGCAGTTATTATCTCAAAATAGCTGAAGAGAAAATCATACACAAAAAGAATACAACAATCCTAAAATAGGGCTCTACATCAAAGAAAGCTCAGCGGAAACATAACAAGCCATACAGATTCTAAGGACACTAGAACCTAATGCTCTGATACCACCTGTGACACCCCGACTAATTAAATACCGGGTAGCTACTCCTTTATTCAAATTAATTCAAAAGATCAAGTTGGTTCACTTCGTAGCATCACTGTCGAAAACGTTTTAACAATTACTAGCCACCTAAGATTTGAAAAGTGAGTTGTCAATTTTAATTGAATCTGATTAACATGCAATTAAATTATGAAATAATGATACCACAACCACATCACAGTCGCAAATAAATAACTATGTAGTAAACTGAATCTGGAGGAATGCACCTCACAACAATCCGAATACTGAAATAAACAAGTACAAGCCTGAATCATTAATTTAATTACAACCCAAAATATAAAATAAAAACTGAGTAAATAAGATGTCTCTGAAAGGAAAGGGCGACACGACCTACAGATGAATGGATCTCAAGTAGAGTCAAGATATAAATTGGAGGTGTCTACTATCGAGCTCCTATAACTTCCACAACAGCTACAGCACGTCACGGGAATAGAACTCCTATGCTTGGTGTCCTTGTGGCTGGGCACCTAAAAAGGTTTTTACAAAAATAAATTTGAAAGCAAACGGGTTAGAGCCCGATTGTGAAAAACAGTTTAAAATACAGCAAGTGTTTAATATAATTAAACAGGAATATAAAGCACATGATAGTGAGTGCACTCACATGAGTTCCTCACCTCTCAACTAATTGTGCACTCCTATCGTACCCATACCCGTTCTAGTTATTCCCATACCTAACTAGTCCAATACACAATCTAACATTTCTATACGATTCACGATTTAAGTCCCGACATCTTAATTTAAACAGAGAGTTTTACTTTCCTTCTTAGTTCCCATATTAGTCATGCTAATCACTAGAGATTTTTCGTTTTTAACTCTACTAAGATATTGCTATTATTCACACTTACATTTATTCATGACAGTTCATTTCAATTAGCAGTATATTATTCTCATCATAAATATACAATACTGGCACCCCGAGACTAAGCTGCGGTGCACACATACTCTGCTATCCAATCCCGGTACATCCCGTACATAAGGGCCACGTATTCCGAATCTCTCAGGAATCATTTTTAATAAACAACAATCACACATAATGGAGGCGAACATTGTTCACATCACATGGGTCATGCACATACCTGCGCTCCCATGATCATCAGACATATTAACTTCTCAATATGTCCTTCTCTGACATATGTCCTCGAGGTACCAATATAAATTCACTCCGTAGGCACACAAAGATTAGATGGCCCTAATCGAACGCCGACCTCCCGTGATAGCAAGTATGGTAGGTATGTTATACACAGATAACTACATATACCAAGCATTCGCACATCTTAGGTATACCATAATATTAATAGAGGTATATTTCTTATTTCCATACCGTCATTTCATGTCATACGTTTACAAGTCCCCGATTTATATACATTAAAGTTATCAACTCTGCTCACATCGAAGTTTTAGATACTTATATACTAACCCATAAACATCATTCGATTTACTACAACACTCTAAGTTTTAATCCTCGACATACTTCCAATCTCACAACTATATCCACAAATCAACAAGTCAAGGATTACACTTAATTATATAAGTCTTCTGGAGGTTCGAAATAAAATCAGGCCTAAAAGGCCATTCTGTCAACTCGTTAGAAATCTCGTTCGAACGAGTGTCGTTCGAACGAGTGTCATTCGAACGAATGGCTTCGAATGAACTACCAACTCGTTAGAACGGGTACTGTCATCTCGTTAGAAGTCTCTTTCGAACGAAGTCGTTCGAATGACCTGGGCAGGTCTTCTAACGAGATGGCAGAATACGCCCAGAAAATTCCCAATTCGTTTTTCTCAATTTTTCTCTTCTCTAAATTCATCCTAAGATCATCCCAATTGCATTTTAATGTTCTTAAACCTCACTAAATCCTCTTAGGTCATTTCTTAACATATTTTTGGGGTCAAATCCTCCTAATCAACATGTAATTATCATTAATCCCCAAATTTTACCCCAAACCATATGAACATGAACCCAGAATTTTATTATGCCTAATTACTCATCATATATCCGTTTTTAAATCATCAAAGTTAAGTCTTCGAATACCAAATTCGTCCATAACCATTTTACATGTAATTCCTAACCCAACTTTAGAGTTTCTACAATAATTTCATTATGTTTTCCTTAAAACTTTCAAGACAAAACTGTTCCTACACTAAACATGGAAGAAATATTCAATGCACTTAAAAATATCAAATCACTTGCCTTAGATCCATTCTTCAGATTGTTGTCGATGATTCAAGGTTGATTCTCTCCTCTTTCCGGTCACAAATCCTTTCCAATTTCTGGTGATGGGGATATGGTTTGGTAATAGACCCTCTAGCCTCTCTTCTAACTTCTCTCAAAACCTCCGTAGCCCACTCTCTCACTTTTGGCTGATAATGGCCTTAGTGGCTCCTTTAATAATCTTTAATTTACTTCAAAAATTCGTGGGTTATAATCTCCTTATTTTTAAAATTACCAAAATACCCTTCTAGGTTACTGGTTTGGCCTAAAAATGCCCCGGGACCCAAACTAAACCCCCGGCTAGTGTTTTCTGACTATTTTGACCCTTCCGAACATGTTGGCGCACTCAAAATGATCATTCGGTTGATAAAAATATAATTCACTTTTTAATTTAAATAATTTCATTCCTGACTTGACTGACACGTGCGTCCAAACTAAATTCCCCAAATTGTCGTATTTTTTACAATTCCCCAAATTGTCATATTTCTAACTCGCGATAATTTCTATATTTTCAATACTCATATATTACCATATATACTCAGAAATATTCAATTTTACATCGTATTCAAATACCAACTCACATCTCGCTAGTATTTATATCCGGATTAATTCCCAATTAGTTCCCATTTAATTCAATTAATACCTTAAATAAAAATCAATAAAATTACGGGGTATTACACAAGCATCTAGGCCATTTAGAGTCTCTTTCAGTATCACCGCCGCAGGATTGGGACGGTAGAACATCCATGAGGTAATAGCTGCAAGTTATGGGTCCACCAACAGCAATTTTGAAACCAAGCCTAGAACGACCGCTCCGGCATATCCAGCATCACCAACCTCCTACAAATGCACAGACCGCAATACCGTCGGAAGAGAAATCATACCTCCAGCCACCAGTGATCTGGACGTCGAGGATGAAACACCAAGAAGCCCGGCAAATAACTCCCTGGGAGAACGGGAAAATCCAGGCAGAGCTGTGGTAACGCCAGGATTTATCCCCAATATGGCAGAAAATTCTTCATAAGTTGGACAGAATTCTTCCAAGCCAAAGTGGAGTACATGGTCTTTGAGGTACCAGAATTGTACCGCCGCCATCAGAATATTCCATTCTATGGGTCGATTATGCCATAAAGAAACTCGACGCATGTTGTAAGCATCGTAGTCGACGTTATAGGAGCACATCGCCTCAAAAGTCTCGAGGTAGTTAGCAAACTCAACACTACTAGGGAGAGCCATCTCACATAACAAGAAAGTAAGAATGTGAAGGTGTGAGAAAAACACTCCACTCTTACTCCTATTGTATACTTGAAAACTCCCACAAAAGACATAACCCTTGCAGAAATCGAAGGAAATCCTTGCCCACAAGGTACCAAAGGCTGAAGAGGGTACTAATCAAAGATTTAAATTGATGGGACTGGACTGACCTGCCGATAGGCAGGATAAGGTGCTTGCCGATCGGCAACCCCCTACTTCTGGAAATTTTCCTTTTTCCTCTTTTGTCAAAATTCAGAAAACTCAAAATAATTTGATATTCTCAACAGAATTTCAGAAATCCCCGTTTCATCTTTATATAAATCCTCATTATGAATAAAAATTTCTTTCAAACTTCCAAAAATATTTTAAGGTCTCAACAACAAAGTAAAAAGCTCATGTGCATGCATTCATTCATCATTAAAAAAAGATAATAAAAAAAACTTCATTATATTGCATAGATATGTTTTTGTGTTACATCATTTTTGCAGGAAAATAAAGAAAAAAAAAGGGACTCAGCCCCAACCCGTATTCTCCCTCTCTCTCTCACACCTAATATTCATCTCTCTCTCCTAAGAGCTTCCACCCCTACGACGCTCTCTCTTTGCCCGACGACGAGATGACGCACCACCGCTACCTGAAACAGACTCCTCCCCGGATGAGGCAGATGACACCAAGCAAGAAGGAACAAGAACTGCGTCCCGAATATGGGCAGTCGCCGAAGATATCCAGTCCCTAATATCCCTCAGTCAAGTGGTGGACACTCGAACGTGCTGCAAGAAAAGGGAAAATCAGTATCAAGCAAAAAAAGATCAAAAGAAACCAAAGGAGAAGAACAGAAAGATATACCTCAGGACGAAGAACCTCCTCTGTCAAGCCCAACTCCTCCATGTCCATCGCATGAGGATGATGTAGCATAGGCACCATCCTTTCATCGGACCGTCGGATATTGTATGAAGGAGTATGCAGTTGCACAAAGGGAACCTCCGAAGTCGCCGTCACCGCAGATGTCGAAGGATCGCCACTACTGTGGGAGGACCCCACTGGCCGACTCAAACCCGTAGAAGGGAAGGGCAGTGCATTATATATGCTAGGCACCATAAGACAGCTCGTCACAAAGTCCATATAATCATACGGCATAGCCGTATCGGTGTACAATAGGTAGGACTCGCCAATCATCGTCGTGATCCTCGCATCCTCCGAAAGCAGCTGCTTCAGCCTCATAGACATAGGGGGCCTCGCACGTGGCACCACCTCCTCCCCCTCAATAATCTGTCGGACCACCCTCTCCCTGAGATACCAAGAGTGGCCAAACTCATGTGTCAGCAAACGCCTCATGTGCGCATTTACTCCAGTCAACCCTGTGTCCTGAACAGTCATCCCCCAAGGGTAAAAGGTCACCTGAAAAATCCCCAGCAAAATATATGGAAACATAGAATCAGAGAACCCAAAGGTCTTAGACTGAAGAAGAAAAAAGCCTTACCCTAGCATTGGTCAGGCCATTCAAGACCTGACGCACCACCTTTAAAGAGAGAGACCTCCTCAACTTCCGATTGGCCTTGCGCCATCGATGCAACCGATAAAAATCCCCAACGGTATTGTCCTTCAAAGCAATCAGCTGAGTATTACACCCGATCACCTCATAGAACCACGTCTGCCAAACACAAGAATTTACAATCAAAAGAGGTGCATAAGGAAAATGAGAATGCATGAAAGGAAAATGCACAAAATTAAAGAATACCTAAAGAAGATACATGGCTCCAGTGAAAGACTGTCGGTAGCACCGACTGAATGCATCCAAAGAAAAATAAAGGGTCGCCAAAGTCAGGCTCCCCCAGTCATATAGAGGGATGTTCAAAAACATCCTCAGATATGGTAAAAACCATAAGTGGACAACGTCACTGCTCGATGCCACCAAAAATCCCCCCAACACCAGCAAAATAAACAACCGGGCCATGTATATCACCTACAGCCCATCCTCCACATCGATCACTCTGCCCAATAAAACATCCTTCACGAGCGATAGACGGATGGAGTCCCCAGACACTATCTTCCCCACATCACCAAGCGTCGCGCGCACCGCCTCCAGCCTCACCTGCAAAGAGTGATCCACCTCCATCTGCTCTCCATCGTAATCCATCCCCAGTAGCTTCTGCACATCTATGGGAGTTACAGTCATCTCCCCGAAGCCAAAATGAAAGGTGTGGGTAGTGTCCCACCACCTCTCCTCAAGAGCACATAAGACTGCTGTCGAATGAGGCGTCTCATCTAGCATAGACTCCAACCACCCAAAGCCTGCTGAGGATACTACCCAACGCACCATAGGTGGAAGATGCTCCCAGACATCCTTAAGCCCCGTCGTCCCGCGGGCACACATATTCGGTAAAAAAACATCAGACTGCCAAAAGAAGAAATCCTTGTCAAAATCCAAGAAAAAGGGGAAATCACCAAAAAAGAATGCCAAAAGTAATTTTACTTACTTAACTTCCAGTGTTCACCACCCTCAAAGAGCGATGATGCGACGGCTCCCGCAGCAAGGTCCGCTCATCCGCAACCGGCACGAATGCGTCAAAAGAGTCCTCGCTCCCCAAAGAAAGAGGCGCCTTGGCTCTTCACTCCATGTTTGGCCAGTAATCAACAACCAACCATTCCCGGTGTACTGCAGTGCTCACAAAAGCGGCCATTTTTTAGAGATCGAAATGCTAGAACGATTCACAGAAGAAAATCGTAGAAAGAGATAAGGCAAGAATCTGTGAAAAATGATGGGAACTGGCCCCTTTATAAAGGATGCCAAGGGTCATGCCGATCGGCACTGCACCCCCACCCGCCGATCGGCACTGACCTTTTACCTTCCCGAGGAAGTCCAAAAGTCCGTGCCACTGCCGAATGGCACCCTCTACATCATGCCGACCGGCACCTCGCTTAAATTTTCGTACAGAAAAAAATCCTCAGAAAATTCCTAAAAATCTCGAAAAGGATTTAGAACATTTTCACCAAGAAAATTCCGCGCTTCCTCAAGAAGAACCCCTATTCTAGGGGTGGCAATTCGTTTGCGTCGTGTCGTGTTCGGGTCGTGTCATGTCGGGTTCGTGTCAAGTATTAGTCAACCCTAACCTGACCCATTTAACTAATCATGTCAGATGAGCAAACACTAACCCGGCCTATTTATTATCGTGTCGTGTTCGGGTTGACCCGCATAACCCATTAAGTAAAATATAAAATAATTTTTTTCTTCTCTCTTAACCAATCATACCAATCATAGGTCTACAATAACTTAAATTTAATTAATTTCAACTTCTTTCAACACATAAATAATTTATCATCTGATTCTCCATGAATTTTATAGAATGTCTATCAAGATATATAAATTATCTAATATATTCTCCATAAAATACGAGTTAAGCGGGTCTATTCGTGTCATTTTCGAGTTATACGTGTTTGACACTAACCCAACCCGTTTATTATTCGTGTTGGCGGGTCGTGTCATATTTCGGTTCGTGTCAAGAAATCGTCAACCCTAACCCGCTAACTTCGTGTCGAGTTCGTGTCAGGTTATCGTGTCGTGTCAAAAATTGCCACCCTTACCCTATTCCCCCAGTGAAACTCTCAAAAGACAAGCGAATCTCTCCCCGACAACGTCCAAAACTTCAGGATAATCTCCTATTCCGCAAAGGTCTCAATTTTCCCCGAGAAATGTATCCAAACCCTGGACCACCTAATCATTTCCCCAGCATCAGATTGGCTATTTCCCCGGTAAAGTCTCTGAAAGACACAAGGATTTCCCCATCAATCGACTCCCCAGCTCAAATCAAAATCATGAGGTAATTTTCCCAGTAGAGTTCCCCAAGAACTTCTCACCTTAAGCCCGCAGAATTGGCTTCGACCCGCAAAATTGGTCATCTCACTTTAAGCCCGCATAATTGGCTTCGACATGCAGAATTGGTCATCTCACCTTAAGCCCACAGAATTGGCTTCGACAAGAAGAATTGGCCATCACAACCTAAGCCCTCAGAATTAGCTTCGACCCGCAGAATTGGTCCCCCCCATCATTGCTATAGGTCCTCGGAATTGACCTAAATCTTTCCTTTAAGACCATGCCGTCAGTCGAATCGACTTCGAGACGCAGAATCGGTCACCCTCATCTTCAAGCACTCGGAATTTTCTTCGACCTACATAATTGGTCATCCTCATCCTTAGGTCCTCAGAATCGACCTCGACCCTCTGGTCATCCTCTTTCAAAGGCATCATGAGGTGTCTATTCGACGGCTATCATTTGTTCCAAACTCACCCATCGAAGGGCTCTGTAGACACCCCATTATAATACCCCCTAATCTCTCCTTAGGCCCCTAGTACCTCCCTTCACCATTGCAAACCCAAATCATACCCCGGGTACTGACCTAACGGCCATCGGGCACTCCCAGGCTCCGTTTGACCAAAATTGAAACTCTTAATCTCGAATAAGACTGCTTGAATCTTCAAAGGGCATTGAATTACCTTTCTAATGGTTCATCCCATGAACAATTCTGACTTACCATGTGGATAAACGACTCGTTTTACCCCCGAAACTCGATCAGGAGGTCACCGGACGCTCCCAGGCTCCGTTTGACCAAAGTCAACTCTTAAGGTCAACTAAGACTGGATGAATCTTTGAAGGACACTGAAACCCCTTTCCAACGGTCCACCACGTGCGCGATTCTGACTTACGGTACAGACGAACGATTCGTTTTTCTTCAAAAGGTCACCGAATGCTTTCAGGCCCCAGTTGACCAAAGTTAACTCCCTGAACCAGGTCAAACTCTTTGGAATGTCGAAGTAAATCTCCTAACCTTTCTAATGGTTCGCCCCGTGTGCGATTCTGACTTATCATGCGGACGAACGATCCGTTTGCATTCGAAGTTTCCTTGTCCAAAAGACCAATGAACGCTTCTGAGCCACATTTGACCCAAAGTTAACTCTCGGACTCGGGATTAGTCCAAAGGACTTTCGAAGGTCTCTGAAATACCTTTCCAATGGTTTGCCCCGTGCATGATTCTAATCAATGATTCGCGCTCTACGACCGATTTTCTGAAGGAACCTGAAAGACACTTCCAAACGGCAGGTTCCAAACCCTGTCTATCGGCAGTGTGCCTAAACACACCTACCGATTGGCAGGACTAGGGCTATGCCGATCAATAATTTCCCGGGTGTATAAAAATGAGGGCCTAACCTCATTCCAAAAAAGAGAAGATCAGAGATCCATTATTCTCAGCAAGCTCAGAAAACCCCTCTCGAAGTCAGCGTGATTTCCCCATCCAAATCCCTTTACAACCTTCACCTTTCATCACCTTTTCCCTCAAATTTGGTTAATTAAGTATCCTCCATTATTACCCAAGTACAAGGGATGCTCTCCAACATCCAAGATCAAGCTCAAGATCTTCAAGAAGGTCTAACTTTCTCAACTCCCTCTTTAAATTCCCCCAAATTCGCATTAACTTGTTTTATTATTTAGCACTTTTATTCTCTCATCTCACATACCTTAATATACTTTTTATCTAGTATTATTGCACATCTTTTATTTTTATATAAATAAAACCCAAAAAACAAGAAAAAGAGGGTTTGCTCATAAATTCCAAACGGGAATTCTCACACTTTTCTGACACTTTTCTCACACCTTTCTCACAACTAAAACACTTTTTTACACACACACACATACAAAAGAGGTCCCCGGTTGGATTTATGGGATGAATCCCACCCCTCATTTTTCATAAGAACTACGTGGACTTTGATGCCTCTATAGGCTACGTAGGCATCTCGGGGTAAAATCCGTGACTCGAGTCATATTCCTACTTTTCTCTCATTTTCTATTTTCTCTATATTCTTTAAACTCAATTCTCTTAAATTCTATATATTTACATTTACATATATTTATTCTTAGTGGCGTATTATTCCATGTGCGTTATCGTTCCGTTATAACGATCAACGCGAGGATAATCGCGTAAATCCTATTTTCTAATATTATTTTTTAGGAACATTCCTATGGATGAATCACTTCTCCCATGATACAAGTCGATGATTATCTCCACTACGTATACACATGTACACATATCACTTAAAAATAAAGAAAAATAGCAATAACCCATGAGAGACCGTAAGGGCGGAATGTGTGCCTAACACCTTCCCATTTCATAACTTAGCCTCCGGACTCTTTTCGAATCATTTTGGTTTCGTATGTATTTAGATGTTGTCCTTCGGGACGACTCCCTTTTATTTTGTCTGTTTTGAGTAAAATAAACTGGCGACTCCATCTCTCAACATTTTTTACCTCATCAACGACACCGACTGAAGCGCTTTCGAGAGGGACGCGCAAGACCAAAAGGATCATCTCCCGTCGCGAGGATCGGGGATGGCCACAAGTATGTTTTCATTGTTAAGTCACCATTATAGGTGGGTATTGAGAAAAATCTTAACAAGTGTGTTTAATTATTAAGTCATCGTTATTGGTGGAGTTTGAGACAAATCTTAATAAGTGTGGTTTCATTGTTAAGTCACCGTTATAGGTGGATTAACAAATGTGTTTCATTGTTAAGTCAGAGTTATAGGTGGACTTTGAGAAAAATCTTATCAAGTGATTTTTATTGTTAAGTCACCGATATAGTTGGAGTTTATGAAAAACCTTAACAAGTGTGTTTTCATTGTTAAGTTACCTCAAAGGTGTGAATTTGTGAAGAAACTTAACAAGTGGTTTTCATTGTTAAGAAAGCTATATGTTGCTTGTCTTCATTGGTTTTAACAGGCATAGTGATAGGACTTATGCAAAAGAAGGAGACGACAGTAGTTACCTTTGTAGCAACTGTAAGATTAATGACTGCAGGAGAAACTTCAACATCTTTCTGGATTTCAGCTAAACCTTCAGAAGTAGGAACCTCAACCATTGACGATGCAAGGCACAAGTGCCAAGATTAGGTAAGGTTCCACTAAAGTTATTTAAACTCCATTTGTATCAACCACCATAGGGGACGAAGGAACCCTTAGGCAAGAAGATGAACCAACTATAGCCTGAGGAATTTGTGGAGTCTTAGAACGAGAGAGAGGAGTGAGACCAAGAGAAAGATGGAAATAATATCAAAGTGTTAGACACAAAAAAAACCACATAAAAAAGGGAAAATGCACAAAAAGTGAGTATACCTCAGTAATGGTAGAAAAATGGACAAACCCAATGACAGACCTCGCCATAAGGAAGTGAAGAAATGACTCAGCGAGAAATGTGTCCCGGCTAGAAGAAGCTACAACCTAAAATGAAAAAAAAATACTAAGAACACAAGTCAGCTAAGTGGGAAAGATAGTTAAAAGAGAAAAAGTTATTACCTTTGGAGGACTTGAAGAGACTAGAACAACGTCCAAATGAACCAAAGGTAAGGGAGATAACCCAAAAGAATCCAAGGGAGTCTCCGTTGGCTGAAGGGAGGCTCCAATGATTTCTATAGATGAAATAACTTTTTTGGCAACCTCCTCTGCACGTTGGAAGGCAGAATGATGAGAATAGGTCAGCTCAATCATGGGAGAATGGGAAGGAGATGCAACGGTCTTTAGAATATCGAAACGTACTCCCATAAAAGGTCTTAAGGGGGGAGAAGGTTTATCATCTCCACCCTCCTACAGAGAAAATAAAATTTAACAAATATTAGAGAATATATCACTAAGTTAGAAATTTTTAGGTGTTGAAAAGCATACCCCTATCTCTGGAGAAGAGTGGGACGAAATGTCCATGGGTGAAGAAGGCGATGAAGCTGTAGAAAGTCCTTTAGTGGGACCACACTCAACTTCAAGACTGTCATCAAGAGTAATGGTTTAAAGGGGAGATGGAAGAGGAAAGGTTCAGAGAATAGGGGTAGTAGATGTTGGTTGCACTTCGTATGCAGGTTTCTTCTGGGTTTTTATACCCAAAACCTTTTTCCTTGTACCAGAACCACCAACAGTAGAGGGGACTCTAGAAATCCTTCTTCTTGATATGGCCCCCTTAATTGGATCTACCTATATTGTGGGAAATGCTGTAGGGGGGGGGGGGGGAACAGGAGGAGTGTGTTATTGAAACTCACGCTGGACCCATTCAATCTCTGCTTGACATTTTTCTCGTATCTCCCCACTTAAGTTTGCAGACAATGGGGGGGGGGGGGGGGGGGGGGGGCGAAGGAAATAGGAAATGTATCAATGGGGACTTAGGATTTGAACTTGGATTTTGAGGAAGTCCCTCTTTTTGAAGTCCTTGATTTCTTGGAAGGGGGTTGAGAAGGCCCCTCGCCAGAACACCTGCGATAACGGTACCTTCTCCAGACGAACTTTCAGCAGGGGAAGTTGTTTTCTGCGTTGGCTAAAAGACGAACTTTCGGCAGGGGCAGTTGTTTTCAGTGGGAGGATCTTCAGGGTTTTGAGTTAGAGGAAGCTTAATTCCAAAAACCGACTTACCTTTGAGACCTAGCTCAAGAGGTAGAAAGTTGAGAACATGAGGGTAAATAGGTGGGCTTTCGATAAACTCATGAATCTTTTCCAATTGCATTGACCAATATTTTGTGGCAAAAAGAGAAGTCACATCGCCCTTCCTTATTATCCCGGGGATGGTGATTCGTCCAACAATCATAAAAAAACAGAGGAGGCAATCGATATGGTATAGAAACAATAGTCCTTAGAAAAGTAGCCTTAGCATGGGATTCCTAAAAAACAGGGTTTGGAACCCCTTGATCGAAGACAAATTACTGAGAACAGCTATTGGGCTTATAATGTTCTGAAGTGTATCCACACTCAGTGTAAGAAGAAAGATAACCGGGGGTTAACAGAAGCACAACGATAAATGAAGGATCTTCATTGATAAGCTCTTCTGAGGTGGCTTGAATCGTTCTGTCTACGTAGGTAAAAAAAGGACCAAGTCTAGGCAAAAGCATCTCCGTCATAGGGACGCATGACGAAGCAACTAGGTTTGTCGAAAATATCAAGAATATCTTTTTGGCTTTATTTTTTATGAAAGAAAAATAATTGATGGGGCTTGAGATTTTTGTGAACTGGGTAGGATTTTTCACTAGGAGCTATCTCTGGGTAACGACTGTAGAGGAAACCGATCAAGATTATGGTATTGGAAAAATTGGCCAAGTTGTAGAGGATAAGGGATTGTTTAATATTCAAGTGAGTCATGTCTAACCAAGTGTAGAGGGACCCAAAATCCATTACCATCAGAGGGAGCTTAAACCCCCTGGCTAGTTGAATGGAGATATTAATGAGATCTAGACACGGTTGGTCATTGGGTTTACCAAGAAGCACAAAATGAGAGAGGATAACAAGAATGTAAGTTGGTAGCTTTAAGGGTGTACCTTCGCCTTTGCCAAATCTAGATAAACCATAATTTTCAGAGGAGGATTAGAAAAAATAGTTGATAAGGGGGGTGAAAGTGTCCTTGTTCCAAGTCTCTATGCACTTTCGGCATATCTGATCAAACTCTGCATGGACAGCATTCTCTTTGACGTCTAAAGCATCATTGAAATAAGACGAGTTACCTGTAGGCTCAATCCCTAGCAATTCAACGACATCTTCCAACATCATGGTGATCTCTCCCAACGCAGTAAAAAAAGTGTGGGTTATAATGCTCCAACGAGATATAATTACTTGCAGTGCAGCATTGTGTTTGGACAAATTGAACCCACCAAACCAGGTCACCCGATAAAGCCCAACCTTGGTAAGAGCATCTGCATAAGTGGATTGTATATAACCGTTGTAATCAGAAAATGGGTTGAGGAGCCTCTAGGACCTTTGAAGTATATCTAGGGAGATGGGAAGCTACCTCAGTCAAGGAGAAAGCGTAAAGTCCCCTCTGGGAAAGAAACCCCAAACGGTAGTGTCATCATCATCATCATCAACTAGGGTTAAGGACTCACACTTGGCATTTAAAACAATGATCTTATATGCTTTTGAGAATTTATCGCCCTTGCCAAAAACAAGTGAACGATGGTAAGAATGCAGTTATTCCCTGTGTGCTGCCATTATAGTAACGGCATTCAAAGCTACAGCAGGAGTAGCAGCAGTGGGGGATGCAGAGACGGTGGATGGGGCGACTGAAGCAACAGGGGGATCAGATGGAGAAGCCATTAGAGTTTGAGGTGAAGTAATGGTGGTAAGAAGAAAGAGTAAACTGGAAATAATGGAGAAACAGTTGGTGAAAATGGCAAAGAGTGAAAGAAGTAGATGAAAAGCTTGAGTAATAATGGCAAAATATATTTTTCTCTATCTGAAATCTCTGTAAGTATGAAGGCAAATGAAACGGTGAAAGATAATAATGGCTAAGTGTTGAGGTATTAGACGCTTGAAAATCAAGCGGGCGGTTGAGTTTCCCATAAAAGCACATGCTAAGCCGTCAAAATGATTACAAATGGACACGTGATGCTTCGAGGAGGGCCCTGAGAGTTGAAAAGACAGTCTCACGTCATTATTGAGATTATGCTTGGGAGAGAGAGGGTTGCTTTCAAAAGAAGTAATGATTTTTTGCTACAGAATTTTAAAAATATATTTGAAACCAAAATGCCCAATTAAATAAAGCCCTCACACTATAAGATCAAAAGATGGTACAACAGGTTAAAGATTCATCGGGGAGAATTTTAACCTTCCAAAAAAAGGAGGTTTTTCGTAACACAGTTTAAAAAATTCACGATGTCCCTTCGCCATAAGTCTAAATGGAGATAACTTTGACTCAGGTACATCGGGGAGATTGTTTTTTGAATAAGTTGATACGTGAACGGCCACAACTTAGATACATTGGGGAGAATTTTATAAGTTCAAATGACAATGTACCCTAACTATAAGTTCCCTCAATAGTGGAACGAAATGAAATAGATTGGGTAGAATTTTTCTTTCGAGCGGTCATAACGATAACAAACAGGATCCATAAGTACTTTGGGAGAATCTCAACAAGCAATGAAGAAGACAGAACGACTGGGATCTAATAACAACAAAAATTATGATGTCCCCTCGCCATATGCCCAGATATTACAGAGCTTTGATTCAGGTACATTGGGAGAATTTAACTTTTTCTCAACAGAAATAGCGACAGTAGTTGCAACGAAGGCGGATAACGCATAATTTTTTTACTCGCAAAAGAAGATGCTCCATCGAATTGAGAAGTTTTTTATGCAGACATTTCTTATTTTCACAACAAATATCTAAACAGAGGGGAAAATATAGAGGGCTTGAAGGTAATATCTGAATTAAAGAGAGATTCCCCAATTAACAGAAAAGATTAAAGAGAAGGAAGCAACATGAAGATAGTGAGGTAGCTCAGCGAAGCTACCTAGTGAGGCAACCCAGGGAAGAAACTTACTGATAGATCTCCTTTATATCTTTTGTTCTTACTTAGTTGGATTGTATCTTTTAATTACATTGATTATAATATTGTAACGATTGTAATATTGAGTATGAGGTCAAATGGTACTCAAGAGAGACCAGGCATGACAGGGCTTGGGAAAGCTCACATGCTCTATCGAATGATCTCGCCATGGGAACCTTAGAGAGACTTGGTTTGGAGGATTGAGAAGTGAGGTAGAATTAAGGCTTGTTTTGACCATCGTGGATATACGTGGTAAAATCCGAGAGATTTTTCACCATGAAAGCTTATGCAGAGTAACCTTGAGTTCCATTGTATAGTGAGTTTTAAGACAAACAACCCTCTATCTAATGTCACTTCTATTTTAGGTGACATCACTAGCCACCCACCCATTGTCCAATCCAAACTTGAGTAAACCACTATGGTATTAGGGCTGTTAGTTGGTTTGGTGAGCCATATGTGTCGTGACAGTCCTCTAATGCATATTGTATAGGCAAAAGTCATGTCCTGGCATTTAACGATTATGATGTAAGGTGTCCTAATCCATCAAGCATTATTTATTGAGACTTAAAGTGTGAAAATGAGTACCGAGATATCTCGGGAAGGGTATGGGGCTATTTATTAGCCTCAACCACTTTTGAGAAGAGGGAGTTCTTTCTAGAGAGTTTATTACTAGAGAGAAAGATTTTGAAGAGAAGTTATTGCAAATCAGAGAGAGTTTACTCACCCACTATTATCATTTATTGTGAAGCTTTTAATAGCTAACTAGAAATATATTAGAGATTGTTGCTGTGTTGGCTGCCTGCTAAGATATATCTGGGGTGTTTACTTCTCTCTCCCTTTGAATGAGTTGTTTATGAGTTTCCTTTATTATCATTTGAGTTGTATAGGAGAGATTTGTGAGTTCAATTTAATATTTATTATATACAATATTTTGCGTTCATTTGTCTTTGTTAAAGAGTACTTGGGTTATCGTTTATTACCATACATATAGGGGTTACGCCTATACTGGTATAACTATACTCCTAGGCTTCAAGGGGATTACCCTCTTACATGAATAATAAGAATAAAATATTTGCATGTCAGTGGTTCCATATAGAAATTATTGGATATTTGAGATACCAACCCATTGCCATTTATTTTTTTAGAACTATATCTAGCAAGAAGATTCACAAAGAATGAAATATTCGACCCAGTGCATTATGTGAAGTACAACAGTGAACCAGTTGCACTCAAATGTAATTCTAGATCTAATATTTACTCATTTGTCTCTTTTGGGTGGTATGGATCTTTCTTTACGTCTAAAATCCAAACAACCATATGAGTGCTTAGTAGCGTGCTTTGCCCATATTACAGCGTTTCAATACCTTTTTGGTATAATTAGAATGGTGAACTAATATCTCTATAGAACTTATCTCAATTGGTAAAGCAAGATAAATATTATTTTTCCCATGTATTTCATATCAAATTGCTTCTTCAATTATCGAGACTTTTTCTTAATCTCTTATAGACACTCAATTAAATTTGTACCATCCAAATAAAGCTCTATTATTATAAATCCCATTGAGGATAATATTGTAAAGATATATGGGCGAATTGTATTATTTTCACACCGTGCATTGGGTATATATTCACTAAGACAATTTTCCCATATTATTCCACACTACTTGAAACCATATAATGAACGCTTTTGTCAAATTGAGTACATGTTCTTCAACTTTTATCTAAGAAAAGATAATTGTTTTAAAAATTTCATATAAATTTATGTGTCTAAGTCCTTGTGTAGATAAGGGGTCATATCATCCATGAATCCCATATCTAGAATTTTCATTAACCACCAACTAAACAGATATCTAAGAATTTTAATATCCATAATAGGGGAGTATATTTCGCATAATAAATCCCAAGTGTTCGTAGGATAACTTGTGTTATAATTTGTTCCTTTTAACAAATGATTTCATTTTTATCATTTATCTTTAATAAACTAACCATTTGTATTCTATTAGTTTAACACCTTTCTAGGTTTGTACTACAGGTTCAAATACACTGTTTATTGAGATACATAAGTTCATCCTTGATGGAGATTCTTAATTTTGGTTAATATACCCTTTGTCGACATTAATTTAATTAAATGGTTATGAATGACTATTGAAAAAGTATGTGCCCTAAAGGCGACAAATTAATTAATTAGCATGACCTTCAAGAAAACTTTGTTTGAATTGAACCAAATTTTAATTTTAACAAATAAAGTTACTTAGTCCAATTTCATGTTGGTGATGTAATTCGTAAATGTGGAAAATAAAAGTAATCACACATTGAACCCATGATTTTTGAGGGAAAAAAAACCTTGTGGGAAAAATTAGTATCGCATCGAGCTTCAATCAATCCACTAGTACGAATAACAGTATAAGTCCTGCAATGAAGCAGACATGAATTATATATAAGAAAATAATAACTATCACGAAGGCTTAGTCTATCCCTTTCACTCTACTCGGATGCCTTCACCCTTGTTGGTAATTAATTGATATAGCCTTAACAACTGGCACAACCCACAGATCTTGGTATCCACTGATTTTCAACTAGAGTATGATTTGCCCAAAAAAAACAATGTGATATTGAACCCACATGATTTCTTATGCTAAAATCTTAAGATGGGACATTATAAGATATTTACAAAAGGAAAAGATATTTTACGAGTATAAGTTTGGCAGGTTCTATTCTCATAAATAGTCTCTCATAACCAAAACTAGGGTTTCGTAAAACTTGGTAGCGTACTTAGGAATCATGTCTTCAAACATATTTATACTTTAATTTATAAAAGATAGCCACTAAACACATTTTCAAATTAGTAGGCACTTGTTGACACAACATGAGTTCTCGGTCGAACGAGATCTTCACACGAGGGCTCCTTGTGAGAAGTTTGGTTCCTACGAGAGGTTACGATTGTGCCTATAGGACCTCATGAGAATAATGTACGTCATGAGAGTACCTCGTGAGAAAAAAAATCCCTCATGAGATATATTTTTTTCACGAGGTCATCTCTCGTTCTAATAAGAGACACTTTTTCATAATCCCTTGTAAATAATTCTAGAAAAAATAAATGAACCTTTTTGAAAAAATATATGATTTTACCTTGTAATTACTTAACTTCAAAATTTAACTTGAGGAATTAAAAAAAATCAATAGCTTACCAAACCTTCGATAATTGAAAATGTCCGGTTTGGTGATGCGTTACCTCGATGTCTTCAAATTCTTTAATTACAATTTGAGACTCAAAAGAAACATTGATTTAGTTTTGTTATCACTACACCAAAATGGTCAAATTGACATCCTTCAACCGGTCAGACTTGTCAAGGTCAATGACCGTGATAAAAAACACGCATTTTTTATCACGGTCATTGACCGAGACAAGACCGTGACGAAGGTTTGCCACGATCACGATCACGAACTTGTCATGGTCAATGACCGTGACAATTCTGTCAGTAAAAAACCCTTCCCTATTCTTTTTTCCTACCGATTTTTATTCCCTCCATTTCTCTCTCTCTCTATCTAAGCAACCGAACTCTCTCTCTCTACTATTTTCGTACCATTTCTATTCCATTTGTGTATATGTGTGTGTATATGTGCGTGTGTGTATATATGTGTGTGTAAATGTGCGTGTGTATGGTGTATATATGCGTGTGTGTGTGGAGGGGGAGGGGGTGTATATGTGTGTGTGTGTGCGTGTATATATATATATATATATATGTGTGTGTGTGTGTGTGTGTGTGTGTGTGTGTGTGTGTGCGCGTGTGTGTGTGCGTGTGTGTGGTGGGCAGTGGCAGTGGGGGGAAGGGGGCAGGGCTGGGGGTGGGCAGGGGGTGTGAGGCTATGTGTGTGTGTATGTGTGCGTGTGGGGGGGGGGGGGGGGGGTAAGGGGTAGGGGGAGTAGCGGGAAATGGGCCGGGGGTGGGGCTTGTTAATTTTTTTAATTAAATTTTTATTAGTTTATTAGATATTGCCCCTCATATGCAAGCAGTGACCCTTGTAAAAGAATTGATTGATTAAATATTGATTGGTTGTTAATTGTTTTAGTAAATTAATAATTAGTGACCCTTTCATATGCAAGTAGGATTGCTCCTCGTTGTAAATTAGTAAATTAATAATTGTATACTTTAATTGTTAGTTTAATTGATGAAAAGAATTAATTGAGTAGATGAATTAGAAGCAGTACGGGATACACATTTGTTGTTGCCATTGCAGTTGGATTATAGTGGATCAATGTTCAGTTGGTTCATTTTAGAAGTGGTATGACCACTGGATTATTGTCCATAAGGGGGTGGGATTTTTCAACTCTTTTTTTTTTTAAAATTACTTTGTATCACGAACAATATATATATATATATATATATATATATATATATATATATATAGTATGATAATTAAATGAAACATACTTGAAATTACATATAGTGTGCATAGATACTAGCCTTCTAGTTCTTATGCGTACGCATTCAATAGCCCTTAGACCCGTTCGAGAGTCATTACCCCTGTAATGAGATCTCTAGAATTGTCCCATCTGGACAGTTTAGGACTACATAATTTCTGTATAATAATATTCTTAGTGGCTTAAAGTTGTTACTTTTGGAGGAAGTTCTGCAGTCGTATCCTAATGTCCTCTGGGTACATACTAGATTGACAAGTGTGACTGTTATTTCAATTGATCAATTGAAATAACACTCATACTTGCCAATCTACATCGTGTACTTGGGGAACTATGGGGATATGCTTCCAAATTTTTCTCAAATCATAACAATGTGCATGAGCTATTAAGTATATTACAAAAATATGCGATCTTGAATGGGATAAGACCACTCACCCTTTAGAGGAGATGGAGGAAATAGGAATTTCTATTATAAATTGAATTTGAATTTGAAATTTAAAAATCGAATATAAATAAGACATAATTAAATGAAACATACTATAAATCTAAGTTTTGTTTATACTAAACCATGAATATACGCTTCTTACCTTTAATGGGTGATTAGTTGTGGTAGCTGTGATGGGATATTCTAAATACAAAGAGTAAATGGGTGAGACAAATAGAGTGGGGGATGTGTTTTGCAAAGGTGCTAATGAATTTGTGAAATACGCAAAGAGATGTCATAATGATGAAGAGTTTTCGTGTCCGTGTGCTAGGTTTAAGAATGGTAAGGTGTTTGAGTGGAAAACAGTTTAACTACATTTGTTAAGATGGGGTATGCAAGATATTTATTGATTTTGGAGTTTTCATGGTGAATTGAAAGTTCCTTTTGTCCCCGAACAACCTTCACAACAACTTTCACATCAACCTTCAATAAGTAGGATAGATGTAGAAGGGGACGATGTAGATCATAATATGTTAGAGGATTTAGTTGATGATGCGTACGGATTTTATGAAGCGGAGGAGAATGAGGTTACTGATGATGTACAAGGTTTAGGTGCTCGTGAAGATATCATGATAAACATTGACGATTACTTCCAAAGTTTAAAGTTTAAGGTGACCCAACCGTTATACTCTGGCTGTGAGAAAGATCAAACAACTTTGCATGCCATGGTTGGTTTGCACAGTTTGAAGACGCAGTACAATTTGCCTGGCAATAGCGCGACACGAATTCTGAATTGGGTGAAGGGCTTACTACCCAAGGAGAATACACTTCTAAATAGCTATCCTGTTATGAAGAATAGTTTGACAGGTTTGGGAATGAAGTATAAATCGATTCATGCTTGTCTATATGATTGCATACTATACCGAAAGGAGTATGAAAATCTCGATCATTGTCCGGTTTGCGATGAACCTAGATATGTCCAATCTACTGGTAAGGAAGGCACAAGCTCAAAAGTGCCAAAAAAAGTGCTGAAATATTTTCCAGTTAGGCCTAGATTAAAGCGATTTTTCATAGTACCACGGATATCGGAGGCAATGACTTGGCATGCTAGGGCAGAAGTAGGGGTAATCTCATGCATCATCCTATTGATTTTACATCTTGGAGGAGGATGAATTATGAGTATCTCGATTTTTCTCGAGAACAGTGCAACATTCATTTGGCTATATCAACAGATGGTTTTAATCCATTTGGAAATCTAATCACCAATCAGAGTGTATGGGCAGTGATCTTAGCCCCACTCAACCTCCCTCCTTCAAAGTGTATGAGACCTGAATTTTGGATGTTGTATTTGTTGATACCTAGGCCAAAGGTACCAAGTGATGACATCGATGTCTGCCTTGATCCTTTGGTAAAAGAATTAAATGAGTTGTGGGAAGAGGGTGTACAATCATTTGACTCTATTAGAAAAGAAGAGTTTACGCTGAAAGCTATGTTGATGTGGGAAATTCATGATTTTTCAGCTTATGGGACATTATCCGGTTATGTAGTACATGGTTATTTGGGGTGTCCTATTTGTGAAGAGGAGAATGAATCTCTTCTTCTATCCGCTAGCTCAAAAAATATATACCATTTCCATTGGAGGTTTTTACCCCGGGCTCATAGTTTCAGATTTGAAAAAGGTTTTAATTTTTTATCGGGCGGGGTTAAATATAGGCTACCACCGAGACAACTTTCAAGTTCAGAAATTGAAAGTAAATCTTCTAAATGTGGCCCTAATATTCCAGGTAAGAATCCCAAATTTAAGAATGTCAAGCATAAGAAGACCCCAACTGGGAATGAAACTGAGATAAGAAAGGAATGGTCTAGGAGGTCAATTTTATTTGACTTGCCTTATTGGAAGAATAACCCGGTGCACCATGTATTGGATGTGATGCATGCAGAGAAGAACCTCGCTGAACATATTTTGAGCACTTGCCTTGGGGGAGTCATTCGAAGGATGGAGACAATTTACGAAAAGACCTTAAATCGTTGAAACTTAAGCCACAACTATGGTTGAAAGAAGGCTATGGATGTCACAAGAGGTAATATAATGAAAATGGTCGTTATATAACGTTACATTACACTCAAACTTTACAACTAATCTAACTAATTTATCTATATATTCAGCTCTTAAAGACGAGTGATGCGACATCAAGGCTTGCTCGTCTAGCCACTAGACCCTTGTTCATGGCACAATAGTACAAAAAGTATCGATTGAACGATTACGTATTTAGCGCAAAAGTGTACGAGGAAAGTAAAAATGTAAAGAACTCGGGCATTTCATACAAGGCTCTTACTTTCTTTTGAGCGAGCGCAAAAGATAAAAACCTCGTTGAAGCTGAAATGACTTACTATGCTGTAATTAAAAATATATTTGAATTGGATTACATAAGCTCCAAAGAGGTTGTATTTTACTGTGACTGGGTAAGAGTTGAGGATAAAAATGCTTGTAAAGTTAATCCTGGCACTAATTTGATCATGGTTGACTTGTCCAAGTTGAAGAGCAACGAGCACGTGAGCGATGAGTCGTTTGTTTATGCATTTCAAAAGGTCAACCAAGTGTTTTACTTGGAGTATATCAATAAGTGTCGTGGTCAATTTTCCTACATGCTCCAGAGCGTCTAAATAGTAGTGTCGAAGACTTGGCTGCTCCTACCGAATATCAATCCATTTTTTATGATAACCTGAATTTGAAATAATTTTTCAATTTGTAATAAATATTACAATTTTTACTTTATCATCCATTTTTAATACTTTTAATTGATTTGCACTTTATCATTTTCACTCTTGTGTAGTGTACGTGTATGTGGGCAGTAGGAGTGGGGGTAGGGATCTTTCGGATTTTCAGTAATTGTACATATTATGAGTTAGACAGTAATAATTCATTTGGTGTAAGGACATTTTTCTCATGTCCAACATGTTACATTTGTGTACGTCGTATGCCGCTACATTTGGCACGTCACCTCACGATCTCACATGACAGCCTCTATTCGAATTCTGGTAATTAAGCATTCAACATCTCCATCATGTGTCCCACATCTGCCTCAACGACTTCACGTTCCACGATTTTCGGGACTTAATGCAAGTGGTAGGCAAGAGAACTCAAAACAGTGAAAGAAGGCAAGATATGGAAGTTCAAGGGAATTTTGGTAATTTTACAACTACCGTCCGGAGGTCCGATCAACTGGAAAGTTGAATATCTCGACGCCGCAAAGATACTGGAAGAAAGGACACCTCAATCCAAGCTACGGTGAAGAAGTTATGGCCCTTTGAAAATGGAGAAAATTCTGAGAAAAAGACTTGGAAAAATGCTTAGTTCTTTTATCCCCAAACCCGCGAAATTTCTCGAACCGAAGGCCAAATCAGTTCGGGGGCAAACTGCTTCACGATACACCCAAATTGGTTCGAGGTACCTATACACTGGCAGAGTTTCAAAATTTTAAAACTCTTTTGGGTTTCCTATAAAAGCCAACTTCGGGGGAGCTATTTCACAAGACTTTGAGAGATGATTTTGAGAGTCCAAATACATCTAGTCTTCATATTTTTGAGTAACAAGACTCATATTTTGATTCATATATCATTGCCAATCCTTTGTGAATCCTTTTGTAACCCAAGAACACAACCTTGTGCTTTTGCAACCTTTGTGGAGAAGTCGTCTTCCTTCTTCATTGTTGCTCACCTAGAGTTCCCGAGGGAGATTCCAGCCGTCGACTATAGAATCGATGTCTGCGGGTATTTCTGTATCACTGTATGTTTACTGTAATCCTTGTAACCGTTCCTTACAATATTATAGTGAAAATAAAAGGTTTTGCCCCTTTGGGGGATTTTTCCTCACATGTGTGTGTTTGAATGTTCTTGCATGATTTTATCTTATTCAATCACACCTAGATGCATGTTTAGAATTTAATTTGGGAAAACTGAGTTCAATTAAATAATTTCTTCATTTGAACGCACGCGCACTCTTCCTTACAAATTGGTATCAGAGTAGGTTGCGCTATTTTATCCCGTATTCCTATTTTCCGCAAAACCGTGTGATAATGATTTTTTTTTAAAAATTAGTTTTGTAAAAAATCGCAATTTTTCCGATGGAGCACTTATCTAATCGGAAGCTCTCTTTTGATGACACGAGCCGGAGTTTTAATGATATAAATCATTTGGATTTGAGGTTTGCTAAAATAATTGACTTTTTGGAAAAATAAAATTCTCTTTTTAAATCCGCGATGGATCTTTTGCGAACGGTTCAAAATAAAAGAGATTTTTATTGTGAAAAATTTGTTTCCTTGGACCATGACTTTGTTGCTTTAAAATTGTCCAAAAAGGAGAGTGATGATAAGGTCCTATTTTTAGAACAATAATTAGAGGACCTTAAAAATTCAATGGTTTGTGTTTATGCCAAAGAGGATAAAAATATTTTAGTCAATGATTTTGTGGCACGTGAAGAGACTCATAGGGAAAAGTTTGCCTTAATTGAGGGAGAGAGAGATACACTTTTAGGAATTGTTGAGAATTTGAAAAAGGCGTCCCTTAAATTGGAAGAGTCTAATTCTTTGCTCGAGTCAAAAATTTTTAAGTTAGAAAATGATTTGACAGACTCGAGTAGGTTTGATAGCGATGGTAGTGGCTCATCTTGTTCTCATGCTTCTAATGCTAAATCCAAAACCATTATTTATTTTAGAGGGTTAACTAACTCCAAGGATATTAGAAAATATCAACCCATAGATGTCGTTCCACTTGTTTACACGTGTTCATATTGTGGTAGGAAAGGTCACCTTAAAAGATTACGTTTTGATCTTGGAAAAAGTCCTAGGAAGTTTATGTCTAGTGTTCTCGTGGTTTTCAAAGAACCCACACGTCGTTTCACATCTGTTTGGGTTAGGAAATCTCTTTTAAAGGCACTAGATTTTAGACAAGTTGACTTCCATTTGCTTGCACATGATTCTTCCCTTGCCATATCATATAGATGATTGTGTTTGCATGTTTGTCATACACTAGTTATGCTTTTTGATATATTTTTGCTAGCGTTGTGATATGTACTTTTTGCTTTTCAAAATTTTTGAAAAATACAAAAAGATTTTATTTTGATAAATTTTTTGAAAATCCAAAAAGATTTTTGTATTTTGTTTGCACCTTTTATGGATGAACACTTAGGATGACCGAGTCACAACTTCGTTCCATTATTTTCATGTTACTATTTGATAGTGTTTTGAGACAATAGGTCAATTCATCCTTGTTCTTTATAGTGTTTGGAGTCATTAAGATGTAATTAAGTATTACTTCCCAAATTTTTGACTCATAATTTTCTTTATTGCATACATGAACGGATTTGTTTGATTATTGTGCTTGTCTTATCACATGTTGGTTGGGTGTTTTCAATTCAATCCTGTCCTTTAAAACGAACCAAGCGCGATAATTTTTTATAAAGAATTTGTGTATATTAGAATCATTTGTGAGTTTGTGTGCTTTCTTTGAAAATGGTGAAGGGCTACGAAAGGTTCTTATCTAGCCTTTGCGATCAAGCCACCATTCAAACGGACCTAAAAATGGAGGAATTTTATTATCCGGGGTCCAAAGAGGTTTAAAAGAGCTCGAAAAATTTATAGGCAATAAAAAGAAATTCATGACCATTTAGGTTTTTGCACCAATTCTCCAAAGTTTGAGAATTTAGTTTAACACCTCTAAAATAAAATATATATGAGGGAGTTTGGATGGAGAATTAAAACGAGTTTGCACGTCCTTGAAATTCTTAAAAATGTGCTATATTATTTTGGACGTTATTGGGGTGGAAATCATTTTGACTTTGATTTGTTGATTTGCATAAGACAATGTCATCTAAATTCATTAATCTTTACACCGAAGGATACTTTTGATGTTCATTCGTTAGGGGTATACATATGCATCGTGCACATATGATTGATTGAGTTGATTTACCTATCGAATGTGTTCACACCCATTCATTCCATTTCCATGACTTTGTTGTTTTAGTTTAAATCCATGGTGTGACTTTTGTATCTTATTTTTGTGCGAAAAATTTTAAAAATAAAAAGTAGTTTGTGAACATCTTTTGAGCATCTCCTTGCATGAACACGTTTGCCATTTATTTGATCCCTTGTTTTGAATACCGTGACACCCCGATTTTGCTTGTTTGATTTATTCTTCTCATTTGTCTATTTGGGGACATCATAAAAAGGGGGTGAAAGAATTATCATTTTATGCGGGAGTTTGAATTTTGGGGGAGTTGTTGAGATTTGACTTATGCTTTTTGTATAAATTGGTATCTTTGTTTATATCATTTCAAACTCGATACGTCACTTGGTATTTTTCTTTATCTCATGTGTGTAGGTAATACATTGATGATCATTATGTTGCACACCCTGATGAGAAAAGATTTGAGATTTTGAAGATTGAAGATTTGAGGATTTTGAAGATTTGAAGAACAAACGATGAAGACTTATTCATTTATATCTTTCCAGTTTTGGGTTCATGGGAGGGTAGATTTGTATAGGCATTTTGGTATTGGATAATTCGGATATTTTTATGTATGTACCGGCATAGATATAGGGGGAGATTTATAAGGACTTTTTCTCATGTCCAACATGTTACATTTGTGAATGTCGTACGCCGCTACACTTGGCACGTCACCTCACGATCTCACGTGACATCCTCTATCCGAATTATGGGAATCAAGCATTCAACATCTCCATCATGTGAAAGAATTATCATTTCATGGGGGAGTTTGAATTTTGGGGGAGTTTTTGAGATTTGACTTATGCTTTTTGCATAAATTGGTATATATGTTTATCTCATTTCAAACTCGATACGTCACTTGGTATTTTTCTTTATCTCATGTGTGTAGGTAATACATTGATGATCATTATGTTGCACACCTTGATGAGAAAATATTTGAGATTTTGAAGGTTGAAAATTTGAGGATTTTGAAGATTTGAAGAACAAACGATGAAGACTTATTCATTTGTATCTTTCCAGTTTTGGGTTCATGGGAGGGTAGATTTGTATAGTCATTTTGGTATTGGATAATTCGGATATTTTTATGTATGTACCGGCATAAACATAGGTGGAGATTTGTAAGGATGTTTTTCTCATGTCCAACATGTTACATTTGTGTATGTCATACGTCGCTACATTTGGCACGTCACCTCACAATCTCACATGACAGCCTCTATCTGAATTCAAGGAATCAAGCATTCAACATCTCCATCATGTGTCCCACATCTGCCTCAACGACTTCACGTTCCATGATTTTAGGGAGTTAATTCAAGTAGTACGCAAGAGAAGTCAAAATAGTGAAAAAAGACAAGACATGAAAGTTCAATGGGATTTTGGTCATTTTACATCCATCGTTCGGAGGTTAGGTCTACTGGAAAGTTGAATATCTTGACGCCATGAAGATACTGGAAGAAACGGCACCTCAATCCGAGCTACGGTGAAGAAGTTATGGCCCTTTGAAAATGGAGAAAATTTCGAGAAAAAGGCTTGGAAAATGCTGAGTTCTTTTAGCCCCAAACCAGAGAAATTTCTTGAACCGAAGGCCAAACCGGTTCGGGGGGCGAACCAGTTCGCAGTACACCCAAACCGGTTCGAGGTACCTATATGATGGCAGAGTTTTAAAATTTTTAAACTGTTTTTGGTTTTCTATAAAAGCCAACTTCGGGGGAGTTATTTCACAAGACTTTGAAAGACGATTTTGAGAGTCCAAATACATCTAGTCTTCATATTTTTGAGTCCCAGGACTCATATTTTGATTCATATATCATTGCCAATCCTTTGTGAATCCTTTTTTAACCCAAGAAAACAACCTTGTGTTTGTTCAACCTTTGTGGAGAAGCCATCTTCCTTCTTCATTGCTGCTCACCTGGAGTTCCCGAGGGAGATTCCAGCCGTCGACTATATAATTGATGCCTGCGGGTATTTCTGTGTCACTGTATTTTTACTGTAATCCGTGTAACCGTTCCTTATAATATTATAGTGAAAATAAAAGGTTTTGCCCCTTTGGGGGATTTTTCCTCACATGTCTGTGTTTGAATGTTCTTGCATGGTTTCATCTTATTCAATCACACCTAGATGCATGTTTAGGATTTAATTTGGGAAAACTGAGTTTAATTAAATAATTTCTTTATTTGAATGCACGCACGCTCACTCTTCCTTACATTTGGATTTGTACTAATTGTGCATATTTGCATGTCTTCTTCTAATTCATTTGGATTTGTACTAATAACAACATTTTTTTACAAAAAAATTATCCTTCAGGTATTTAGGCGAGGATGATGATACTAATTATGATGATGTCGTCTCGGCTCGGTGGTAGCGGAGGCGACGAGGGCTCTTCGACCCATAGGCTCCAAAAATATGGCAAATTGAGGATGGTCGTCGAGAACAAGACGGGACAATTAGCGAGATCCCTCGAGCTGGTAAAGACGATCATCAGCCCAGGGTACACTAGTTGGAGGGAGGTGCCAAATGAGCTCAATTTAACTATTAGGCGGCACTACAGGTAATGCATTTATATTTATATTTATATTTATATTTATATTTATATGACAATTTCAATATCGATTTCAATTTCATTTTATATTTATATTTATATTTATATTTATATTTATTCGCAACTAACATTGTATTTGTTGGACAGGAACAATTCAGCATGAGCCCAGAACTACGTGATTCCGTCTTGGAGCAGTTGAGGGAGCAACACAAGATGTGAAAGAAAAATATGCGGACCCGGTACTTTAGACAGACCCGAGACTCCGTTATCTGAATGTGTGAATCCGTCCCGCCGAAGGAGCTGATCTCATTGGTACAATGGAAAAAGTTCATTGACAATGAGATTGGGGAGCGATAATTGGCATCTCGCCAATTGGGGAGGGGAAATCATTCAAAAAAGACGGATGTGCACTACTCCGGTCGGACGTCTTACGCCGAGTTGGAGCATTGGATGATGGTAAGATTTAATTTTTCTATAATTACAGAAATATGTTATTCTGCATTATTTTACTTTGCGGGACCGATACTAATTTTGTATTATTTTATTTTAGGGGACGGGGAGTGGCCCTAGGGGTAGGCCACATAGGCTCGATACTTATGTGGCTATTCGGACGAAGAAGGGGAAGGATAAGGAGGTGTTCGCTATTGTTGCGTCCACGATTGTAAGTAATCCGACAGTTTACTTTTTGTTTATTACGTTATAATTTTTTTTATTTACTTATTTAACTAATCATGTGTTTTTTGTCGTTTCAGGCAAAGTTTAAGGAAGTGCATGAGTCACAGTCTGATGCTGACAAGGCATCTTTATCCACAGACGCACTCAGCCAAGTGCTTGGCGCTGATCGCAAGGGGAGGACAAGGGGGTGAGATCACGGGTGGCCAAATCTAGGATCATCGTATTGGAGACGAGCCACACCAGGTTGGCTTGAACGATGGACTCGCATGACGCGAAGTTATCCCGTTTGGAGGTGACGATCCAAGATATGTTGTCATTCATGTAGCGTTCGTTGGGCAAAAACCGTAAGGGGAAAGGGAAGGAGAAGGTGGTGGAGGAGGACGAGGATGTGGACCTCACTGCTTCATTACCTACACGTGTGGACTCTGATGATCTAGTCTCCTATTTGGCTCCCTTCGACCGACCGATGTCAAGATTTGGTTGGCGGAGCGTGTTTATACAAAATATATTTGATGGCCAACAGATTGGGCGGGGGTTGAGGGACCCGAATACCGTCCAGGGTATGCCAGTTCATGGACGTTCGCTTAAAGACATGGAGGCCAAGGTGCTCGTAATGCATGTGATACCCGGGAAGGAGAACTCCCTATTGTGGTCGCTCGAATAATGCGGCACGATGAATATACAAGGGTGTATGAATTCGTATATCGTGTGGCCGCCACCTCCTAAAACCTACCCCAGACATGTAGTGACATTATTTGAATTGAATTGATTTAAGTTGTTACATTTGAATTATATTATTTTGAATGTATATTTGCATTATCTCTATTTTATTTAGATATATGATATTTGAACAGGTAGAAAGTTGCTATAATAGGTACAAATATACTGCTGGGCAGTGGCAGTGGCCATACTGCCCAGCATATTTTTTTTTTTAATTCTGCCCAGAATTGTCACAGTCAATGACCGTGATAATTTTTTAAAGATTGCCACAGGTTTGTCACGGTCTTAGACCGTAACAGATATTATCAAGGTCACAGACCGTGACAGGATCGTGATAAGTCTAATGAACTTGTCACAGTCAATGACCATGACAATCCGACAGATTTGGTGTAGTGTATGTTCTCGAATAAGCTAAGACTAAAAATTTCAAGAGGATGTAAAATCATATCCTTACAAATCTCCCCCCTTTAGCTATTTTTGACAAAACATTAAACTAGAAAATTGATTAGTCACGATTATTGCATTAATATATATATATATATATATAATTCATGGTTTATTTGAGCTTTTATATAGGGAGAATGAAAGACGTGAAGTTCAGTTGAATTTTGAGAAAGTTCCATCAAAAGTTTCAACTTTGGGGGAATTTTAATAATTTCAGCACTAAGGTCAGGATCCTAAAATCTTCACAGAAATTGAAGCTCATCGAGTCATCTTCGCGTGGCCGCCGACAGTGCATGAATTTGAGCTATAACGAAGAAGTTACGAAAGTTCACATGAAGCAATAGCATTTATATTTCCACTCAGCCCATTCCTCACTTCTCAAGAAGGTGAGAATCAAGTCAGGCCTCTGGATGAATCGATTTGAAATGACCCAGTGCACAGAAAATGCTTTTCGAATCGATTCGCATATTTGGGCGAATCGATTCGCACCTGTTTTCTTTTATTTACAAATTTGCCATTTTCTGTAAAGACTTGGTATTTGTTTTTTTTTTTTTTTGGGAAGGCAGATTTTATATTAGGAAACTTTCTCATTTTTGAAACTCTCTCTTCTCTCTCCTAGGTTAAAGACATTTGTTGATTTCTCTCTTTTGTTAAGCACTGAATACATAAATATTGTTGGGTTTATTGCATTATTTGTTCACCTACTTCATCTTTGTTTGATTAATTGCTTTAACTTGCATTTATTGATCTCTCTTGTGTTGGTTGGTGTATAAATAGATGGGTTCTTCATTTATGATGTTCATTTACGTATTTTACTTAATTTCTACCATTAGTGGCCAGTCTTATAGGTTGGGGATCATGATCCCACCATAGATGCTTGGGTTTCATAGTTAGGGTTCGGTTTATAATTATTCTAATGGAACTTCATGTTTTGGTATTAGAGTATCTTAGTTTCTTAACTTCCCTTGTCTTGCAAGGGTAGTGTTTGAAGATTTACTACAACCCTAACCTATTAGCACCTTAACTAATCAACCCCTAATCCTCCATTGATGAGTTTGGTATCGACATGGTTGATGTTCGGACTTGATTACTTATGATCAATTAGAATCAATTCCCATTATCTACTTAGCAAATACAAGGTGGGAGAATGATCCCCAATTCTTTTCTTCTCTTGAACTCATACTTTTCCGGTTGTTTCATTATAATATCGTCTTTTACTCTTTCACTTGTAATTTAACGCATGTTAGGATAGTTGTTAGCTAAACTTCACTACTCCAAACTATCATCACATTTTACACTTTCCTTTTTGTGAAGTATAGCGAGCATCCTATAACCCGTCTTAGTTCTCTTAGGAGCATCCAATCCCTATGGAATACGATCTCGGACTTGCTCGATTACTACTTGTTGCGAATGATTTACAATTGAATCACACACTATTTTTAGAGCATAAAAAATATTCCAAAAAACTACCGAATCAAAAAGCTATACATTATATCTATTCGTACCCAAATCCCTATAAGATAGACTCAATATGTTGTACGACTTGAACGTTCAACACTGACAAAAATATCATGAGTGTTGTTAAGCCTTCACACTTAAACGTATATTCGGGAAGTAAAAAAAATGATACGGAAGAGTATAAATAGTGAATAATGTGTAAATGACATATATATATATATATATAAAATGCATGTCCTAGAGTTATCATGAAATCACTCTCCCTTAATTCAAAATTTCTCCCCCATTTTGACCTGAATGGACAAATAAAAGAACTCGATAATAAATATCACAAATCTAACAATTCAAACAATATAGATGATATCATCACAATGCATGTGCTAAAATGAGATAAATGGCATATAAAATAAAGAAATACGAACATAACCAAGCATGTTCAATTAAGTTTAAAAATTCATATACCAGTAAGACATGAAAAAGTCTACATTATCTAAACGATAAATTCTAAGTGTACCAAATTGAAACCATTTTGAAATCGCATTACGCACATGGCATGATGTGATTGGTTAATTCCTTATAGACGTGGTCCGCGCTAGCGACATTAACCAATCACTGCATGTCACGTATGCACTCCGGTTCCAATGCAATTTGAAATGGCGGTACATGTAGAATTACTCTATCTAAACTAGCAAATATCCAATTGATATAATTATCACAAACTATATGCCAAAATAGAGATAAAAAATGATAAACTAAATATACAAATACTATAAATAAGTGACATGTATAAAAGTACTAACTAGGGCTATGTTTCGGCCGGATCGGATTGGAAAAGCATGTTTCGGAAAAATTTCCGAAAAAATCAGCAAAAAAATCGGCGTGCCGAAGCCGAATCCGATTTTTTTCGAATTCGGAATTTTCGGCAAAATTCGGAAATTCGGAAAATTCGGCAATTTTCCAAAAAAATACTTTGGAAAATAGTTCGGAAATTCGGATCTGAACAAATTTCGGAATATAAAAAAATTCCGATTTCCGATCCGATTTTTTTCAAAAAAATCAAAAATCGAAAAATCGGAAATCGGCAATAAAAAATTCGGATCGAAATTCGAAAAACTCAAAAAATCGGAAAAAGGAAAAAAAAAAAAACAGAGCCCTAGTACTAACAAGGGACATATACCAAATAGTCCCTCAAACATTTTTTAATACTCATTTAGTCAAAGCCTTTTTATTTTGCCTCAAAAAGTCCTTTGCCACATATTTTGGAAAGAAAGTGCCGCTGGCGCGGACCTCTAAAAATAAGAGAATATTGAGTGCTTGAGGGATTAAATGGGTTAAACTAAAAATATGTGTCCTTTTTAAAAAATATATATTTATAGTAGGGACTATTAAATAATTGACCCTACAAACAAACATGTCCGTAAATAAGAATGTATGAGAGTATAAGAGTATAAATAACTATAGACGGTATAAATCATCTCTCTCCATGGACATCCAAAATAAACATAAAATATCCTTAGGAGATCACATGTTATGAATGTGCATCATCATTAAAATCTCAACTATTACCACCACCAATACCAGACGGTCAAACATAACCATCTATCACCCTAGCTCTCATGTAGTGCATCCAATTCAACAGCCTCTGCTCCTCTAGGTGCTTTAATCTGATCGCACTTAATCATAGTGAGAATCTGTTGTTGAATTTGAGTAGTGAACAAGTAATGCAAACCATGTCTAGATGAACTCTCTATCTACTCGAGAATAAAAGTGATGAACCCTCTATCTACTCGAATAAAAGTAAAATCCTTAACCATGTCAACATAAGTTGACCCACCCAATGCCAGATTAGGATCCCATCCGCTAAAAGCAAACCAGTCAGGCAACTGGGTATCTATCATGTCTGCCATGTTGATCGGACACTCTACCGCCACTATAGTGAAGTAGTACCAAGTGTAGATGTACCACTGGTGTATCTCATGTGTCGTGTAATTGAGTAGGTGGAGGCACCGTAGCTTTATTACTCATGTGTGAGGGAAATCTCAACAGCACTTAAAATAATGGCTCAAGTGTTAAAAATTGGAGTATTATAAAGCTGTTCAGATTTTTCTGAAAAGATTTTTGAGTAATTTTGCGCTCAAATTTAAGTGGGATCCACACTATGAAAATTATGGGACCATATACGAACGCGTTCACCTCCGCAAGGAGATTAACGTGGTATATTCATATGTCCAATTTCAATAAGTTATGAATAATACATATGTCCTCAAAGTGACTCACAAAGCAATGAAAGTTAATAAATTGGGTATGTTTTAACTCTTGTCCCACATTGGAAGAGTAGTGGAAAGTTGATGAGTTAATAAAACCCAAATGATGGACTAAGGTTTGGATGCCTTGGGGTAGGCCTATCAATGGGTCGGGTCTGGACCCGGACCCGACCCGAACCCGATCCGTATAATAGCGTCTGAGCATATTTTTTTGGACCCGGGACCCGAATACCCGAATACCCGAAGAGCCGTTTATTAAACGGGTAGGGTCTGGATCTTATACCTGACCCGGACCCGAAGACCCGACCCGAACTGTACATTATTATTTTGTATATATATACATATATACTATAAATTTATATATATTTATAAATATATCTTATCAATATAACATGTAAGTATTATATATAAAAATATATATATTTATGTATATAATAAATATAAGTAATATATGTTTTATTTATACTAATAATATTCTACAATACATTACAAAGTATTTTAATTTAAGATTAAATAATAAAGAAGGGGGATAAAATAAAATAAATGTACATATTTGACTAGACCCGGCCCGGACCCGAGCCCCGAAGACCCGAACGGATCCGGGTCTGGATCCAATATTGTAGACCCGATGAAGGGCCGAACCCGAACCCGATGAAGACCCGATTACACGGATCTGGATCTCTCTAAACCCGACCCGTCTCCGACTCGTTGACAGGCCTACCTTGGGGTATCTCAACTCTTTAAAGGGAAGATGACCTAAGCTATGCACGGGTTGACTTTCGGTCAAAAGTCCACACGCCCGTCCGTCCGGCTCAGGCTCGGGCTTGGGCTTATAAAAATCTCCTACATTTTTTGGCCGAATTTATTTAACTTTCTGGGCTTTAATTATTAATTAATTACGAAATTAATTAATTAATTATAAACTGTTGGCAGTTATTGCCAACAGTTAATTCGTTTAACTGTTTTTAACAGTTAATTTCGGTTGACTGTTCCAATAGTCAACACAAAAGCTATAAATTAAACCTTTCCCCTACAGTTTTAACTACTGAAAAATTTGCCCTCCCATAATTCCGAATTTATGCTGCAACTTTTTTCAGAAAATAATTCCTTTTTCTATTGCTACTGCATACATTCCTGCATATCATCTCTTTTGTTTGGTTGAGTATAGATACATAATTGTGTTCGAAGAAATTAATCATTGTTGTGCTACTTGATTAATTTGAAAATCTCTTCTATCTTGGGAGACAATTATTCATTACCTTTGGCACTTTGTGGAAGGAATAAATTTGTCTTAAGGAGACTGTTCTAAACAGGGCTCGGATTATTTCTTCTATTCTAATATTATTTCTGCAAATTCTAGTAAGTATTTCATTTCTGTAATTTCGTTTCATTTCTATTATTATATTATAAATTATAATTCTGTACAATTGTTTTTAATAAATAGTAGACATAACAATCTTAAGACAAATTTATTTTGTTCTATTGTTTTATAGTGTACAGAAATTTATTTGTTGAAAATAAATATGTTTTGACAGGAAAAATGAATTAAATTATTGCTTTATTGTAGAAATTAGTAAAACAATTTTGATATAGAAATTAATTTCTATACTGTTTTTTATATTCTGTTTTAGAAAATAAAATTTTATTTGTGAATTTTTTGTTAAAATCTGTTTATGTAAATTTTTTTTAATCTTTAAATTATAATTCTGTTTTGTACGGAATTCTTTTTATTATTAAAAATTAGTGTGACACAGATTTTATTGTATATAAACTTCTGTTTATATTATAGTTTAATTCTGAATTTCATTTGAATTCTTTTGGAATTCATTTATTGTGTATTATATTTGGAGAAAATTGGTGCACAGAATTGCGTATTCTGTTTTGATTAATTCATTATATATGAATTTTATCATTGATAAAAATTCTGTTTTTGTAACATAAATGAAATTGGAAAGTACGAACACTACTCCTACTAAAGTGACTATCACCAATACAAATGTAACTGCACCCGTATCTATGCCACACGGGGAGAAATCGAAAAAGTTTATTAGGGCTGACTTCAAACGTTGGCAAGGAAAAATGTACTTCTATCTCACTACCTGCCAACTGGGCAGGTTTGTATATGAAGATTGCCCCTCTATTCAAGAGGGAGATGACGCTGAAAAGGTTGCTGTTGTCGATGCTTGAAAGCACTCGGACTACCTATGTCGGAATTATATTTTGGCCTACTTGGACAAGACATTGTACCATGTCTATTGCACGATCAAAACATCCAAGGAATTATGGAATTCTTTGGAAAAGAAGTATAAAACTGAAGATGCTGGGATGAAGAAATTTATCGTCGGGCGTTTTCTGGACTTTAAAATGGTTGATTCTAAATCAGTGATTTCGCAAGTGCAAGAACTCCAAGTGATCCTCCACGACATTCATGCTAAAGGAATGTCACTTAGTGAAACTTTCCAAGTTGCTGCAATTGTTGAAAAGTTACCATCATCTTGGACTTTATTCAAAAACTATCTCAAGCATAAGCGAAAGGAGATGAATGTGGAGGAGTTGGTGGTCAGGCTAAGAATCGAAGAAGATAACCGTGAGTCTCAAAAGAAAAGTGGTAAGAATCCGATGGAAATGAAGGTCCATGTCGTTGAAGGTCCTAAGAAGAACAAAAGAAAGTATGATGGGAAGGTACTTCCAAACATAACAAGATTAAGTTCAAAGGCAAATGTTACAATTGTGGTAAACCTGTACACCGCTCAAGCAAGTGTCGTAAGCCTAAGAAGCAAAATAAAAATAACTCTCAAGCAAATGTAACTGAGGGTGAGAATATCGCAAATGATTTGGCGGATATGAATCTTTCTGCCGTGGTCTCTGAATGTAACTTGGTTGGAAATACCAAAGAGTGGTGGGTGGACACTGGAGCCACACGACACATTTGTGCAAACAAATGGATGTTTACCACCTATAAGCCTTTGAAAAATGAGGAGAACCTCTTTATAGGAAATTCTTCCACTTCTAAGGTGGTGGGACGAGGAAGGATTGCTTTAAAAATGACTCCTGAAAAGGAACTTACTCTCAACAATGTTCTTCATGTTCCTGATATCCGAAAGAATCTGATTTCTGGATCTCTCCTGACTAAAAATGGTTTCAAGCTTGTGTTTGTGTCTGATCGCTTTGTGTTGTCTAAGAATAACATGTATGTAGGAAAGGGCTACCTAAATGAGGGGCTCTTTAAACTCAATGTTCTTACTGTAACCCCAAAAATATATGTTTCAATGAATGAAATTGCTAGTTCTTCTTACTTTATTGAGTCATCTAATATTTGGCATGCTAGATTAGGACATGTTAATTTTGATACATTGCATAGATTAATTAACTTGGAATTTTTGCCAAAATTTAATATTGATAAAAATCATAAATGTGAAATTTGTGTGGAATCTAAATTAGCTAGATTACCTTTCCATTCTATTGAAAGGATAACTAAACCTTTAGATTTAATTCACACCGATATTTGTGATTTAAAATTTGTTCAAACTAGAGGTGGGAAAAAGTATTTTATTCCTTTTATTAATGATTGCACAAAATATTGCTATGTATATTTGTTACATAGTAAAGATGAGGCTATTAATGCATTTAAACAATATAAGAAAGAAGTTGAGAATCAATTAAGCAAAACGATAAAGGTTATTAGAAGTGATAGAGGAGGTGAATATGAATATCCATTTGAGGAATTTTGTTCTGAAAATGGGATTATTCATCAAAAAGTCGCTCCTTATTCTCCTCAATCGAATGGTGTTGTTGAACGCAAAAATCGTACTTTGAAAGAAATGATGAACTCAATGTTATTAAGTTCAGGAGCTCCACAAAATTTGTGGGGGGAAGCCTTACTTTCTGCTAATTACATTCTCAATAAAGTACCTCACAAAAAGACTCACAAGTCACCTTATGAATTATGGAAAGGTCGAAGACCTTCCAATAAATATTTACGAGTGTGGGGGTGCTTAGCCAAAGTGATGGTTCCTAAACCTAAAAAGGTAAGAATAAGGCCAAAAACCGTGGATTGTGTATTCATCGGTTATGCTACTAATAGCAGTGCATATCGATTTCTAGTTTGTAAATCTGAGATTTCGGATATTCATGTAAATATGGTTATTGAATCGAGGGACGCTTCATTTTTTGAAAATGAATTCCCGTATAACATGACCCGAGAATCTGTTCCTTCTAAAAGGACAAATCAAGCTACTACAAGTGGTACTCATCGACCTATTGAATCAATAGAGGATGAACCAAGACATAGTAAAAGAGCAAAAAACTCAACTTCTTTCGGTCTGGATTTTCTAGCATATTTGCTAGAAAATGAACCTCAATCGTATAAAGAAGCTATATCCTTACCCGATGCTTCTAATTGGAAAGAAGCAATTAATAGTGAAATTGAATCCATATTAGAAAATCATACATGGGAACTAGTGGATCTTCCACCAGATTCAAAACCATTAGGTTATAAATGGATCTTCAAAAAGAAATTGAAGGCCGATGGATCAATTGATAAATATAAATCTAGACTTATAGCTAAAGGCTATAGGCAAAAAGAAGGGTTGGATTACTTCGACACACATTCACCGGTAATAAGAATAACGTCCATTCGGATGTTAATAGCAATAGCTGCTATTAATGGACTTGAAATACATCAAATGGATGTAAAAACTGCATTCTTAAACGGTGAACTAGACGAGGAAATTTATATGGAGCAACCTGAAGGGTTCAAAGCTCCCGGAAAAGAAGGAAAAGTATGTAAGCTTGTTAAATCACTATATGGATTAAAACAAGCACCTAAGCAATGGCATGAAAAATTTGATAATGCAATGTTATCAAATGGTTTCAAAATTAATAAATACGATAAATGTGTTTACTTTAAATACATTCAAAATGGATATGTTATTATATGCCTCTATGTTGATGATATGCTTATTAAGGGTAGTAACTTGGAAATTGTCAAAACTACAAAACAAATGTTGAGTAGTAGATTTGACATGAAAGATTTGGGAATCGCCGATGTTATATTAGGAATTAAAATTTCTAGAACATCGGATGGACTTATATTATCTCAATCTCATTACATAGAGAAAGTAATTGAAAAATTCAAGAAGTATGATATTAGTCCTACCAAGACACCTGTAGATGTAAATTTACATCTAGCAAGAAATAATGGTGAAAGCATATCTCAATTAGAATATTCTCGTATTATCGACAGTTTAATGTATATCATGAGCTGTACGCGACCGGACTTAGCATACTCAATAAGTAAGCTAAGTCGATTTACGAGTAATCCAAGAAGAGATCACTGGAAAGCAATATTGAGAGTTTTGGGTTATTTAAAATATACTCAAAACTATGGACTACACTACTCAAAATATCCAGCTGTTCTTGAAGGACATTGCGATGCAAATTGGATATCTGATACAAAAGACTCTAAGTCTACGAGTGGGTATATGTTTACCCTTGAAGGTGCAGTCGTATCTTGGAAATCCTCAAAACAAACGTGCATTGCTAGATCGACAATGGAAACTGAATTCATTGCACTAGACAAAGCTGGAGAAGAAGCTGAATGGCTTCGAAATTTCTTATAGGATGTTCCAAATCGGTCTAAACTTGTGCTCGCAATTTGTATACATTACGATAGTCAATCAGTGATTGGAAGGGCACAAAATCACATGTATAACGAAAAGTCACGACATATTAGTCGTCGACACAATACCGTTAGACAACTTCTCTCAAATGGAATTATCTCAATTGACTATGTAAAGTCAAAAGATAATATATCGGATCCACTAACGAAAGGTTTAAACCGGGAGCAAGTTGAAAGATCATCAAGAGGAATGGGTCTAAAGCCTATAAATAAATAAGAATCAATATAGTGGCAACCCAACCTAGCTGACTGAAGATCCCAAGATCTAGGTTCAATGGGCAAACCGAACTACATTGTATTCAGTAAGCACTGGAGGAAATTTAATCCTATCCGTTCCAAAGATGAGACAGTGCATATCTTCCGCGAAATTAGGATAAGTTATGCTTTTAATGACATCTATATCTTAGTATGTCTAAGTGGGGTATTGCAGGATACTCTTTATGGAAGTCACGTACGTGAGTAAGAAGGGGGACACTTCTATGAGAATAATGAAAGGCGTATTCTCTAAAATACTCACGGAACCAAGTGGTGTTCATGACCAAAATGAACACAAACGTGAGAACCAACTGTGTTGAAGAATTGATGTGTGAATACTGTTGTCTAGGTTTACAAAAATGGTTGACGGTTAAAGGACATGAAGTCTACTGATTAACCAAGTAAATCCGATAGTATATCACTAAGGAAAGTTCAAGGCCACTAGACTACTTCTCTCGATGCAATACGTCTTTAGTTTTACTCAACTTGTGTCTGGATCTGCAATAGCATCTGTTCTGTTTATTTATAGCGATATATCATTCATGTGGGGGATTGTTGGAAAATTGGACTATTATAAAGCTGTCCAGATTTTTCTGGAAAGATTTTTGAGCAACTTTGAGCTCAAATTTAGGTGGGACCCACACTACGAAAATCATGGGACCATATACGAACGCGTTCACCTCCGCAAGGAGATTAACGTAGTATATTCATATGTCCAATTTCAATAAGTTATGAATGATAAATATGTCCCCAAAGTGACTCACAAAGCAATGAAAGTTAATGAATTGGGTATGTTTTAACTCTTGTCCCACATTGGAAGAGTAGTGGAAAGTTGATGAGTTAATAAAACCCAAATGATGGACTAAGGCTTGGATGCCTTGGGCTATCCCAGCTCTTTGAAGGGGAGATGACCTAAGCTATGCACGGGTTGACTTTCGGTCAAAAGTCCACACGCGCGCGCGCGCGCGTCCGGCCGGCCGGCTCGGCTCGGGCTTGTAAAAATCTCCTACATTTTTGGGCCGAATTTATTTAACTTTCTGGGCTTTAATTATTAATTAATTATGAAATTAATTAATTATAAACTGTTGGCAGTTATTGCCAACAGTCAACAGTTAATTCGTTTAACTGTTTTTGACAGTTAATTTCGGTTGATTGTTCCAACAGTCAACACAAAAGCTATAAATTAAACCTTTCCCCTACAATTTTGACTACTGAAAAATTTGTCCTCCCATAATTTCGAATTTATGCTGCGACTTTTCCCAGAAAATAATTCCTTTTTCTATTGCTACTGCATACATTCCTGCATATCATCTCTTTGGTCTGTTTAAGTATAAACACAGAATTGTGTTCGAAGAAATTAATCATTGTTGTGCTACTTGATTAATTTGGAAATCCGTTCTATCTTGGGAGATAATTATTTATTACCTTTGGTACTTTGTGGAGGGAATAAATTTGTCTTAAGGAGACTGTTCTAAACAGGGCTCGGATTATTTCTTCTATTCTAATATTATTTCTTCAAATTCTAGTAATTATTTCATTTTGTAATTTCGTTTCATTTCTGTAATTATATTATAAATTATAATTATATACAATTGTTTTTAATAAATAGTAGACATAACATAAAGGGCATGATCTAGGAACTTAGGGTGATAACCCAAATGAACACTAATTGACCAAACCAATAAAAAAATCCCATCCATAAAAAACCAGCACAATCCAACCACCATCCAAAACACCAACCGACAAAGTCGACAAAGCCAATAACCCCATGTGAATAAGAATGACAAATAAATAATGGGTAATGAGTTAGATAAGTTAAAAAAATATTTGTGATTTTAAATTTTATATTTTTAAAATTTAAATCTCACTTATATACATATATAGAAAAGAAATGAAAAATAAGATTTCACACATATAAATATGTATAATATGTCAAAAATGCTTTATATATATATATATAATAATGCTGTTGTGCGGATTAATCCGCATTTTAAGAGTGCAGACCGGACATGTGTCACCTAACGGTACGCCTAGAAATTATCGCCTAAATTGTAGGCACAATATCTCTCTTTTCTGGGCTCACCGTCAGGTGACACATGTCCGGTCAACACTCTTAAAATGCGGACTAGTCCGCACAAGAGCAAGACTGTATATATATATATATATATATATATATATATATATATATATATACACACATGAGAGGTTCAGAAGCGAACATAAAAGATAAATATTTTAATGAACCTTAACCAAAAAACACCTCTCATTCAATCAATTTGAATTCATATGGTGTAATTGGTCAGCGCCAGTGGCAATAGACACGCGTCATGCGTGTATTAAAAAACACGCATGTCACGTCCATGTCCGTTTCCGCTTACGCGGACCAATTACAACATAGGAATTAAAATTGATTGGGTGTTATTTATTTTTTGTTAAGGTTCACTAAAATGTTCATCTTTTGTATTCGCTTCTGAACCTCTCCCATATATATATACAATATTGTTCTTGTGTAGACAAGTCCATATTTTAACAGTGCGGACTGGACATGTGTCACCTGGCGGTGAGCCCAGAAAAGAGAGAGAGCACGCCTATAATTTAATCGATAATTTATAGTCGCTCCTTCAGGGGACACATGTCTGGTCTGCATTGTTAAAATGTGGGACGGTCCGGACAAGAGCATTATATATATATATATATATATATATATATATATATATATATATATATATTTGTGTGTGTGTTTGTGTGTGTATATATATATATGTGTGTGTGTGTGTGTGTGTGTGTGTGTGTGTGTGTGTGTGTGTGTGTGTGTGTGTGTGTGTGTGTAAAAAAGTCCTAAATCTCACATATATGTATATATATACCAATGTATAACACACATATATATATATATATGAATGGATAAAGAAGGGGAAGGATTAACTAAAATGACCCCAAGCACGAAATCCAAATCAGAAGAAGAACTTTATATTAATACAAACCCCTAAAATAATCTCCAAATTATGAAATGGTGAAGGAAATGAGGGTTTCTGAGCCTGTGTTCATCGAAAATGGAAGGACTAGATTTTAGGGAAGGTTTAGGCCAAGTGAGATGCTGGAAAGATGATGGAGTCTTTTATACCACAATCTCATTCGAAAGACAAAGGTCATTTATCGATTGAGATCCCGTTGCATGAGGTGACCTCGTTTGAACAAGAGACAAATATAATACTCCAGGATTTTATATAATTAATTTAATTAAGAAAATAAATAAATAAATAAATAACTTTAATTGGAAAATTAAAATTGATATGTTAATTTAATTAGAAAAATTAAATAATCAAGTTAATGTTAGGTTTTGCAAGTTCCCGGTATGTGTTAGTTAATCATTTAAATAAATAATCCTTGTGTGCCAAACGATTTAACTATGTGATAATAAATTAATAAGTGCTTAGAATTTTAACTTTGTGTAGCTTAAGTTGAAATAAGTTATAGCAATTTTTTGAATTAATTGTGACACCTCGCCTATTAAAATAACGAGTGGCTAGGCCGCTACAAAAATAAAACGATAGTCTTATATGGCTCATTGTTAGCATCACTGTCAAAATTTAATTAATTACTAATCTCCTATTAGTTTAACAAGCAATGTCAAAATTCTAATCTATAGTTAACATGCCCAAAATATAACCATTCTATCATAATCCAACAAAATAAAAATAAATAGACCCTTCACACCAAATGAGGAAGTCTAGATGCATAATATAAAATCGGGCACCGAATAAACCATCGATTACCAAAATTCAATCCAAGTATCGGAATGAAATAAATAACTAAAAATAATTGAGTCTGGAATAAAAGGGCATCACGCCCAATAGATAATAAAAATAGAGCTGTAAGGAAATATTTTTATTAATGTTCGTCACAATTAATTATGTCGTATACCATTACAACCGTCGAAGAAGTTCAAGAGTAATCTACGTCAAGACGAATCCGAATATATCAAGGTTCTTCATAAAAAAGCCTCCGCAAAGTTTACTTTGGTAAGGTTATGTTTTAAATACCTTAACTTTGCACTTAGAGCTTTGGGATATTTTTACAAAATATTTTCTAAGTGTTGGAGCAAATTTTTTTCGTCGAAATTTGAGAATGAGTAATTTTCTAAGTCCTATAACATTCCTCGATTTTGACGCTCAGGTCGTTCAAGCGAGATCATCATCTCGTTCGAGCTACATGAGATGTCGTGCGATGTCGTTCAAACGACACGTGTACTTTGTTCGAACGAGATCCCTTTTTCGTTCTAACGACCAAGGCGACGTGATTTTCTATAAATACTCATTAAATGATTTCATTTTTATTAAGAAGTCCCAACATTTTGAAAGACAGAAAACTGCGAATCTGCAAAGTTCTTTTCGATTTCTTCTTTTAGGGTTTTCATCCCTTTTGTTTTTAATTCACAAAAATCCCATATGCTTTGGTGAATTTTTTTTGGTGTTCAAGAACACACTTTTCTTTTGTTCATTCTTTGTTGGGAGAACTCTACAACCGTAGAGCTGTGTGCTATTGTGGAGGGAGTCTCTATGAAGTTACTCTTATGGGAGGATAACCTACACCGTGAAGACTGCGTGTCTAGAATGTGCGTCCTGGTGGTATAGTTGCGTGTGAATCACTACTGATTTCTAGTCGTTACTTTGAAGGTTTGATAAAGGCACCGTGCGTTACTCTTGTGGATGAAAGCAAGATGGTATGTAAGTCAATGGTCTTGTAAACTTGTCAGAGTTCTAGAAATAAAAGGTTTTGTCCTTCGGGGATTTTTCCTGAAATTTTGTGTTGGTATATTTTATTTATGGTTTGAAACACGCACACACGTAGTTTCATGTTTAAGGGCTGAATTAATTTGGTTTAAAAATAGACTCTAATTAAATTAGTGTGCCAAATTAGAAATTTACGAATTAATTTAAATCGGTATCACACACCGTCATACTTTTTCAAATTGGTATCAGAGCTTATTTAAGCGATCACCACTTTTATAAACTGGTATCATAGCCGATTATGCTAATTTATCGCGTGATCCTGATTTTTCAAGGATTTTTTTATATACAATTTGACTTCTCACGTCGTCAAATTGGTATCAGAGCGGGTTACGCTAATTTATCGCGTGATCTTTGTTTTCCGCAAAAAATTGTGTGATATTAATTTTTTTAAATTATTTTTTGTGAAAAAAGAGCAATTTTTTTGATGGAGCATTTGTGTAATCGGATACCCCCTTTAATGACACGAGTCAGATTTTTGATGATATAAATCGTTTGAATTTGACGTTTGCTAAAAGAATTAATTTTTTAAAAAAAAAATTCTCATTTTAAATCCGCGATGAATCTTTTGCAAACAGTTCAAAATGAAAGAGATTTTTATCGTGAAAAAACTGTTTCTTTGGACCATGAATTTAATGCTTTAAAATTGTCCAAAAAGGAGAGTGTTGAGAGAGTCTTATCTTTAGAAAAACAATTGGAGGACTTAAAAAATTCTAGGGTTTCTGTTTGTGCCGTCGAGGATAAAAAATTAATCAATGATTTTACGGCACGTGAAAAGACTCTTAGAGATAAGTTTGTTTTAATTGAGGGGGAGCGCGATAAACTGTTAACTTTAATTGAAATTTTGAAAAAGAAATCCATGTATTTGGAAGAGTCTAATTTGTCGCTTGAATCAAATATTTTGAAGTTGAAAAATGATTTAAACGATTCAAGTAGGTTTGATAGTGATGGTAATGGTTCTTCTTGTTCTCATGCTTTTAGTGCTAAAGCCAAAATCATTATTTTTTTTAGAGGGTCAATTAATCCCAAGGACGTTAGAAAAGATCACACTTTAGGTAACATTCCTCCCATTTACACATGTTCACATTGTGGTAGGAAAGGTCACCTTAATAGATTTTATTTTGATCTTAGAAGATGTCCTAGGAAGTCGAAGTCTAGTATTTTTTTGGTTTCCAAAACCCCGTGTCTACGTGTTACATCCGCTTGGGTTAGGAAATCACTTTTGAATACGCTAGATTTTAGAATAGTTGATTCTCATTTGCTTGCACATGACTCTTCTATTGCCATATCATATAGATGATTGTGTTCGCATCTTTGTCATACGCTAGTTTTTTATTTCATGATATTTATGTTTGCTAGCGTTGTGACATGTACTTTTTGTATAAATTTTTGCTTTTGAAAAATACAAAAAGATTTTATTTTGATAAAATTTGTGAGAAAATCCAAAAAGAGTTTTGTATTTTGTTTGTACCGTTTATGGATAGACACTTAGGATGCCAAGTTATAATTCCATTCCATTTATCCATGTGACTATTTGATAGTGTTTTGAGATAATATATCATGTCATCTTTATGCTTTATAATCTTTGGAGTCATTGAGATGTAATTAACTATTACTTCCTACATGTTTGACTCATGATTTCCTTTATTGCACACGTGCGCAGATTTATTTGATTATTGTTCTTGTCTTATCACATGTTGGTTGGGTGTTTTCACTTCAATCATGTCCTTAAAACGAACCAAGCAAGATAAAACTTGATAAGAAAGTTGTGCATGTAAGATCCGTTTGTGAGTTTGTGTGCTTTATTTGAAAACGGAGAAGGGCTGCGAAAGTTTCATTTGGCATTTGCGAATACTAAGCCACCGTTATATCGGACCTAAAAAATATAGAAATTTTATTATCTGGGGTCCAAAGAGGTTTAAAAGAGCCCGAAAAAATTTAAAGGCAATAAAAATAAATTCATGCCATAAAGGGGCCATTAGGTTTTTGCACCAATTCTCTAATGTTTGAGAATTTAGTTTATACACCATTAAAAGAATATATATATATATATATATATGAGGGAGTTTGGATGGAGAATTAAAATGGGTTTGCATGTCCTTGAAAGTCTTGAAAAAGCACAATATAGTTTTGGACGTTATTGGTGTGGAAATCACTTGAGCTTTGATTTATTGATTTGCATAAGACGATGTCATCTAAATTCAACAATTTTTACACCTAAGGATACTTTTGATGCTCATTCGTTAGGAGTACACGTATGCATCGTGCACATATGCTTGATCGAGTTGATTTACCCATCGAATGTGTTCATACCCAGCCATTCCGTTTCCATAACTTGGTTGTTTGAGTTTAAATCCATGGTGTGATTTTTGGTATCTTATTTTTGTACAAAAAATTTGAAAAATAAAAAATAATTTGTGGATGTTTTTTTTAGATATACCTTTGTATGCGCGTAGTTTAATTCATGTTTGCTATGAATTTTATCGTGACACTCCATATTTTAGTTTGTTTCTTCTTATCTGTCTATTTGGGGACATAATAAAAAGGGGGAGAACGAATTATGATTTTATGGGGAGTTTTTGGAGTATGGGGGAGATTTGATTTATTAATGATTTATTTTTATATTATTTCAAACTCTATACGTCTCGAAGGTTTATACTTTATCTCATGTGTGTAGGAACAAAGATTGAAGATCATTATGTTGCACACCCTGATGAGAAAAGCTTTGAGATTTGATGAAGATTTTTTGAAGAAAATTTTGAGAACTTGCAAATTTGTACCTTTTCAGTTTTGAGATTTATGGGAGGGTAGATTTGTATAGGCATTTTGGGATTTGATAATACGGATATTTTTATGTATGTTTCGGCATAAACATAGGGGGAGATTTGTAAGGACATATTTTTATAAATGTTCGTCACAATTAATTATATCGTATACCGTTACAACCGTCGAAGAAGTTTAAGAGCAATCTACATCAAAACGGATCCGAATATATCAAAGTTCTTCATCAAAAAGCCTCCGCAAAGTTTACTTTGGTAAGGTTATGTTTTAAATACCTTAACTTTGCACTTAGAGCTTTGGGATATTTTTACAAAATATTTTCTAAGTGTTGGAGCAGATTTTTTTCGTCAAAATTTGAGAATGAGTAATTTTCTAAGTCCTATAGCGTTCCTCGATTTTGACGCTCAGGTCATTTAAGCGAGATCACCATCTCGTTCGAGCGACATGAGATGTCGCGCGATGTCGTTCAATTGACACGTGTACTTTGTTTGAGCAAGTCCCCTTTTCGTTCTAAGGACCGAGGCGGTGCGATTTTCTATAAATACTCAATAAATGGTTTCATTTTCATTAAGAAGTTCCAGCGTTTTAAAAGACAGAAAAATGCGAATCTGCAAAATTCTTTTCGATTTCTTCTTTTAGGATTTTCAACCCTTTTGTTTTCAATTCACAAAAATTCCATATGATTTGGTGAATTGTTTTTAGTGTTCAAGAACACACTTTGCTTTTGTTCATTCTTTGTGGGGAGAACTCTACAACCGGAGAGCTGCGTGTTATTGTGGAAGGAGTCTCTATGAAGTTACTCTTGTGGGGAGGATAACCTACACCGTGAAGACTGCGTGTCTGGATTGCGCGTCCTTGTGGTATAGCTGCGTGTGAACCACTGCTGATTTCTAGCCGTTACTTTGAAGGTTTGATGAAGGCACCGTGCATTACTCTTGTGGGCGAAATCAAGAAGGTATGTAATTCAATGGTCTTGTAAACTTGTCGAAATTCTAGAAATAAAAAGTTTTTCCCTTCGGGGATTTTTCCTGAAATTTTATGTTGCTATATTTTATTTATGGTTTGGCACACGCACACACGTAGTTGCATGTTTAGGGGATGAATTAATTTGGTTTAAAAATAGACTCTAATTAAATTAGTGTGCCAAATTAGAAATTTGTGAATTAATTTAAATCGGTATCACACACTGTCATACTTTTTCAAATTGGTATCAGAGCTTATTTAAGCGATCACCACTTTTTCAAGAGCCCAGTCTAGAATGAAATAAAGGAAACGACTACTCAGAATTCAGCAAGCCTCCACATCCGTTGCAGCTACGTATCCCTGGAAAGAGTAATCATACTTCACGTCCTTGTGGCTAGACACCTAAACATTTTAGGAAAATAATCTGACACGGGTCAGAGCCAAATACCATGAGATATCCCTCTTTCCAGGGATATCTGTTTAACCTTTTTAAAAATATTTGCAAGTAATTAAGATGCACAAATAAATATGTAGTAAAACTTTTCATATTTAAGCCGGTGTCGCACTACCATGATATATCCCTCACCTCTCAACTATAGTGTACACGTAACGCATAAATCTTAGCCTGCCAAGTTATACTACCCAATCTAACTAATCTTGTTGCAAATATAACTAATACCCCACTCTAACCCAAGTATTGTTTATCGTTCATTTCATAGTTATTTCTCCTAGTAGATTAATTATTCATTTTATCATTTATCATGCTTATAACTTTACCCTAGTTATTTATAACATTCACTCTTAATGTATTACGCCCGTATATGATTAACCACACTATTATATACTTAAGTAATGCTATAACAAACACACAAATGTAGTGTATAGTTTCCATCCCTTGAGCACTAATTCATTGGATTCCATCCCCGAGCACTAACTCATTGGATGTCATCCCCCGAGTACTAACTCCTTCAATGACTTTATCTACATTGCTATCATAATCCATGTCATACTCTCTTCATCCCGGTTACCGGCGATCGGACTCTCACATCGACTCGATAAAAATTACAAACGTATTAGAGGCAGTCATAGTCTTTTAGTAGTGAGTCCCAACCACACTCTTATCATTTCACTTCGTATAAAACATCACAGTGTATAAATATGGTGCTATAACCTGGCGTCGATACTTAGCCTGTCGTGTTTCGCCAAGGAAGATCACCCACATCACGCAACCACTATTGATAGTACTAGAGGTGTCCCGACCCCGACCCAAAATAGTATTAGGGAACGAGTGTATTGACATGCCACCAAGGCAACAAATATTTCAATTTATTTGTTTCCTTAAATAAATGCAACGAATGTATTATCACATGGTTAAGAATCGTAAAATACTGAAAGTAAAGGAATTACGTCATCAGAGCTTTCTAAAGGAAACTTCATATATATTAAAAGTAACAACGAGTTACAACTTAAGAGAAAATTTAAACCTTATTACAAGAGAGCCAGACATGCTCTAAATAAACATTTTACAAAAAGAGCTCTAAAAGCTAAATCTTCAATATAGTCCATTTTCGTTCCATCCGTGAGCCTAAACGTTTCCTGAAAAATGGTTATTTATGCAACATCAGCTAAAAGCCGAATGAGGTTCAATCTCCAAACATTCCAGGGTTTTCAGAAAATAGATACCTATTCAAGTCAAAAGAGAAGGCATATACCTATATGGAGAGGTACTTGCAATAAATAGATATAAATTTTGAAATGATAGTATATATATCACAATTGGATAGCTCAAAATAAGAAGAATGCAACAAATCAAATGTGATATCTTTTTCTTTCAATCATATCATTTTAATGGCCAAGTACACTCTAATACCGTATTCTTCTACCGTATTATACCCCGGTAGTTGAGGGTTAATCAAACTAGTTCGTCACAACGCCTTATTTAGGGCACACCAGCGATAACCCAGCTGGGAAGGTTAGTCAGTAAAGAGGTCCCTTAGGCCGAATCATATTTTTAATATTCAATATCCTTTTCAATAATCATTTTAATCGGTATGTTTATATGGACAAATATAAACATATCACAAATGAATCAATCATCAATATCACATGAAATTTGAGAATAAAAGCAGTTCGCAAAATATATATAGTTTGCATAATATCATATAATCAAAATACAGAAGGAATGTTAGAGTAGTCACCCAAAATGGAGGTCAAATTTACTGGTATTGGTCTTCGATCACACGTTAATCTGATAAAGATTTAAGTACACATTCTAAGGTCCAGTTTATACTTTACTAACCTCTTCTTTTAAAGGATTACTGAATCCCTATTTGTTAACTTTTAAAACTCATTGATCATAATTGAAGAATTTAATTCATAGTCTTTCCTCATCAGTCAGTTCCCATTAGAGATGGAGGGTCACAGGCGCACCACTTAAACACCATCTCATCTAGACAGAACTTCATCGAGCCTGACTTTGGAATTACTTAAATGGGATTCTATAATACGAGCAATTTCTTTAAAAAGAATCATTTTTAAAAGCATATAATTTCAAACAAGTTTATAAAATCAACTTGGATTTGTTCTAAATTTTAGGTTTTGATTAGTGAATTTTTTATTGTATTTTACCAGCATAACTACTAAGTACAACTATAAAACAATAAATTAAAACTATAAAGATGCATTATAACATTAAGATTACCTTAAGATGAATATCCCTTAGAACTTGTTCTTAAACTTTCTCACACTTTCTCTCACTATTTCTTTCTATAATTCTCAAGGAATTGGTGTGACTTTCAAATGATCCCCAAAGGCCCTATTTATAGTTTTCCAAAGATATCACGGCATTGACACGTGTCCATGCTGACCAAGCTTTTACAATGGGAGTCAGCGTTGACGTGTCGTGTAACGGAGGCATCTTGCTGTCTTATTTCACTGGACTGCGACACGTGTTTTAGCTTCTCCTCTAACGACGACACTAGTTTTGGCTTCTCCTCTAACGACAACACGTGTACGGTGGAGGTGTCAAAACCAAGCACGAGGTGTCGAGCACGAGGTGGAAAGGTATTAAGGGTATACGGGTCATTTCGAACCTGAAGGGCATTTTGGTAATTTCACACCATATATTTTTAATATTTCTTATAGGTCCCTGAAAATATTTTATTTATGAAAAGGCCCCTTTTATTTTTCATTTTGGTTCCTGAAACTTTCTTTATTAAAATCAAGTCCCTAAAGTTTCATAAAATTACATTTTCTACCCCAAAACTTATCACTTAGCTTAGGACATGCCATAAAATCTCAATCTGACCCATTTTACCGTTGATTCTTTAAATTTAAAAATGGGATCTGTCATATTAAGAACTCAAAATATCATATATGTAATAATATATCATTATTAGATAGTAAGTGTGACGAAATTGAAAGAAGACAATTATATATTGGCATAAGAAAATGGGGTCATTACATCCTACCCTCCTTATAAAAAGTTTGGTCCCCAAACTTTACTTACATTAATTTCTAAAAAGGTATGGATATCTCTCTTTTATTTCATCTTCTCGCTCCCATGTTGCTTCTTTAACATAATGATTCCGCCATAATACTTTGACTAGTGGAATAACCTTGGTTCGTAATATTTGATCTTTATGGTCCAAGATTTCCACTGGATGCTCAATGTATGTCAAATCTTCTCTAACTTGAAGAGGCTCGTGACTTAAGATATGTGCTGGATCAGGGATGTATTTCTTCATCATTGAAACATGAAACACATTATGCACACTTGAGAGCTCAGGGGGTAAGGCTATTCTATACGCAACAACACCTACCCTTTCAAGGATTTCAAAAGGTCCTATGTATCTTGGACTCAACTTTCCTTTCTTCCCAAACCGGATTACTCCCTTTGTCAGTGATACTCGTAAGAAAACATAGTCTCCTCTTCGGAATTCTAACGGTCGGTGCCGATTGTCAGCATAACTCTTTTGACGGCTTTGAGCGATTTGAAGTCGGTCTTGAATCAATTTTACTTTCTCTGTTGTGACCTGAATCAATTATGGTCCCAATAATTTTCTTTCTCCAACTTCTACCCAACATGCAGGAGAACGACACCTTCTACCATAGAGTGCCTCATACGGAGCCATTTGAATACTTGCTTGATAGCTATTATTATATGCAAATTCTACTAACGGTAAATGATCGTCCCAATTCCCCTTCAAATCAAGTACACATGCCCTAAGCATATCCTCTAAGGTTTGGATAGTTATCTCATATTGTCCGTCTGTTTGAGGATGAAAAGCGGTGCTGAAATTCTATTTTGTTCCCATGGCTACTTGTAGGCTTTTCCAAAAGCGAGACACGAATCTCGGGTCACGATCAGAAACAATTGAAACTGGGGTTCCATGAAGCTTAATAATTTCCCGTATATACAATTTAGCTAGATTTTCTAAGGAATGGGTAATCTTAATGGCAAGAAAATGAGCAGATTTAGTTAACCTATCAATAATTACCCAAATGGAATCATTACCATTGGAACTCCTTGGTAGCCCTGTCACAAAATCCATGGTAATATGTTCCTATTTCCACTCAGGTATTGGTAAAGTTTGTAATAATCCTGACGGTTTCTGATGTTCAGCTTTTACTTATTGACAGATCAAACACTGAGATACAAACTCTGCTATCTCCCTTTTCATGTTATTCCACCAAAACACTTCTCGGAGATCTCTGTACATCTTGGTATTTCCGGGATGAACTGTGAATCTCGAGTAATGACCTTCTTTCAAAATCTGCCTCTTTAGTTGGGCATCACTAGGTATACAGACTCTATTTCCAAACCTTAATATATCATCTCATATCGCAAATTCAATTCTCTTCCCTTAAATAACCTCTTCTTTAATCTTCTTCAGTTGTGGGTCATTTACTTGTGCAACTTTAATTCTTTCCATTAACGTGGGTTGTATTTGTAAGTTTGCGATTATTCCTCCTTCGCTATAAATACGTACACCTATTTCCATACTTCTCAAATCTTTCAAAAGAGCTTCTTGGCTGGTAATAAGGCATGCTAAATTTGGGGTAGACTTTCTACTCAAAGCGTCGGTAACTACATTAGCTTTCCCCGGGTGATAGTGAATATTTACATCATAATCCTTCATCAATTCTAACCACCTCCTTTGTCTCATGTTTAATTCCTTATGAATAAAGATATATTTCAGACTCTTATGATCGGTATAAATCTCACAAGTCTCACCATACAAATAATGTCTCCAAATCTTAAGAGCAAAACTTACCGCTGTAAATTCTAAGTCATGGGTTGGATAATTTTGCTCATGGGGTTTTAACTGTCTCGAGGCATAAGCTACTACTTTTCCATTTTTCATTAGCACACATCCCAAACCATTTTTAGAAGCATCACTATATATCACAAATCCTCCTGTACCTGAAGGAATAGTCAAAATTGGGGCAGTTACTAATCGATTCTTAAGTTCTCGAAAACTATTCTCAACTTCCTCAGACCATTCATATTTCATCGTCTTTTGTGTTAACCTAGATAGAGGTTTGGCAATACTAGAAAATTCTTCAACAAATCTTCGATAATAACCTGCTAATCCTAGGAAACTACGAATCTCCGTTACATTAGTTGGTCTTGGCCAATCTAGTATAGCCTCGATCTTTTGAGGATCAACCGCCACTCCCTCCTTGGATATGACATGTCCTAGAAAAGAAACACTAGGTAACCAAAATTCGCACTCCGTTAATTTCGCATATAATTTCTCTTTCCTAAGGATTTGTAATACTATCTTCAAATGCTTCTCGTGTTCTTCAATACCTTTGGAATAAATAAGGATGCCATCAATGAAAACAACCACACACTGATCCAGATATTTCCTAAACACTCTATTCATCATATCCATAAAAGCGGCTGGTGCATTAGTTAATCCAAATGGCATCACAAGAAATTCATAGTGACCATATCTAGTACGAAAAGCTGATTTTGAAATATCCTCTTCCTTAATCTTCAATTGGTGATAGCCTGACCTAAGGTCAATCTTCGAAAATACGTGCGCACCTTGTTGTTGGTCAAATAAATCATCTATACGAGGTAAGGGGTATTTATTCTTAATGGTCACCTTATTTAGTTCACGATAATCTATACATAACCTCATCGTTCCATCCTTCTTTTTAACAAATAACACTGGAGCACCCCAAGGGGATATACTAGATCTAATAAAACCCTTGTCTAAAACATCTTGTAATTGAACTTTTAATTCCCTTAATTCTAAAGGTACCATGCGATAAGGTGGTTTTGAGATTGGTGTGGTTCCAGGAACAAGGTCAATGGTAAATTCTACTTCTCTACTAGGAGGTAGACTGGGAAAATCATCTGGAAAAAGCCTAGCTATAGGAATATATTTTAAACTAGGCTCTTTTATTTGTAAATCAATAACACTGGCAAGGAATCCTTGACATCCATTCTTAAGAAAACTACAAGCTTGCATTGCAGAGATAATACGCATGGGAGATAAGATGCTAGTTCCTTTAAAACTGAATTCTGGTTGGTTAGGAATTTGGAAAATAACTCTCTTCTTAAAACAATCCACCCTAGCATAATATGATGCTAACCAATCCATCCCCAAAATGACTTCAAAATCTCTTATGTCTAAAACTATCAAATCAGCGAATAGTTTATAACTACTAGCATTTATAGGGCAAGACTTATATACTAATGTTCCCGTCAATAATTCACCTGAAGGAGTAGAAACGTGTATGATGTGATTCAAGAATTTAGGAATATTAGGAAAGCGATTAACAAAACGCACAGACACAAATGAATGGATAGAACCAGGATCAATTAAAACTTGAAAAGGTTGTGCACATATAGAAAGTGTACCTGACACTACTGCATTAGAAGCCTTTGCATCGGAAAGATTAAAGACACTACCTTGTCTGCCCTGATCCTTATTGTCATTAGAAGTCTTTATTGTCGCCTTCCATTTGTTAGGACAATCTCGCATTTTATGTCCCTTTAGGCCACACCCAAAGAAACCCCCCGTATCCAGGTAACACGGTCGCCCTCTATGAATATTACCACAATGTTGGCATTTATCAACATTAAAGGGTTTGTTTACTAAAGGTTGTCAAATATTAGGTATAGTCCTAAAGGGTTTGTTATTGGGGTTCCTTCCTCTTTGTTCTCCAAACTTCCTCTTCCCCTCTCTAACCTGATTATATTCTTCACTATCCTTCTCAGCTATCGTTGCCCTAGCCACCACGTCATTATATGATGTCAACTTTAGGATGGAAATTCGACTACGAATATTCAACCTTAACCTACGTTCAAACTTCTTGGCTCTTAAAACATCGGTTATCACAACATGAGGTGAAAAATGGGATAACTCAGTAAACTTTGCCTCATATTGACTAACCGTCATATTTTCTTGAACCAGACCCATGAAGTCACCTGCTTTTTGGTCTTGCACCGTTTCGGGAAAGTATTTCTCATAGAAGATCACTAAGAAGTCATTCCAACCTATGGGATTATTCCTTTCCCCATGCATTCTCTTAGTCATTCTCCACCAATATTCGGCTTCACCTTCTAACATGAATGTTCCAAATAAAACCCGTTGTTCATCTGTACACTTAAGAACATAGAACATCTTTTCCATTTGCATGACCCAGTTTTCTGCTTTAGTGGGGTTAGGAGTCCCTTGAAAAGACGGCGGATTAAACTTCTTGAACTGTTCAATAGTACAACTACTTAGTTCAAGATTCCTTGGTGCTCCATTATTCACTTGATGCTCCACAATTCTTGCTAGACTTTCAATTGCCTGGTATGTACCTTCCAGTCCTTCCATACTCGAACCACTAGTTCCTGGAGTTGATCTTGCCTTGGTCATTTTCTACCGTCATGGGCAAACGTAAGATGTATTATACTAGCCCAAGATTGCAATTTAGAAGAATAATGATATATTAATAATTATATATATTTTAATACATGTGGAGGGTTATCATTTAAGTCGGATATTTAATCTTGTATCCTATGTATGGATACTTAAAATCTATAACGTTCGAAACTTATGTTCAGTAGTCTACGGGTCCATTACCTATGCTCTGATACCACCTCTGTCAGGACCCCGACCCAAAATAGTATTAGGGAACGAGTGTCTTGACATGCCACCAAGACAATAAATTTTCCGATTTAATTGTTTCCTTAAATAAATGCAACGGATGTATTATCACATGGTTATGAATCGTAAAATACTGAAAGTAAATGAATTACGTCATCAGAGCTTTCTAAAGGAAACTTCATATACATTAAAAGTAACAACGAGTTACAACTTAAGAGAAAATTTAAACCTTATTACAAGAGAGCCAGACATGCTCTAAATAAACATTTTACAAAAAGAGCTCTAAAAGCTAAATCTTCAATATAGTCCATTTTCGTTCCATCCGTGAGCCTAAACGTTTCCTGAAAAATGGTTATTTATGCAACATCAGCTAAAAGCCGAATGAGGTTCAATCTCCAAACATTCCAGGGTTTTCAAAAAATAGATACCTATTCAAGTCAAAAGAGAAGGCATATACCTATATGGAGAGGAACTTGTAGTAAATAGATATATATTTTGAAATGATAGTATATATATCACAATTGGATAGCTCAAAATAAGAAGAATGCAACAAATCAAATGTGATATCTTTTTCTTTCAATCATATCATTTTAATGGCCAAGTACACTCTAATACCGTATTCTTCTACCGTATTATACCCCGATAGTTGAGGTTCAATCGAACTAGTTCGTCACAACGCCTTATTTAGGGCACACCAGCGATAACCCAGCTGGGAAGGTCAGTCAGTAAAGAGGTCCCTTAGGCCGAATTAGATTTTCAATATTCAATATCCTTTTCAATAATCATTTTAATCGGTATGTTTATATGGACAAATATAAACATATCACAAATGAATCAATCATCGGTATCACATGAATTTTGAGAATAAAAGCAGTTCACAAAATATATATAGTTTGCATAATATCATATAATTAAAATACACAAGGAATGTTAGAGTACTCACCCAAAATGGAGGTCAAATTTACTGGTATTGGTCTTCGATCACACATTAATCTGATAAAGATTTAAGTACACATTCTCAGGTCCAGTTTATACTTTACTAACCTCTTCTTTTAAAGGATTACTGAATCCCTATTTGTTAACTTTTAAAACTCATTGATCGTAATTGAAGAATTCAATTCATAGTCTTTCCTCATCAGTCGGTTCCCAGTAGATATGGAGGGTCACAAGGGCACCACTTAAATACATCTCATTTAGACAGAACATTTCCGGATTCATTCCCAGTAGAGATGGAGGGTCACAGGGGCACCACTTAAATACCATCTCATCTAGACAGAACTTCACCGGGCCTGACTTTGGAATTACTTAAATGGGATTCTATAATACGAGAATTTTTTTTAAAAAGAATCATTTTTAAAAGCGTATAATTTCATACAAGTTTATAAAATCAACTTGGATTTGTTCTAAATTTTAAGTTTTGATTAGTGAATTCTTTATTGTATTTTACCAACATAACTACTAAGTAAAGCTATAAAACAATAAATTAAAACTACAAAGATGCATTATAACATTAAGATTACCTTAAGATGAATATCCCTACGAACTTCTTCTTAAACTTTCTCACACTTTCTCTCACTATTTCTTTCTATAATTCTCAAGGAATTGGTGTGAATTTCAAATGACCCCCAAAGGCCCTATTTATAGTTTTCCAAAGATATCACGGCATTGACACGTGTCCATGCTGACCAAGCTTTTACAATGGGAGTCAACGTTGACGTGTCGTGTAACGGAGGCATCTTGCAGTCTTATTTCACTGGACCGCGACACGTGTTTTAGCTTCTCCTCTAACGACGACACGAGTACGGTGGAGGTGTCAAAACCAAGCACGAGGTTTTGAGCACGAGGTGGAAAGATATTAAGGGTATAAAGGTCATTTCGAACTTAAAGGGAATTTTGGTAATTTCACACCATATATTTTCAATATTTCTTATAGGTCCCTGAAAATATTTTATTTACGATAAGACCCCTTTTTATTTTTCATTTTGGTCCCTAAAACTTTCTTTATTAAAACCAAGTCCCTAAAGTTTTATAAAATTATATTTTCTACCCCAAAACTTATCACTTAGCTTAGGACGTGCCATAAAATCTCAATCTGACCCATTTTATCGTTGATTCTTTAAATTTAAAAACGGGATCTGTCATATTAAGAACTCGGAATATCATATATATAATAATATATCATTATTAGATAGTAAGTGTGACGAAATTGAAAGAAGACAACTATTTATTGGCATAAGAAAATGGGGTCATTACAAGAGGAATATCTTTCACATAAATAATACACACAAATATTATTTTTATTCATGCATATATATATAGTGTTTCTATACCCGCATATATTTATTTTTAATATCCCGGCTAACCGTGCTTGTACCCGTAGCACTAGCCTCTCATTTCGAGTCTAAACCCGACCGCCTATTATCTTATATTCTCACTATACTAATAATTACCTTTTAGTTGCCCCAAAATAATTAATCCATACTTATTGTGACAACCCTTCTTTTTATATCTAATTCGGTTAGCTACGCCCAATTAAATTAAAGCGACGCGTCAATATGTTGGCATTAGAAACAAAATTTAAATAAATGCAGTATAGTAAACATGTACACTCTCATATGTGTAACCAAATCATATAATAACAACTACAACAAGTTAAACCAACTCTTAACTATTAACTGCAATAATACATCAATAATCTCAAACTGAAAATATAAAATGCCAATACATGCAGCCCAACACAAAACGGGAAAGAATAATACAACAATTCTCTCAAATACCAAGTATAAACAACGTGATATTAATCTCTGATACCACCCTCAAGAAAAGGGAAACAAGCGACATAAATTAAAATAGAATAACTCCACAGCTATAGGAATCCTAAGATTGATATGATCTCATCAAGCTCCATAGTCTATTGTCCACCGGGACGAGAACCTGTCATATATTATATATATAGGAGAGGAGCAAGAAGCAAGATAGACGAACGTCAAAGCAAGAAAACAAGCTATAAGATTATAAGATGTACTTATAATGAAAGCACACTAGTCATTACTCGTCTTCACTAATTAAGTTGTTCAATTACCCAACCAATGTTCCTATGTCGTGACTACCCAACCCAAACTCGAGTAACGTGTAGTCTCATATCGTATCATGATTAATCATTATTAATCTCATTACAGTATTTAACGTATCAAAATATTTCCTTCAAGTATAATATCAAATGCATCGATTTGGGATATTATTTTAAGACACAAACATAATATCTCACACAACAAGTCATATCGGGTCATTATCGTTACCCGGGGGAACAAGTCGTAACACTAGGTTTACACACGAATACTCCCCACTATTACATGGCAAGGGCAATCGCACTAAGTCCTAAATCACATGGCGTTTCAAGGTCTTTCTATCCGATCAGCATTACGACCATGTGTCTGGTTCCGGTGGTTTATCTCCGACACGGCACTCAAGCGAAACCTAACTGAATCGATCACAAAAAATCGCATTCAACATGTGCCTACGTCGACCGAAGGACTAGTCTAGTGTATACTCGACAATATACATGTTAAAAAATTTCACGCTTATGTATATATACAATCGTGTTAAGTCTCTTACTCGAGTTATACAATAGTCATTATTTATAATATAACATAATTTACATCATTAATTTACTAATTCAACGTCAAATCATTTCAAGGTTATATATCCTTAATAACCATAAGTATGTGATCAAGTTAGGATATTAGACACAACACCACAATTATCTTACTAACTACATGAAAAATATTATCACTCTTATTTCAACAACATGCTGCCCAAAATTTAAAATGCAGATTCGAGGCTCTTTCGGTCCTTTTTTAGAAACACTTAAAACTACAAAGTTGTTCGGAACGTGATTTTCTATAATGGCGCGTGGGCACGTTTCCATATCCTGCAAAAACAGACCCGAAACTAATATATAATATTCTCCCCTATTTTCAGTAACTTACTGCCCAGATTTTTAAAACGCCGATTTGAGGCTTTATCGATCCGTTTTTGGAAAAACTTAAAACTACAAAGTTGTTCAGAACGTGATTTTCTAAAAGGACACATGAGTACGCTACCATTGCCTGATTAAAACAGACCCCAAACTAATGTATACTGTTCGGACCTGTTCACGACAACCTTTTGCGAAGAATTTTAAAACGCCGATTTGAGACTTTTTCGATCCGTTTTCGAAAAAACTTGAAACTACAAAGTTTTTCAGAATATGATTTTCTACCGGGCAGCGCAGAAGAAACATCCATTTTTGGAACCAAAACAGCTCAAAACAGCTCAGAACAACTTTTAATATGACGATTTACTTAATTTCATAGATTTCTAAAATTCAAGAGGTTGTTCTACATCTCAATCCCTATAATGATGTTATTGCATTTGAATCTACATGGATGGTGATCCTAATACATTGCATATCATTTTTAACATCAATTTTATATTAATTTAGGGATCCAAATACATGTTCATGTGAGATTTCATTATAGATACATAATATACACATGTAGGTTATTCACTTCCCTTGGATTGTATGGAGAAGTTGAATCTTCTTGAAATCCTCTTAGCTTTCTTATCTTCTTACTCTCTCTCTCTCTACCAAACCCTAGCCCCCTTTGTGAAATGATAAAATGAAGACTTCTTCTCTTCTTTTCTATTTATACCTAGGGTTAGTTTATTTACAAAAATTCCATTGCCCCAAATTTAACTCTCTCGATTCTTTTACGCGTTAATTCGCTTCTAATATTTAAGTCGCATATTCGTATCTCAATGAATTAATTTTAACTTTTCATTTCCAAACATTTTGAATATATATACTAACATAGTTTCATTTCCAAACATTTCGAATATATATACTGGAATAGTTTTTTTTCGAATTTTAATTCAATAAAAAATGCGAAGTATTACATTCTCCCCCTCTACGAACGAGATTTCGTCCTCGAAATCCAAATTAAAACAAATCAATGCAGGTCAAGTAAGGTAGTTTCGCACGTACCTTCCATGAAGAGTTATGGGTGACTAATTTGCAAGTCATCATCTCTCTTCCAAGTGGCCTCAGACTCATCATGATTATTCCACATAACACGAACAAGAGGAATAACTTTTGACCTCAACTGATGCTCACGACGATCTCGGATCCTGACCGGCCTCTCCTCATAGCTCCTATTGGGCTACAGCTCAACCTATCTAACTCTATGTGTAGGTGTTAGTCCTCGGGATATAAGAACTTCCTCAACATGGATACATAAAAAAATATCGTGCACCCGCTGGAGCTGGTAGGGTAGGGCTAAACGGTAGGCAACTGATCCCACCCTACCCAACACTATAAACAAACCCACGTATCGCGTTGAAAGCTTTCTTTTGGCACCAAAACGAACAATGCCTCTCATAGGTGAGACCCTCAACAACACTTGGTCCCCAACAACAAACTCTAACTTCCTTTGCCTTATGTTAACATAAGTCTTTTGACGATCTTGTGCGGTCTTCATCCTTGCACGAATCAAGTCAAACTTCTCCGAGGTCTCCCTAACAATATTCGGACCCAACATCCGGTGCTCTTCGAACACCAACCAATATGTAGGGGATCGACAAGGCCTACCGTAAAAAGCCTCGTATGGTTCAATGCCAATAGTTTGCTGATAATTATTATTGTATGTGAACTCCCCCAGTGGAAAATGTATAACCCAACCACCTTTGAAGTCCAACACACAAACTTGTAACATGTCCTCCAAAATTTTGTTTCCCCGCTCCCTCTAACCATCAAACTGAGGGTGGAACGCAGTACTCAAACTCAACTGAACTCCCATCACCTCCTGAAGATCGCCCCAAAAGTAAGAGATGAAGACACTGCCACGGTCGGACATGATATCACACGGTACCCCATGAAACTTCACAATCTCGTTAATAAACACTGTGGCGTATTATGTTGCCATATAATCCGTCCTCACTGGAAGGAAATGAGCCACATTTGTTAGTATGTCGATAATGACCCAAATAGAATCATGATCGCGCTGCGATCTTGGCAACCCAATAATGAAATCCATGGAGATACTTTCCCATTTCTAACTGTACAACCGAACTCTCACCACGAAGTCTAACATAACTGAACTACTAAGATGATCCATAAATCAATACCCCCAAGTCCCGACTCACTAAGTTTCATGCGTGGAGTGTCTCGCAAGTAAAATCCAAATAAGGTACCCCTCTGATACACTACTGTTAGCTTATCGAGATAAGGAATTTGTCAACTCAAGACCACTAGTGATACAAGAACCATCTAACTCCAAAAATAACTTATCTTTGGACTCAACGGTTCATCACACAACAATTAATCCAACTTCCCCTATTCAATAAAGATGTCACTATTCATCAATCATGCCTCGATACTCAACTCAGAATCGACTAACAGATGGTACTGAAAGCTCAAAAGCCAACTTTACTTAGAGTTGTCAATAACACTTGCCTTGCACTTATATTGATGGTGAGTTAACCGATATGGCAACCCTTAGGATCCACTAAGGTTGCACATGTGCATAAGCATACAACTTCTATGCACGTGCGAATATTGTTCCATCTTTCCAAGTCTAGACTTAGGTAAATAATATCAACAAGGTTGATACTCTCTCGAACAAGACAACACCGATAAAGTTGTATTCTCAGTGGCCAACGATCCCTCACACGAAGGTTTCAAACTAACCCAAGATGCAATATTCCCCCTTGCATACCCCCACTTCTCACGGTTTGGTAGCTCTAACCCAAGGTTATAGACCCTCGCTAGATTCGACATACCGCTCTTTTGTAAAAAACACGTATAGGAATTCAACCTATCCGATAGGATTTTCCTTGGACTGTGAGTATATTAGAATTTCTCACCGAACATGAAATGAAATTTGTTCTTCAAACCACGAATAAGGCTTGTACATTTTCCAAGCAACGAGGTCAGACCAAAAATTCCCACTTATCCTACCAAATCAGAATATAGGATTTGGCACACTCACCATCCGAATACTCATCTTTCAGAACACCAATGCTACCTGATCTTTATAAAGAACGGTGTGCTATCCAACATGTCAAAGGTCGTAAATATAAGGTAGTGGGTACCTTCACGTACCGTGACCCCAATTAACACTCAGTAATCCGCACATAACTGCAGTAAAAATTAAATATCTTACGAACCAATTCACGGGTGTTTGCCCAAAAATACACACCCTCCTTACAAAACTTCTCAACAACGGTCGAAAAACTCTCTTGTTGTCCCCCTACAGTGGAGGTCATGACAACCATTTCAATGAATGGTCCGACATTTGGAATCCCAAAATGTCTCAATCCTTGCCATTAATGATGACACTTCGTTGGTAACACTATCATCAGTCAACCAAAAACTGATCGAGCTACACACGAATTTACCATTATCAAAAGACCATCAAGACCATTCTATGACTATTCACTAGTCTAGACATCACCAAAATCGAACATCTTACACTTGATTTCGAAACGCGTCTTTAATCACACACGATCTAAGTAAACATCATGTCACTAACTACTCACTCGTGCTCTAATTCACATTAATACATAACGAGGGCTACAATATAGACACATTCCCATATTTGATGGATTCAAAATCAAGAACCACTATTATCAAGGTGCAACAAATTAGTACCCCCAATCACCGGGTGATAACATAAAACCTAACTTATGGATATATCACCAACTCAAGCGATCACACTCGCATAAAATGAAATGCCTATTGAACACTCCCTCATGATGTTCTCACTCAACAACTCGTCCCTTAGAGATTCACTACTCATCGTAGGGTTCACAACTGGTAACTCCAGCTCAAGTCCATCCCTTAGCACACCCATATTCACGTTCCTCTCTCGACAGCTTTTAACAAATATACTGGTGCTACAAAGCAAGATAACCACATCTTATCGAACTCCAATTCTAATCTAGGGATTTATGAAGAACACTGAACTCCATTCATTGCCAAATATGGAAAGAAAACTACCTAAAAAAAATTATGGACTTCTCCAATGTCAATCCTCGTATGACCTTGCGATACGAACTTCCTCATCCCTAGTGTCCATGGCCTAGATATTGTAACATTACTGATACATTCTCATGAACTTGTTCGGGATAACTCTCCGAAACATTCCACTCTAAACAAGTGAGTGCCCAACCCACTAATATATCTTGTGCATGACCTAACACACACCTAATCGTCTTTAAGTTGATTCTATTACGGATTTTATACGATCAGAACATTAAAAACCATTATGCCACCCCAATACGACATCTATCACTTATTTGGACAACGTGTAGGTTTACACGCCTACCAAACTTCCCTGATACCAACACAATATTTCAAGGATAATCACTTATCCATTCTAGATTCAGACTCATGAGTCTCCCATTCAACATCATCAAACGGATGAATCTAGTTCGTAGTTTTCAAAAATATGATAACACTCTTGCGTACGCCAAAATTGGACCCCTCGGGTCATCCTTCGATGGTGTGGGACATACACCGATTTGGAGTAGTCCTCTCTCAAATCACAACCCTTCCTTTACATGTTCATGAGTAATAATATACTCTTATTATCACAAGACTTACTTCGTTAACCATTCACTTATTAATACATCATCGAATGCCTTAATAGCCTGTCCATTACGGGTGGAGCGCAATAATTTCTTCTCAGGAAAATGTCACAACAACAACTGGACCACATAATTTTGAGGTGTGCCATATCTAAAGCTCTACCCTTCCACATTGGAAACATTTTCAGACAACTACATGCGCAAGTGGTACCAACAACTCAGTGGTACTACAGGGTGGGCTATAACTTATACCAACTTCTTTACAGTCATAAGCGCGATGATATTCAAAGTTAATAATGCACCGTAAATATACGGGTGTTTCCTCCCCCTAAAGCACCAAAAGTCAACTCAATCATTGAGTTCCACATCGGTTTTCTCTTCTACTTGTGGGTGATGAAACTACGATAGCTGCACGCGAATTGTGGTCTCTTAAAATTCTTGAACCCTTTTCCCTCCCAGAGTCCACGTCTCATCAAATCACCATCTTAAAAGATAGTAAGTGAACACGTATCTTAAATTTTTTTTATTCAAGTGGAGCACTAGTCATAATTACAACAAATACTCACAAACAGACCTCACACGCACTATCCTGTGGTCGATCGAAGATTCACCTCATGCGTGGGACGTCTCACGAATGAAATCCAAACAAGGAACCCTGCCTATACACAAGGCTAGCTCCGAATCGCCCATCAAAATCATAGCGTGAAGATCTTCCAAGTCATCGAATATAATAACTAATCGTAAGGCTCTACGTATCAAGGAAACGATGCGCGGCAAATGTAACGGACGCCCTCATATCCCTAAAGGCACTAAAACTATGCTCTGATACCAACTGTGACAACCCTGCTTTTTATATCTAATTCGGTTAGCTACACCCAATTAAATTAAAGCGGAGCGTTAATATGTTGGCATTAAAAACAAAATTTAAATAAATGCAGTAAAGTAAACATGTACACTCTCATATGTGTAACCAAATCATATAATAATAACTACAACAAGTGAAACCAACTCATAACTATTAACTGCAATAATCCATCAGTAATCTCAAACTGAAAATATAAAATGCCAATACATGCGGCCCAACACAAAACGGGAAAGAATAATACAACAATTCTCTCAAATACCAAGTATAAACAACGTGATATTAATCTCTGATACCACCCTCAAGAAAAGGGAAACAAGCGACATAAATTAAAATAGAATAACTCCACAGCTATAGGAATCCTAAGATTGATATGATCTCATCAAGCTCCATAGTCTATTGTCCACCGGGACGAGAACCTGTCATATTATATATATAGGAGAGGAGAAAGAAGCAAGATAGACGAACATCAAAGCAAGAAAACAAGCTATAAGATTATAAGATGTACTTATAATGAAAGCACACTAGTCATTACTCGTCTCCACTAATTAAGTTGTTCAATTACCCAACCAATGTTCCTATGTCGTGACTACCCAACCCAAACTCGAGTAGCGTGTAGTCTCATATCGTATCATGATTAATCATTATTAATCTCATTTCAGTATTTAACGTATCAAAATATTTCCTTCAAGTATAATATCAAATGCATCGATTCGGGATATTATTTTAAGACACAAGCATAATATCTCACACAACAAGTCATATCGGGTCATTATCGTTATCCGGGGGAACAAGTCGTAACACTAGGCTTACACACGAATACTCCCCAATATTACGTGGCAAGGGCAATCGCACTAAGTCCTAAATCACATGGCGTTTCAAGGTCTTTCTATCCGACCTGCATTACAACCATGTGTCCGGTTCCGGTGATTTATCTCCGACACGGCACTCGAGCGAAACCTAACCGGATTAATCACAAAAAATCACATTAAACATGTGCGTACGTCGACCGGAGGACTAGTCTATTATATACTCGACAATATACATGTAAAACAATTTCACGCTTATGTATATATACAATCGTGTCAAGTCTCTTACTCGAGTTATACAATAGTCATTATTTATAATATAACATAATTTACATCATTAATTTACTAATTCAACGTCAAATCATTTCAAAGTTATATATCCCTAATAACCATAAGTATGTGATCAAGTTAGGATATTAGGCACAACACCACAATTATCTTACTAACAACATGAAAAATATTATCACTCTTATTTCAACAACATGCTGTCCAAAATTTAAAATGCAGATTCGAGGCTCTTTCGATCCGTTTTTGGAAAAACTTAAAATTACAAAGTTGTTCGGAACGTGATTTTCTATAAGGACACGCAAGCACATTTCCATAGCCTGCATAAAACAGACCCGAAACTAATATATAATATTCGCCCCTGTTTTCTGTAACTTAGTGCCCAGAATTTTAAAACGCCAATTTGAGGCTTTTTCGATCCGTTTTTGGAAAAACTTAAAACTACAAGTTGTTTGGAACGTGATTATCTACAAGGACAAACGAGCACGCTACCGTATCCTAATTAAAAAAGACCCGAAACTAATATATAGAGTTCGAACCTGTTCACGACAACTTTCTGCGTAGAATTTTAAAACGCCGATTTCAGACTTTTTCGATCAGTTTTCGGAAAAACTTAAAACTACAAAGTTGTTCAGAATATGATTTTCTACCGGGCAGCGCAGACGAAACATCCATTTTCGGAATCAAAATAGCTCAAAATAGTTTTTAATATGACAATTTACTTAATTTCATAGATTTCTAAAATTCAAGAGGTTGTTCTACATCTCAATCCCTATAATGATGTTATTGCATTTGAATCTACATAGATGATGATCCTAATACATTGCATATCATTTTTAACATCAATTTCATATTAATTTAGTTATCCAAATACATGTTCATGTGAAATTTCATTATAGATACATAATATACACATGTAGGTTATTCACTTGCCTTGGATTGTATGGAGAAGTTGTATCTTCTTGAAATCCTCTTAGCTTTCTTCTCTTCTTACTCTATCTCTCTACCAAACCCTAGCCCCCTTTGTGAAATGATAAAATGAAGACTTCTTCTCTTCTTTTCTATTTATACCTATGGTTAGTTTATTTACAAAAATGCCATTGCCCCAAATTTAACCCTCTCGATTCTTTTACGCGTTAATTCGCTTCTAATATTTAAGTCGCACATTCGTATCTCAATGAATTAATTTTAACTTTTCATTTCCAAACATTTTGAATATATATAGTGACATAGTTTCGTTTCCAAATATTTCGAATATATATACTGGAATAGATTTTTTTTTTAATTTCAATTCAATAAAAAATGCGGGGTATTACACTTATCCGATATTGATGGGTATCCAGCATGTAAATCATTAAATAGTCACTCTTTAGAGGATTTACATTAACCATCTAATAAATTTAGTCATTCTATGACAAATAACGACACGTTTTTATTTTTAATAAACTCCACGAATGCCAATATACGATCCTACTAACTTGTATGATATTCTAAAATCACATAGATCTATCCTTGGTCCCAGCTCATCCTGACTCAGGGGTTGAATCAATTCGCCTCTTGGACTGAATCAATTTTCTCATCCAAATCGATTCGCTCAAGAGGCCCAGTGAATTCGGATCTGGGCAGAAGCCCAAATCTTCTTACAGTGATGGGATTTCATCCATTTTCTTCAACTACAAGTTAGGTAAATACATTCACAACCCAATTTCCCATCCTCTTTTGATATTATACATGAACCTAATATGTTTTCATATATAAATCCATCCCAACACATTCAAAGCATAATCAAACTCATGGGACTTAATCTACATTCAAGAAATTTCAAGATTGCTTAATTTATTCTCAAGATTACTCTAATCCTCAACTTTTTCATTCAAGATTCAATATTTTTGTTTGGTAATAATTACACTACTTATCAACCAAAATACCGTCTTTTAACATAGATCCCATTTTCCAAAAGTCTTCTAAAATACAATATACTACCTACTATGATATAAAATGAATTTACATGCATAAAATATCAAGCAAGTTAATTACTTGCCTTCATTAATACGTAGAGTCTCATTGTCCTTCGATGTGTGATGATTTTTTCCCTAAAAGATCCTTCAATCTTCTCACTTCTCTCCTTCTTAGGTCTCCCTTAGCTTTTCCTTTCTCTCTTTCCTCATCACAAGCCTCTAGGATGTTTTAATTGTGTATAATAATTGCCTCATAATCCTAGTATCCTTTTTAAACCTCTTAATCATGTATTTAGGTTAACCTCCTGTAACAACCCCTATTTTTTACGTAGTGGCTGGCGAGGTACGATACACCGAAGATAGGCCTTGCTTGTCAATTAATACCATTCTTAGCATAAATGCGAAAATAAAATAAATATTATTTAAGGCCCATATTTGAAATGTCATTTATACATCCACATTAAATAAATAGATCCAAATCATCACAAATAATATAATAAATCCAACCAGTGTAATAGAAATCTCAACCAACATAAAGTAAAGAAGTCTCGGGCTTATTCTCTTACAAAGGTTCCAAATAAATAAATAGCTATAGCAGGAAAAGCACATATATTAGAATCGAAGGATCTGAAGTCTGGGGAGAAAGTGAGACTGCAGGGATGCTACAACACAATTCAACTATCCATGTCTAGGAACACCGGGGGGAACATTTAAAGTTGGGTTAGAGCCCGAGCTATGCAAGAATTAACTTAATTAATTTATTATGCAATAATATAGTCGATGAAAAACAAATATTCCCCCTTCGTCACTCACATGAGTATAACATCTCACCCCTCATCAAAGTGTGATATTATTCGCATCCCAATACGTCCCAAATAATTATTATAACATCGTCTCAAATTTATAAGATGGATATATCGATAATTAAATATTTAAATGTAATCTCTACATTTAATTGCCAACACCCATTTATCCCAGTCTCATAAGTTTCATATCTAAGGCATAAACACCTATTACGCATTATAGGGTCAAAATATAATTATTGTCCACATTCTTAGACAATTAAATTTATTCCATTCAAGTTCGGGTATTTATCCATATATGTCCTTACATATATTTGAGACACAAGGGCATCTACCGTTGGTGTCTAATTCATGCTCTATTGACAAGTCTGGAGGAATTTTTTATCCTAAGCGGACATCACAAACACACATAAATTGGGGGTAGTCCCTACGCAGAATACCTGTGCTCGACCCATACCCAGCGATGACACATGATGGGTCAGCGACAACACCTACCTCTTGTAAGTGGCACCTCCACGTAGTACTTATATGACCTACACATTATCATCCCACTTGTGCCTACGTGTGGTATCCGGTCCAAGCGTGCGAACCCCCAAGCCGGTAGCATAGTCCACGAATATTGGTATGTCCACACAAATACATAATAGTACATATTATTATCTCATATAATATATATATAGGTAGTTACTCTATAATTACCGTAAAAGGCCTAACTAAAGTCCACAAAATTTCATTCATTAATAATTTACCATCTAATGAATTATTAATTCCATCCCATAAATAATTATTTAACAATCTAGTTATTTGTAATTATTATTAATTATATGTGGGCGCATCCTTGCTTAACCAACCAGATAAATTTCCCTCTTTAACTTCTCATATTATTTTTGTTAGTGACCAAACAATTCCTTTAACTAAATCGAACTCAGGCCCAAACATGAAATAAGTGTCAAAAATCCACACATGTCGTTCAAACGAGAGTGGAGATCATTTAAACGACATGGTATGTCGCTCAAACGAGCCACGACGTCGTTTGAGTGACCCTACCTCACTCTACTTCTCCTTCCCACAGATTCAATTTTCAGCCCAGAAAACCCTTATACGAATCCAGTAACAGTTATATAAAATCCTAGAACCAATATATATAATAACCCAGAATTTATATCTACAACTTAATAATCAATCCCCAACAAAGTTAATACCCATTTCTGATTTTAACGTTTTAACCTTCTCCAAATTCCAACCATATTTATTTCGTAATAAGGGGCATTCATTAGTGAATTTTCCTCCAAAATTTCAGTCCATTAATTAACATTAATATCTCTACATTAATTTGTCAAAATATCCCAAATTTAACTAAAAAATCCTACGAATTCTACTATAAATTTTAGATTTTTGATACCTAAATTTTTGATACAATTTTTACATTAAATTCAGTCCTCTACATGCA